>CAHIKZ030004799.1:1112500-1652752 GCA_903632075.3 Acanthosepion pharaonis | reverse complement strand
AAAGTTGTTTTTTTTTTTTTTTTTCTTTTCTTTTCTTTTCTTTTTCTTTTTTGGGTGCAGCAGTCGACGTAATTAATAATACATTTAATTTGTTTACTTTCAGGTGAAAAACATTGATTTGGAAATTCTTGTAAAAATCAAATAATTGTCAGCAGAAACTTTCAGAACATTCAAAAACAATGAAATTTTTTTTTTTTTTTTTTTTTTTTTTTTTTTTATGCTACTCCACTTAATTTCATGAAATTTCGAGAAATTAGATTACAATCTCCATTTATTTTATGAGCTAAAAGCTGGACTCCTTGGAGAATATTGTAAATCCTCATATTTTTTTTTTCCTGAAAATCTGCACCAAATCAAATTAAAAATTGCCATATGACATTATTAATTAGAAAAGCTTTTAATTGCTTTTATAAGACTTTATATGACACTGTTGGCTTAGAAAATTTTTTTTTATGATAATGAATTTTTACAAGAATTGTATTCATTTTTATATATATATATATATATTAAATAATAATTCATAATATATAAATTCTTTAAAATTCTGCATTACTTCAATCTGGTTAGGTGATATTGTTATTAAGTGGAAACTATTTACTAATCAAAAATTGAAAATCTTAATACAAAGTATTTTGCTTCAAGATTTAAAAAATAAATTTTAATTTTTTATATATAAAATATTACGTAACATACCCCTGTTTGAAAGAATGGTCAACCATACGCAACATAATCAGAAAATAAGAGCGATGACTATAATAAATAATTTAAATTTTAGGTTATAGAGAATATTATCTGATTCAAACAAAATGTCTAGGACTTATTCATTGGTGCATACACATTTTACTTGATAGGTTATTTTATTAAAAGACTGTCATTTTGAGGAAATAATTTTTTGGATGTATGTTTCACCACCTCCCTTTTGATATTGCGTGTGTACTTTTTTTTAATTTTGAAAAACTCCTGAAGATACTATTAGTGCTGCCCTGGGTCAAGAGAGTAGCTGCTGAAAGACCCTGTGTCTAGCAACAAGACACTGCACCATGCAAGCAGGAGAACCAAGTTATGGCTGTCAGACAATTTCTGCAACTACATCACTCCTTACATCTGGCCACTTAAAACCCCATTATGTGTAGGGTGCAATTGAGCAAGAGACCAACAAAACTCTTTGTAGCACCAAAAATGAACTGAAGGCAATGATTACCAACTTAAGCAAGGAGACTGTCCAAAATCGTCTTGAGGCCGTGGTTGAAGCCACTGGCGATTTTATTCAATAAATTTACTCTTTAGTATTTGAAGATATTTTTGTGTAATTTTGGTAAATATATCTGTTAAAATGAGATGCCAGTGTTATTTTTATTTTGGGTGTAATTTAGGCGACAATTTATCCATCGCTCACTGTATAAGTATTTCCATACTGAACAGTTGTTTATTATAATTTTACTTGATAGTATATTTCTTATGGGATAAAGAATATGTTCATAGTGATGCTATCTGTATTTGTTTTCTATTCAAATTCAGGAGTTTGTGATGAAACCAAAAATGAGAAGCTCAACAGTAGGGTAAGTAAAATTATTACAAGTTAAGAAACAGTGAAATGAGTGATAACTTAATTTGACAAGGGATGATGAAAGGTTCTTGGTCCTGCTCACATTTTTTTTTTTTTTTTAAAGGGATTCTTACTTTAGCTAAGAATTTTTCAATGCTCTGTTTGTATATAGTTATAAAATTTGTAATAAATTTGCATGTTTAGCAAATAAAAAATATTCTCATTACAATATAAAAATAAATTCACTAACAAAGTTAAATAATTGAAACTTAGGATAATTTCTAGATTTATTTTAATATTTATAACAACATAACTACTATATTTGAAGAAAAGTGTAACTATTTCGTTACTTAATGTTTTGTGTTCATGTATTCTGTAATCAAATTAATTCTTTTGTTCTGTATTGTCCACAATTTCATTATGTAGAAAACAATTATTTCATCTTTGGTTTGTTGTAAGTGAATTATTGAAATTCTTAAAAAGGTTGGAGAAGCAGATTCTTGAACTGAAAGAAAACATTCAAAAAGATTTTTTAAAAAAATCATGTTTTTGAATGAAAAATTTTTATACTTTATATTTTGTACTGACCAGTTAACTTTATCAGTTATACCTGTTTATTTTAAACATTCTGAAATGGCTATGCACTATGATGATGAGAAAAATTCTATTTTCTAACTTTTATCTGATATATTTAAACTGAGAAAAATAATTAGCCTGTTGGTCTCGTGAGAATAATGTTATTAAAATAGAATTTTGTTAGAGCTGTCAAAATTCATAAATAACTTTAATTATCTTCACATTTATCAAATGTTTTCTTCGTTAATATGAAATTTAAAAAAAAAATCAATTCTTTTGGATCAGCACATGTTTCCTTTCTGCAGATATTAGTGGAAAAATCCCCCCTCTCACTCTCGGGTATGTGTGTGTGTGTGATAGATATATATATATATATATATATATATATATATATATGGGTGTGTAATATGTATGTATGTGTGTGTATAATATATATGTGTATGGATGTGTAATATATATATAGTGTGTGTGTTATATTTTGCTGAATGTGTTTTTTTTTTGTTGTTGTTTTTTTTTTTTTTTTTTTTTTTTCATATTTTGGGCCAAAAGGAAATAGGGGGAGAAAAAATGAGGAATTTAAACTTTTCAATTCTCTGTGCCTGTAAAATACAATGACTTATGGTTTAGATTTAGTAACTTTGTTTCATTGACTTCATTGATAAAATTCAACTATCAATTTTTGTAAGATAAAATTCAATTGTCTCTGAATATATAGAATTTATATTATGCAAAAATATATAAATTCTATAGAATCAGATTTGGACCCAAAACCTTCATTTCGAAATTCAGCAGCAGTGTCCTTCAAAGTTTATTCAAATTCAATTGTAATTTTTAATTGTATATTTTTTTCTTTTCAAACTTTTATCAATATTCACAAATTCTGATTATGACTTGACTGTGAAAAGAAGCAGGAATCTCCTAAAATAATTTTACTTTGTGCAACAATGAAAGATAGATTGTTGCAACTTTTGGTTTTCACGTTTTAAATAATTCAACGTTAGCATTTCATGAAAGTTTCATTATTTCCAAGTTTATTTTAAACTATTTTCATCTCCATATGTGACTAGTTTCCTTTTAGTACAGACTAAATTTAAACTATATTATGTTAAAAATTTAATTTGTATAAATAAATAACAAAGCAACAAATTGAAATGTGTAGTATACTATGATTTTTTTATATTGAGGTTATTGCATAATGACTCCATGGTGACATCACTTAAATTCTTTTGTAGTCGAATGAACCAGAAAAAGAAGGAAGTGACATGTGGAATTGCTACCAAAAGTAATAGTTCCAGATCAACTGGAAAATTAAGTATGCAATTTTTATTTTGTGTATTTTTGTTATCATTGTAGAATAAATTGAATTTGGCATATAATTTAATTGAAATACTATAAATAAAATGCAAAAAAAGGAAAAAACGTTTACGTCTGAAACATGAGCTATCAAACTCAGAAACCATTAGTATAATTTAATAAATTTTTATATGATTATTATTACTTATTTTTGTTCATCAGGCTTCTGCAGATACAAAAATTTGAATCCTTATTTTGTACTTTCTCTTTCATATTTTTTTATTTTTTATTTTTTGACTTGCACCACCAAATTTCATATCAGATTAATTAAACTTTAAATCAGCTCATCATCTTCAAATAGTTTCAGAAAAGTATATTTTATTATTTTTAAAAGTTTTTCAATAAAGCGAATTACCTTGTGTTTACAGATATGTCAATATGGATAATTTTAGCGTTTTTAATAACAAATATATTCTAATCAATTTAAATTCAGTTTGAAATACAACAAAGTATTTTGCTTATTGGAAATATAAAATTTAATCTATTAGCTTGAAATTAAAACTAAAATAAATTCTACAAGAATTATTTTCATTTTTAAAAATGCGCTTTAAACCTTAGGTACCGCTTTTGTTTGGCAGTATCTACCTTAAAGTTCAGTTTTAAAAAAAACTCAACGTAGACTGTAGAGAAGAGAAGTAATCGAGAACAACTACAAGAGTTGCTTCCCTTAGTTGATACTTTTTTTTTTTCTTTTAAATTATGCTTAAAGTGGAGAATACGTATACATACAATGCTATAAATTAAAGTTGATTTCTACTTTAGTCACAATATATTATTATATAAAAATAAGTGATTCATGAATTTTTATTTATTTCTTAAGCAATCTTTGTGCAGTAAGAGACGTAAAGCATTTGAATGAAAATAATACCAACAAAAAAAGTGTTATCTTTCATAAGCATTATTGGAGTTTTTTATTTTTTTGTGATTCTTTTAACACAATATATTTTATTTTTAAAATGTCTATTGTATGTCAAGTTGTCTGTCAAGTTATTTTATGGGGTATGTACTTATTCAGAAGAAATTAATTTTTATAACAGTTGCATCAGCAAAGAATAATTCCACTGCAAAGAATCAGGATGTTTCCCCTAGGCAAATAAACAAAATTTCACCTGCTGCATCAGAAGGTAAAAACCATATTGTTCTTTAACATTTTCTTTATTATATTGACAATACATTTCTTTAGCTTTATTTGCATCGCAGTTATTGCAAAGATGATTAGTAATGTTATCTGTAAAATAGGATGATAATTTCACATCTTAATTATTTATAACACTTGAACAAGATAAGTTGTCATTTACAGTCAGACTAATAGCATCATCTTTGTTATGATCACCACATTTTGGCTGTTGTGTCTTCTGAAAAATAATCGTCCAAGATGACATGGACAATGGAATGAGAATAACCTACTCCCATAAATTGAATAAAAGGGTCAGTTTGAAATTCCTTGTAGTTTTTCTGGGTTGACAATGAGAGCACAATGGCTGAAACATGATTATAGCAACAAAGATGAGAACATTAGCCTGACTTTAAATAATTTCTCATTTTAGAAGTTGAGAAAGAAAAGATTTTTACTTTCTTTTGTCAAAAAAAAAAAAGGCCTTTTTCAGTTAAAAATTTAAATATTACCATTTTGGCTGATTTGTAAATATTTCAAGATTATTGAAAAACTGTTTTAACTGAAACTTTACCCTAGATTCTACAGGGAAAAATCACCTGTTTTTGTAATAGTTATGCTAAAATTGCAATAAAAATAGAGTATTTGTTTGATGCTTATTTTTAACAGCCAGACTTCCAAGAAAAATTAGTGTCTGATAAAAAGAATATCTACTTAATCTGGCATTATTGTAACAAAAAAGGAAAAAAACTATCAGAAGCACTCCCTTTCTCTACCTACTCTGTATGCAATTTTCTCTGAAGATAATTTTAAACTGGAGAAAGCAATTTTTGACATTTGTAACAAATTTCATGAATGGTCAATTTGTAAAATTGGTGAAAATTTAATTCTTAATATAACATAGATTACTTTTTAAATTTACTCAGTCCATTTTCTATAAGAAATGCAAAATATTACTGAGGCCAATATATTATTTAATTGCAATACCTTAGACACATGTCAATTTTTTTCTATATTTATTGCAAAGATCTTAATTTCTCAATGATCCACTTGAGAATTATCAGTGCAGATTTAAGCAAAAGATCTTTTCATTAAGTAAATCTATTAAAAATTATTATTTTTCATTAGTTGTAAATTTTATGATGATATTTTCAAACAAGCTTAAAAATCTTCAAATTAAAATCTTAAAAGTAATTTTTTAAAAATTCAACACGAAAAACAATCATTTTTACTAGTTTAACTGTACTGTCAAACAATAATGGCTACATTTTAAGTTTTATATATTTTATAAGTACAATGCAATTGCTAAACTACTATCCATACAAGCTTAAAAATAATATGGAAGGTGAAAATAATTTGAAACATAAATTATGGATTTTTATATGTCAATTTTAGGAAATAAATAGTTTACCTCTAAAACTGGTGGCAATGTTAGTAATTTTTCAGTTGCATTGCTTTAAACTGACCAATATTCTAATCACTATTAAATAAAATTTAAATGGCTGAGGAAATAAAGATTAAATAATTGGAAATATGAAGAAAAAAAATCATGGATATATTTAAATTTCTATGAGAATCCTTTTTAAGAAAAATAACTAAATATTTACAGATATTTACTGGAGGGTTATTTTAAATAAGCAATTAAAATGAAATATTTAGTTGCACATGATTTTTACTAGTTATTGAGCATGTTACTCTTAAAAGAAAATGTTAATATAAAATTAAAAATAAAAGCAATTTTGTTATGGTAATAAAAAGCACCAAATAACTGGTGTCTGTACTACTATAATAATGGAAGTTTGGTGAGACCATGAAGTGTGATTGTCAATAAATATATTAAAGTCACATTGTATTTTACAAATATAAATGTACAATTAGGATTCACCTGTAACAAATATTCTACTTCCCAAGATCGACAAGTTTCATTCTATTCACCAGTGAATAATTATGGATAATAATTTATCAGGTTTCTATTTCTATTACATTACCAGATGGATCTACTACTTAAGGATTTGAAATTTACTTTTATTTATGTGAATTGTTTGCTAAATTTGATTTCTATTCTCTTCAAAGATAACTCTCAGGTGAGCTGGGATTACAATTATATTTCTATAAATTAAACAATAAAATTTGCTATGAGTTTTTCTAAGATATTAGCTGAACAAAAGATGACAAAAGTGGAATTCCATAATATTGACATGTAGCCATTTTTTTATACATTGCTAAAAGAAAAGTAATAAATATATTTATGAAAATACTGTAAACAAGCATAAAGAGTGCATAACTCTACTGAAATATCCTTTTTTACAAATGCTTTTATTTATATTAGAATAAAATCTCTTGTATATAAAGTGCAGTTTTTAAAGTATTTTAAAACTTTTCTGTTTCATGTTTGTCCAATGATTGTTTTTTTTTTTTTTCTTTTCTTTTTAATTAACAATTTTCTCCTTCTTTAGGTGAACCATCAGGAATCCGTTATATAGCTTATCCTATAGCAACTACTATACCCTTCAACAGGACTCTCTCCACATCAACTCCTGACCCAGAAAAACAAACCCCATCCAAACAAGTCAACAGTGAGGGTGTTCAATCAGTCTCTGCTCAGGAACTTACAGACCAGTATAACCAAAGGCCTCCCCCTCTTCCTCCTCCTCCTCTTAAAATGACCAAAGCTGCAAAACTTCAACAAATCATACAAAACCAGACCAAAGCTGCACAAAGAAAAACTGCAACAAATTCTCAGTTCAAACCAAACAAAAGCAATTTGTTAAATCAGCTGAAATACAAAAATGAATCAAAAGTCTCTTGTTCAAATGTTCCTTCTTGTTCAACAGAACAGAATGCTGTTAGTTTCTCCATTCACCAAGTGAATAAAGTAGCAGCAGCTGGTCAGAAGTTAGTTTCTTCTCAGAATTCTGCTTTCCATCAAATTGTGTATAATACGTCAAAAGCTCAGCTTAATAGTTTTAATACTGATCAAGCTGTCTATTCTCAGAAAATGGTTGCAAATCCTTGCACACAGCAGACAAATAAATCTTTCATTCCAGGAAATACACAGAGTACTTCTACTAATGATTATGCTAAACAATCATCAAACTCAAATTTGTTTGCTAAACCCCCTGATATGGCAACTGATGGACTAAGATCAGTGTCAAAGTCTACCTCTTCCCAACAACCTCCACTTGAAAATGCAGTGATTTCTCTTAATCCCACTCCTTTTCCATCTCGGTGTACAACCCCTTCTTGTCCAGAAGTAAACTTTGAATTGTATTCACAAGAGGAGAGATTACTATCTACTGAACAGTGTGCACCATTACCACAATATGCAAATGCTCCAGCAACCACCAGCAACATTACGTCTATGACTTCAGTCAACAAAGATAGACAAGTAATGGATTATTTGACTAATCAATTTGTACAGACAGAATTTAAAAGTAATGAATTTAATCCAGTTCACACGCAAATTGCATCTAATGCTACATTTGTTCCTGTAGATCTTTCATCAAGACACGACAGCCAAGGTCTTGTTCCATTTGAAGAACCTGTTAGAGACAGTGACACACAAACTAAAAACAGAGATCCACATGAATATCCTGATAAATCAGATACTTTAACCAAAATTCCTCATTTTAATGCTCCAGTGGTGGCTGCTACAAAAAAGATTGAACCTGAATCTATTTCAGATGATGTTGGTATAAAGACAAATGCCCCAGACCATTTTAATTCTCAATACAGTTATGTCCAGCATCCAAATTCAAATATGCACGACCTTCCACCTCTTCAGTGGCAAAGTGTAGAGGCTTTGGCTGGTGCTAAAACCCTTCGATTTATGATAAATGAATTAGAAGAAATTTGCAAGTCAGCAAGTGAGTATAAAAGTAACTTAGATATTCTGAAACAAAAATGAATACAGGAAAATACACATTTATAGATATGTGGAAATTTTTATAAAATTCTATTAAAGCATTATTAACATACACACATCCAATGGAAATTTCATTAAAACATACACATTGAGAAAAATGTTTATACTATACTTTGTTATACTAGCATAATTTCTTAATGGTTTTTGATATGTAGTTAAATTGTCTAAAATAAAAGCCTCACCAAAATACATCGATTAAATTAATTTACATGATAAAACTAAATATAGAAAATGTATACAACACAAATATCTACAGGTATGGGAATAACTTCTACACAGTTGAACAAAAATTAAAAATTGCAGTCTATTTTAAGTTAAATTATGAATAAAAATTAATCAGTTTCACTCAATAGAAAGAATTGCCAGAGTTCTAGTTTTAATTAGAGCTTTACTTTGGTAACTAAGAAAATTTCTCCTAAAATAGAGGACTTTTTATACTTTATGCATTATATGGCAACAAATAGAACAACATGCTGTCATAAAGCAGTAAGTTTTTTTAATCAATGAGTTTCTTAAAATGGATTTGCCTGGTTTGTGAAAGTGAAAATGTTATAGTGGCCATAATAAAGCAACATTTGTGTGTGAATATGCTTGATTTGAATTGGTTGCCCATAAATTTGACTCTTATAACTAGTTATTTTATCAATGATTATTTGTATAGTTTTCTGAATTTATATATGATGTGTGTGTGTATACTGAAAAAACTGGAGACTGGAATACACAGGAAAACACTGTTTTTTTATTTTATATTTTTTTAAATAAGAAATAATCAAAATATTGTTGAAAGAACATAATTGTAGCAGCAAACTGATTTTGTCTAAATATATTTGCCTTTGTAAAGCGACTAAATTTGAAACTTTTGATATTAAGATATGAGAATTTACTTCCTTTTTTTCACAGCCAAACATTTGAATTATCATTTTACTTTATCAAAATAATTAATATTTGCAGATATTGTGCAATAATTCCAAATATTAAGTTCTATATTAAAACAATATACAACAGTATAAATGTTTTAAAGCCAGTAAAACAAAAGTCATATGAATTAAATATTGTTTTTTCTTTGAAATTACAGATTCCTTTGCATATGATGAATTTTTACTCTTTATTTTGGTTTAAGTTGTATGAATATTTTTGGGTAATGGAGAAGATATTTTATAAATAGTTGACACATGCTGTCAAAATAGAAGCTTATGAAATTGATCTTTCAAATTATTAGGCTCTCATATGTGGCTCTGTAAATATATTTTTCCAATTATTATTGCAATCTGTCATGAATTAGTTTTTTCACCTCCCAATCTCATAAACATCTTGGAACAGTCTATTTTCATGACAGATATGACCACCTGGCGTCTTTTACATACATACCATTTGTTTAAGATAAACATACGTTAGATTCTTTAAGAATGGATTCAATAAAGGTTGGCAATGTAATGTTTTTGACATGTTTTTATTGTTGGTAATGTTATTAGTAGTCACTCAAAATATTTTTGAAGTGAAGAATTATGTTCTTTTTTCATTAGTGTGGCACATGTAAAATCAAAATTATGCTCAGTTTTGTTCCTGTATATTATGAGCGAGCTTAAATGGTTGTCTCTTATACTCATGGATATGGGATTTTAGATTTCATGATATTTCTCTAATGTAAATTCTTTTATATTGTAAGTAATTCTTTTGATAAGTACCAGCATTTGAAGTGGTGTTGGATTTATTTTTCTTCCTAATTATATCTCCGATTGTTTTAGTGATAAAGATCTTAGTATTAGGGTTAATTTATTTATAAGTTTTGTAGAAAGTGTTAGATGTTAAGATTATGAATTTTGTGAAGTTGTTTTTTTTTTTTTTTTTTTTTTTTAGCACTTCTAACAACAAGAACAGAAAATTTAAATCCTTTTCTGAATTTTAATTTAAAATTTTGTATCAGCCCAAAGGTTATATTGTCACTAGGGTAATTTCAATAAGGCCAGCACACTCAAATCCTTGGTTACAATGAATTGTGACTTCATGCTAGCACAACCATTGACGGCTCCCAAGGATTATGTCTAGCCAATTTCACTCACAAGGCTTAGGTCAGTCTCTGGCAAAAGTGATAAATGTAACTTGTACCTCTTGGAAAAACTTATCTTTAAATACATTGATAATCCCAATCTGCTGAACAAATGAAGTGAAATTACGACTGCATGTATTCATAGTTATCCCCCTTATCACTTCTTTGTTTTTATCTCTGGTTATTAACTTTATTTTTATATTTTATTTCTTCTCCATAAATATACTGTTATGTCCCTATATTAATTCTCCTATTTCTATTTCTAACTTTATTTTCCATTATATTTATTTTTATTTCTATAATTATTTTATTTATTATTATATTTATATATAATTTTTAATTATTATTCAATCTTTAAATAATAAACTTAAAATTTTTTTTTTTTTTTTTTTTTACAGAAGAACTAAATTTAGGAAAATACCACACTACTAATACCATGGTTGGGGCTAAGCATTCCCATATTTTTATTAAAAAATACATTATTTTTCAATTTAAATATTAACATAAATACTCTGTTAATGTTGTTCTCAAACAAATCAAACTTAGATAAAAGTTTATTAACCTTTTTTTTTTTTTTTTCAAATTATTAATAAAAAAAAGTAAAACTTAAATTAAACTATATTTAAACATTTAATTTAATCATTTTTTCAAGCAAAACCTATAGCAAGCCTTACTTCAAAAAATAATTATTTACTATTTATTTTGGAGGGGAATTTAGATTTTTTTTAAGTAAATAATGTTTTACTTTTAACATTAAAGAAACAAACATTTCTCAGTAAATGAATTTAATTACTATTTTAAGAGTAGAAGCAAGCCAGATACATTGAGAATTTAGTTTAGAAATGCAATTGTTTAACTTTTAAAATATATTCGTATTTGAAAAAAGTATAAGTTTAGTTAAATATAAATTAGAAGAGACAGACATGACTTACAGTCAACATTAGTTGTGTTGAATATTTGTTTTACAAATTTAACTATATAGTAGTTTTTTAGTTTAATTTTTTGCTTTAATAAAACATAATTTAAAATTATTTACTTTTTTATATTACTTACAAACCAAAGAAAACAATGAAGTTTATTATTTTCCATAAGATTGCTGAAAAATATTAAGTCAATAATATACACACACAAAAAAAACTGCCCTTTAGGCTGATACTGTGTCTGTATATGCAGACAAACCTCTCATCAATAGACTAATATGGGGGAGGGGTGGTCCATTAAAGCCAATTGTCCATAAATGGGAAGGCTTTATTCTTGAGTTATAAAACTACTATAGTAATTACCAATAGTTATGATCATAATGTAAATACTATAAACATGTGTGTATATATATATATATATATATATATATATATATAGCATAAATAAATGTATACTTAATATAGATATATTAATCAAAATAACAAAAATAAGATTTCATTTAAAATTACACTTTTATTTACTACATCTGCGAAAATAAATGCAAGTATATCTAATTTAAGTTTATTTACGTTTTATAATAATCCCCTCCAAAATAAATAGTAAATAATTATTTTTTGAAGAAGTAATGCTTGATATAGTTTTTGCTTTAAAAAATGATTAAATTAAATATGTTTAAATATATCTTAATTTAGTTTATTTAGTTGTTTTAGCCGAACACGTACACTCTAATATTTGAATAAATAAATATTAAACTTTGTCAAATAATTGTATTTAATATTTACTTTGTGGTTTACCACATTGAGCACTGTTTTGTTAACACCCAAAATTAAATAAAATATTTGCAAATTTATATATGAGTGATTGCACGTATGTATGGTTGCTTGTATCTATATTTATTTTATATATTATTATTATTATTATTAACAACTTAATCATGATAATCATAAAGTGTGGTATGATTTTCAAAAAGCAGATGGTTGTAACCAGGTTGGCTATACAAATTGTTTATGCTTGAAAACTGTAGGCTTTTTTTCTTTTTCTCACTGCATGCAAACATCTCTTGATGAATTTTTACATTGAAAGTGTTTCTGTTCTTTCTTTTTGTTTTAGACCAGCCCGAGATAAACAGATTGATAAAACAGATTCAACAAGTGGTCAACTCTCTTCCTCAATTAAGTGATACATTTGACTTACAGACTGAAATTGGGCTCTCTCTCCAGCCACTACGAAATGAAAATAGCCAATTACGAAGGTCAGTTCCAGCTGCTATTCTTTTCAATGTAATTATGCCTTTGACATAAACTCATTGTATTTATCAACATAAGATATGTGATGTGGTTGTCATGTAATTTTCTTGTTCTCTGTGGAGTGTATTGAGCCATGCTCATCTTATGACCAAAGCAGATCACTAAGATACTATGCTAAATGGGACTTCATGCTATTTCTATTGGTAAAGAGAGTAAATTACTTAACATTGTCCATTGTATCATGCAAACAGTTGTTAGTTACATCAGATTGGTAATAAGAATTTTTGATTTCACTGTAAATTGTTGAACATCAAAGTGTGCCACTGAGAAGAATTCTAACTTGATTTTTCTGTTGATCATCAATATATACTCTCTTACACTTCCACAATGAAGATAAGCAATGTTTAAACTCAAAATATATCAATGATTGCTTTACAATGACTATAACTTGCTTTATCTCTCATTGGCAAGAACAAAAAGTGGGAAATTCAAAATGTTTATTCTACTTCTGATAGGAATCCTGATTTTAAATAAACTTTTTGAGAAATATTTTTTACATTTACAAACACCTATACATGAATAAATACATGTGTAATGGAATGTAATATGGTTTTGCTCTTATTTGTTGCTTAAATTATTTGTTTTAAAATGTTTAATGTATCTCGTCTTTTCTCAGCAACTTTTTCATAACTCTTTCACTTACTTCAGACGTTTGCGGATTATTACTGAAGAAGCCAGTCAGGAAAAAGAGAAAATTGAAGCTGAACAAAGGAGACAAAGTAAGAGAAATCTAACATTGGCTTAATTGTCGTTTAAATTGTTGAGTTAGGTAATTTCTGAGGTATGGTCAATTGAGATAGCCATGTTGTATTCATCCTTGACATTATTAGCATAAATACTAAGAGGTCATTGTATGAAGTGTCCAAAGTTGATTTTCTTTTGCTAGAATGCTATCAAAATAGAACAATTTGTGATCTGGTTTACTTGGGCTAGACTGGTGGTTGGAAGGGTTCAAACCAATCAATCAGCTGGTCATGAAAAACCTGAATTCAGAGAGCATAGTCACAACATTGCACACCTCATATATATATATATATATATATATATATATAATATATATATATATTATATACCACAAAAGTTTTTTTCCAACATTCTAAGGACTATAACATGTCTGTACATCTCCAATTGTTTCACTAATTCTTGGGTGTTGAAGTAAAAAGAAAAGAAGGTGCTTGTAGCCACATTCAAATATTACTATATCTGTATCTTTGTTTGGTGAATGTGTTTCTCCCTTCATATTTCCCATTAAATTAGACTCTGATAATAGTAAATAAAAACATAACTTTAAAAGAAAATGAATATTAAAACCACAAAGTAAATTTAAAAGAATAATATTAAAAAAACAACAAAAAAAAAACAATGGCAAACAAATCAACCAAGAGACTGCATATTGGCTCTGAAACAGAACAGAAAGGAGGGAATATTCTAAGACTTATTGTCTTGGAATCCAAAGATTAGATTCTATTAACCAAATTATCCCCTTTTCTTATTCAAAAAGTCATTTCCTCTAACATAACCCTGAAAAATCTGAAAACATAAATAATGGAACAATCTTAGTGGAGGAAAAAGAAACTTGTGAACATACAAATAAACATGATGTTCCATATTGAAATAGGGAATTCTTCCTCTGCACAATGGAGGAGATAAAGACTGAATTGAAAAAAAGGAACATAGTGATACATGTTAGAAGAATGTCAATTAAATAAAACAGCTAAATTCAACATGACTAAAATCCCACCAAAACCAAAAGTTGGTTATAACATAGACTAGAACAATTTATTCAAAAACACCCTCAGGTGTTACAAATGTAAAAAAAAATATGGTCACCATGAGGAGAAATGTAATGGACAAAGTAAGTGTATGTGACAATTACAAAGTGAAAGAACCTGACCACTCCACAGATGAATGCCAAAAAACAGTAATGGAGACCATGCAATATATACAAGAACTTGTGGGAAAAGGAAAAGGCAATCCTAAATGTAAAATTTACAAGAAACCACCTTTTCCTGAAAGTATGAAAGATAGTGGAAGCTACAATGAAGGAAGTCGTGTTCAAATGGTATTTTCTACAAATACACAACAAAAATACCAAAGATTGTTACAACTGGTACTGGAGGATTGGCTGAACTTTTAAAAGAAGTAAGACCAGAATTGGATGAGTAAAAAATACTAATAAAATACTAAAATAATGAAGCCAAATACAGAACGGAGGAAAAACATTGCTTCCTAAATGAAAAAACTGTACACAGCACAAAATCAGAAACGGTTGCTAATGAAGTGTTGTTTCTAATCCAGTTATACAAAGAAAACTTAAGAAAGAAATATCCTATTAAACATGAGCAACCTGAAGGTAAAGAACAAACACTAGTGACCAAAAACAAAAATGGATTTAATCTTGGTCCCAAATAGATTCAAAAGGCTAGAAGAAATGGAGATCAAGGATCAAAACCCTTAAATGATTAAAACTTCCAAACAAAAATCTCTCAAAAATAAAACCTAAATTATGACAAATAAGATAATACAATAGAATATCTGTATAGGCTTCTACTTATAGCTTTTTCTTCAGCAATTATCTGCTGGCATTCCTCAAAGCAAATAAAACTTAAATATAAAATACATCTCCTTTTTAATTATACTCATATTGATAGAATTTCAGGTGGTAAATTATAAGATACCATAGTCAGATTCCTTTAAACACAGACTTACAGGAAATTGCTCTATCAGCAAAACCAGAACCATATGATATATATATATATATATATATATATATATAAAAACCTGTTCATGTGCAATAATAAAACCCAAATATACCTTCATCCAATAAATGGTACATACTTGACCATAGATCACCAATGTGATCCTACCACATTAATTGGCTACAAAACAACCATTTACCTATCAAATAATAACAATGAGAACTCTCTTGTCTATTTTACAAAAAGACTTGCATTCATAGCTGAAGATAATATACAAAAATCTTCCACCTTAACCAAATTCAGCAGATCTTGGTCCAAGAAAATTTGCCGAAATGCTAAACAACTTCAAAAAAATAGTCAAAGCACAAAGAACTACAAAAGAAGCCAAACAAACCTCATGAAAGAACTATGTATCTAAAACAAATATGGATACAAAAAACAAAACTGTATGGGACATGAAAAAAAAAAAAGATGTGTGGGATAATAGCACACCCACTAAAACATTTCAATCAAAATAACAAACCAATTCCAGACACAAAAAGATATAATGAAAGCCCTGGTGGACAAATTTTCACAGAATTCTTCATCAAAAAATAAAACCAAAACTTCCAATATATAAAACCAAGAAATATAAATTTCCACTCAAAAAAACACAGAAAGTTACAGTCATTTTTCTTTATCAAATTAAAAGAATCACCAGCTAAAACTTACAACATTATGGTTGGTCCTGACGAAATACATTGAGTTTCTGAAGCAGCTACCCAAAGCATCTCTCAAATATCTTTTAAAAGTATATAACGAAATATAGTTCAGTGGTAATGTTCCTGATCTTTGGAAGCGAGCCATAATGATCTCTATACCTAAACACAACCTGAGCCTCAAAACTTCAACAATGACCCATTAAATTTTTGACCAATATCTCTCACCAGTTGTTTTAAAACAATGGAGAGAATGATGAACAACAGTACTAGAATTTCAACCAAGCTTCAGGAATAAAAGTACAGTTAACCATCTGACTATTAGAAACTATTATAAGAGTAGGTTTCATTAAAAAAAACATGTAGAAGTTGTTTTAACAACTTGGAGAAAGCATATGGCACGGCCTGGAAACACTGGATAATGAAAGACCTGAAGAACCTCTGATTAAAAAGTAGAATGCCAATCTTTATCGAAAATTTCTTAGAAAAGCAAAACTTCAAAGTGTAAGTGGGAACTGTACTTTCATATTTAAAAAGAGAAAGATTGGTAAAATAGTGTACCACAAGGAAGTATTTTGCCAGTCAGTCTAAATAGTAAAAAAAAAAAAAACATTGATCATGGAGTGGATTGCTCCTTTTGTATTTGGATGATTTTATGGTATGTTAAAAATTGAAGAACATGTCTGTAGAATGCAAACTACAACTCTTCCTAAATAGACTGAAGAGAACAGATTCATAACCTCCAAAACTGAAACTAAGTGTGTGCATTTTTGTAACCACCATAAAATGCATAATGATTTTTTAATCAAGTTCTCTCTAAGCAAGACAATAAAGCCACTGAAACACAAGGGGTTACTGGGTGTCAAAGAATTAGAAAACAAACACCACTAAGGAGCAGGTAAGGTACAGAAAGATTGATCAAGAGGGCAGTAGATAATGATTAACATTGCATTTAAATTTTTAGAGATTAAAGTTGTCTGGAAAGTATATCTAGGCATATTTGATAAAAAAATGTCTTTCATTCCACACATTTGAGAAGAAAATGCCACAAAGCAATCCAGCTAAGTAGCATACATGGATTGGGGAGTAGACAAAAACAAATTATTAAGACTCTACCAATCAATAGTAAGATCAAAACTAGATTATCAATGCTTTATCCACGAGTCAGCAAGAAAATCCTACTTGAAAGGAGTAGAAACAATACACCATCAATGCCTCAGACTAGCACTGAGAGCTCTCCTGTTAAGTCTATTCTGGAGCAAATGTGTCCCATTATCATTAAGGCAACAAAAACTGGCATTGCAATACTACATCAAACTATTTTCATGCTCATCAAACCCTACCTACAATAGTGTAGATAAATCTAGACGTAAGATTCTTTAATGGAAAAGTTATTAAATCATTCAGTCTACATGCAGAATAGCTTACAACTGAAAACCGATTGAACACAATGCTTACATGAAACCACCCTCTCAAAAACATCACCCTGGCTTCTCACACAATCAAAACATGTTGGAAATTACCAAGCACCCCAAAGCAAATCTAATAGCCTACAAAGAGGAACTAAGAATTATTCAAAGTATATATGCTACCCACTCATAGTTCTAAAAATGGTGACAAGGTAGGATGTAAAACCATATTAAACAATATTAAATCTATGAAACAATTGCCAGATAAATTATCAATCTACAGTGCAGGAGTTTTAGCTATAGATTTATCACTGGAAATCATTTTAAAGAAACAAATAGTAATAAAACCATAATCTTTTCTGACTCTATGTACTTATATTGCTACAAAACAGAAATAACAAATCCCCTCCTTAATGAAAAATGTGAGAAATCTTTTTTCCAAATAAAAATATTATCTTATGCTGGATACAAAGCCATATTGGTATCCAGGGAAATAAAAAAGTCAAAGCAACAAAAGACTCATTAAATATAAGACCCACAAATATAAAAATTCTTTACACTGACTTGTGTCCAACCATCAACAAGTTCATGAAAGACAAATGACAACAGATGTGTAACAACTGTCACGGCAATAGGTGGCCTTAGTCAGTAGTCACTTTGTATAGGACATGCACATTCTACCAACCAGTGCCAACTCAGAAATGAAGTACCACTATTGTGCATACTATATTAGGTTCTGTAAATAATTGTGTATATTGATATGTGGTGAATTCCAACAAACATAAGCCAAATACTACAGAACAGATAACCTAAAAGAAATGTTTGAAAATACCAAAGTGAGATTTTACAGCCTGTAAAGGAGATTGGCTTCTATAATAAAATACAATAATTCAAAAATCAAACTAGTAATGTTCCATCAACACTGAGCAGACCCTGAATTTTTGCCCATCAGGATGAAAACTAGTTCTCTCAAGGAGACCCCCTGGCTTTGAACACCTATTGGGACTCATATGATCCGTTGCTAAAGATGTTTGAAAAATGATCAATGATTGTACCACTCCCTTAAGTACCTGATTCCCACTGCTATACTCTCTTTACAAGAGCCAGATCAGAGACTGAAATTGGAATACTGTTGCTATATCTGGGCTGGAGCTACCCATCCAGTCTTGGTAGATTTCAAAAGCATCTAACAGTTTTGTGGAAGATTATTTATTTTCAACCCTATAACCTTTTTTCCACAGTCTAAATGTTACAAGCCTTCTGCTACTCTGTTGCTATTTCAATAGAAAATGTTCTCACAAGCTACATTCTTTAGTTCTGCCACTTCTAACCTTCACAGCTAAGATGCGCCATACCATGTACACTGGGATGAAACATCCCCATTCCCTTTGTATTCCATTTGTAATAAGGAAGTTCCCCTTGGATAGCTTCTTCCTATGTACAAGCTCTTTCATGGAACAGACTTTCAAGAGGATGCTTTCCCAACAACTACAATCTTCAATTCTATGGTTAACCATTGTCCTCATAAAATGTACTTCTTACCTCTTATTCTTACCATCCATACAATAACTCCCTTCAGTAACCCATTAATATTATAGTTCCAACGCAACTAGATGTAACTGTAAATTCTATGCTAACAGTTTCTTCCCTTGTACTTTTCATTTTTGAAAAGCATTTTTGGCTTCTTGCTTTCCAATCAACATTGATCTTCAAATATTTAAATGCAGTGTTATCTTCTATCTCTTTAATGAGTTTTTTCTCCTCATATTCTTTCACTTTGTAACCCCTTGCATTTTAGTGGCTTTGGAATCTCCATCAACTCTTCTTGATGGTCTCCTTGTTTAAGTTGGTGAATGCGGCCATAATCCTTGCCTTCAATTCATCTCTGGTGTTACAAAGAGTTTTGTTGGTCTCTTGCTCAACTGTGTCTCACACATAGTAATCAAGGAGGGTTGCACTCTGGGGAGTTAGGTGACCAGATGTAAGGGGGTGATATAGTCACAAATTGTCTGACAGCCATGACTGAGTTCTGATTGTGTGGCATGGCGCAGTCATGTTGCCAGACATGGTGTCTTCCAGAAGCCACCCTCTTCACCCAGGGCAGCACTGCCTCCCCAATTTGCTTGATGTAGGCTTCTGTGAGTCTGAGGCCCTCACCAACAAATTTGGGAGTTCATTTTTTATCAGAACGATCAGTGAGTTTTCTGAGCTGCCGTACCTTTGTAATCACCATTAGACTCATCCAACTCTTTCCGAATCCTCTGCATTGTCTTCAGATTGACACCAAAACACTCTGAAATGTTCATATTGGAGTTTCCAGTGTGAATGCCAAGCAATACAGCATGCCATTTCCAAGTTTATGGCAGAGTGAATTATGTCATGGTACTCTTTTTTTATAGACTGTATCCAACTGACCCTCCTATACTGTGCAGTTGACAAAAACAAAGAATGGGTATACATGGAATTAAAAATATAAAATTGCGACAATTTACCCATCGCACCCTATACAACTGCTAATCATTTTTTTTTTTTTTTTTTTTTTTGGAGTTATCATATGGGCGTATAATAAAAAGTTTGGGACCTACCTAGTGTATATGGTTTGCTATTATGAATTTCCACCACCCACATGGAACCAATCTACTGTAGATATTTTGTTGTTAATGCCAAATTTTTAAAGAAAGAAATTTAACAATGGTTTCATCTACTAAGTGCATCTACTATGTTGAAAAAAAAAATAAAATCTTCAATTTGTTTATTTGAAGCATTGGAACTGCAGCTGCAACTTCTGAATCTTGAAAAACGAGTTGATGAAGAGAAACTTTCCAAACATCAGCAGTTACAGCAACATGAAGAATTGGTGAAGGAATTGAATTTACTTAAAATGGAAAGACAGTCTCTTGTCAAGGATCTTGGCCAAAGGGTAATTTGAATATATGAGCGATTTTTTTTTTTTTTTTTTTTTTTTTTTAAGAAGTTATGACTCTTTAGAACCTTGCATATATTACATTCATACAAAAATATATATATATAGTGTGTGTATTTAAGTCTGTATAGGTTTAGTTTAAAGGATTGAGAAAAGATTTGGTATCTGATATAACCAATATTCCATATCTAATTCAGCATCAAAGAAACAAGAAGGCTTAGCAATGAAATAAATACTTTTATTGGTGATGAGCGATATTGATATGCTTTAAGAATTTGACTTTGAGAATGGCTTCATTAAAATCTGTACTATTGCTCAAATATGAGAACTATGCTGGAACATATGACCCTTTCAGCCATAGCTTATGGTAGAGAAATTGATATTCATATACAAAAAATGTCCAGAAAATAATTACACTAAAACACAAATAAATTCTGGCTGTGAAAAAAAAAAAAAAGCCTTGAGGAAACCATTTTATAAAAAATGTGTGAAAAATTACCAAAAGGAACCAAAGTATTTGCAGTCAGTTTAATACCTGGGTAGCCTTCCATAATAAAATTACACTGCATAACTTCACAAAGCCCACAAGTGATGGGGGGTTGGATTGAAGGCAGTATTCATAACATATTATATATTTGTGGTAGATAATATTTGAGAGAAATCAGCTGCCTACTAAAAATCAGATTTGAAGACTACAAAAAAAGTATTATCTAATGCAAGATACACTTGAAGATAGCAAATCAATATACTGGATAACAATTTATTAAAGTTGAAGATAATAGTTAACTTTATGGAAAAGTTGAAACAGTAGTCCAACTAAATACCTCAACAAAGAATATTCTCCAGCAGTGTTGAGAATGGGAGGTTTTATGGTATACATATAGATATACAAATGTTAATGAAGGTCCTCCAAAAGAAGTGCATGGAAAACTGTCTACAACTTGCCTTTGCTTTGAATATTACTACAACATCTGGTCTGGTGCTCCTTCTACATATTTGGATATTCTTGATAAAATTCAAAGAATCTGCACTGTCAATGGTCTTGACCTTGCATTTCAGCTTGTTATGTAAACATAACTTCCTTGTGGTTTGATCTTCAAAAATTTAAATGCAATGTCAATCATTATCTTCTGTTTTCTTAATTCCTGTTTTTTTTTTTTTATTGTTCTCTCTCCTTAGTGTTAATTTTCTTATATTCAGTAACTCCTTGCATCTTAGTGGCTTTATTGCCTTGTCTGAGGTGAAATGATTAAAAAAAACAAATTTTTACTCTTAAGTATCTGAATGATAAAACAAGAAAAAGTCTGTGTGACTGAGTTAAATGTTGTTCCTTTTATTTACTTTAGCAGTTGAACAGTGAATGACTATCTTTTAAACTGTAGAGATTCCATCTTTGTTCCTTTTTTAATCTTTTTCTTCATTATATAAGGTTTAAGTAAATTTCCTTTTGTGTTATATTGTTAATCTCATTTCTTATGTCAGTTTTTTGTTATGTGCATATTCTCGACATACTATTTCCC
Organism: Acanthosepion pharaonis; assembly: GCA_903632075.3. Lineage (NCBI taxonomy): Eukaryota > Metazoa > Mollusca > Cephalopoda > Sepiida > Sepiidae > Acanthosepion > Acanthosepion pharaonis. The sequence goes on along the minus strand of CAHIKZ030004799.1, from coordinate 1,630,714 downwards.
TTAACTAAAAGAATTTTGTCTTATTTGATTGTTGGGACCAACCATCATACATTTATGTCACTCATGTTGTGACAAACATTGCTTGAACATACTGAAAGTTCTAAATATGAACTTCAGTTCTTTTAGCAGTTCATTAAACCTTACTACCAATCTCTTAATTTGGAAATCATGTAATTAAGTATCTTTTTATGTTTGTAGATCTAAAATGTAACAAAAGGACAGTAAAAATAAATGCAAGTTATACTTAGCACAATATAAATATTAGTTAACTAAAAAATTCAATTCATATTTATCTCAATGAAGAGAAACTTCAAAGTATAAAAAGTATTGCCTTCTTTCATAACTTTCAATTTTTACTTGTAAAATTCTGAATATTTAAATAGTTAAAATTCTTATGAGGAAAAAGGCAATTTTCTATAGGTTTTAGACACAAGCATATTAACTGATATATTAGTATTTACTCAAATAATATTGTAACTTTGTTAAATTTTGTTCATGGATTATGAAATTTATGAAAAGTTTTATTCTTTTCAGGAAACTTCACAGTTTGATATACGCCGTGAGAACTGGGAAGAAAATCGGAAACATTTGCGTGAAATTGAAATTTTGCAGAAAGAAATAGAACATAAAATGCTAGCATTAGAAGCTGCCGAGAAAAAGAATCATATTCTGCAAATTACAGTTGAACAAAGAGACATGGAAATATCTCGAATGCATGAAATTTTAGTGTAAGTTATCAGAAATGTTATTCTTTTGTTAGATTGTACAAAATAATATATGAATAATCTATGTAACTTTGTTAGGATTTTAATTTTGAATATTTCAATAGCATTTATAATTGTTTCTTTAATACAGAAGGTGTATAATACACAAATTTTGATCATATGTAGGGAATTGGTTAAAAAGAAAGCATTTGTGTTCTTTATGGCTTAGTTATACAAACAAACATCTGTTTCATATTAATATATTGTTCACTAGCTGTCATGACAAATTGTCCATATACATTAAAAAAGTGATTTTATTATTTTTTTAAAACTTAATATTTACAAATATGATTCAGATCAATTCATTTGATTTACATTGCAGAATTCTCTATTGACAAATGTTTAAATTATACCAGAAAACTTTAGTCATATCTGCTAATACAAACAGATGTCTGGTAAATGGATAAAAGTTATTTATGACAAAGATTTCTGATGAAAATATTTGTTAATATAAATCAGAATAACAGATCTTAGGTGATAATTTTGTATTTTGCACAATCTTGACTAATAGGCTTGAAATTAGGATATAAAGTTTTGTCAGATATTTAAAAAAAAAAAAAAAAAAATTTAGTACATGTAAACCTTATAAGAAATTATTAGCTTTTTTACTTTAATCTAAAATATTTAAATGATTTTTATTTTGGCAATGGCATAGTAATAGAAGTAGCTTTCTTTTTGCACCATATGACCGGAATTAAAATTTGCTTACTACACCTCCTGTGGTTGTTTTTTTGTTCGGTAACCATGATCAAATACTATTAATACTCAGACATAAAGCCAGTATTTTACAATGGTAATGCCAGGAAAACATATCCCATCTGCAGGTCTTTTTTTTTAAAGGTAAACAAAAAAAAAAAAATTTGTATGATTTAATTTATTACTAATATTTTTTCACAAAAAATGAATGCTTTACCAACAATTTCTTCAATATACCAGAAAATTATTTCAATCTTTTTAAGTCATTTATATTGATACTTCAAAATTCGTTTTTTTTTTTTTTCTTCATATTAGAATAGAAACCTCCATACACAGAGAGAATTAATCTTTTGCTATATTTTTGCATTTTGTTATGGCAGGCATAAGTCTACCTTAGTGAGGAGTTAATTAAAAGAAAACAATTTGATATTACAGCTCTGCTCGAGAAGGGATGAAAGAACTTATTCACAATCTGTGCGAGTCAAAAAATACTCCCCCTGAAGGTATTGAAAAGTTTTTCAATTTCATAACTCAAGATCCGACATCTGAGGACAACAGCAGGTAAGTCAATATTTCCTTTCTCTTAGTTGACTTCTAAATGCTTGCCATGAAGTTCTATCAAGATCTTAGAGCATTTCTATTTTTTTTATTATCTTTTAATAATCTTTATCAAATAGAAATGCTACATTTTATTTATATTATGGTGAAAATGATATAAAAATAACTATTGATATTCAGTGTTGAATGTTCATTATTTGGGATTGTTTATTTTGTGCAGTAACAATAAAATATATTTAACGAAAATTGTCAAGAGTGAATAAAAACTTCCTTAACAACTATGTATCTATCAGAAAATTTTCTTGTAATGTAAATGTATACAGATAAATATAAAAATGTTAATGTAATAGTGGAAATGAAGTTCATAAGAGATAGAAAAATATAACATTTTATTATTGCAACATTGAATGTGTGTATATATTTAAAAATTTCATAGTTAATTCAGATGTGAAAATTTATACCAACCATGTAATGTTAGACCAGACTTTCATGAAAAAAAAAAAATGGCTTCATCTAAAAATACAAAAATTTATCCTTTATAGGGAGGATAAAAGTTATACCTAGAAAATTTATATAAAAATGTCTATTTTCAAAAGAATTTTATTCTAAAACAAATTATTTTATTTTTAAAAATCTGTGAAAAGAATTACAATCTTATGAATTTCACATGACAAATAAATATTCATGTAATTTAAATTGTTTTATATATTTCTGCTTATATAATTTTCTACCTTCCTTATGTGTGTGTTGCATCTGGCGAATTTTAAGAATCATTTACTATATTTTCTTTTTTTTTTTTTTTTTTTCTCTCTTAAATAGTATACCACAGTTGAATAGAATTACATATGAAAGTAGAAATTTCATGAACTTACAAACTGACTAAAAATGGAACTGCCTAACAATGTGTAGAAAAAAATTATATTATTATAACATACCAATTTCAATAAGCATTAGCTTTTTTAAAAGGACAAAGATTGTGGAAACAAATATAAGGTATATTATCTTTTATATTATCAAATTTAAATTTGTTTACATGGTTTTTAGAGCAATACTATCTAATACATTGTACTTGTTCTGTAATAGAAAAATAAATGCAATGGAACAAGTTTAAATATAAATATTTCCTACATGATTTTTTTTTATTTAATATTTCATACATTTTTTTTTTTTTTTTTTTTTTTTTTTTTAAATGGATATCATGTAGTTTACAGGCAAGATAGATTAAAAAAAAATGTTGGTTACTGTTGACTTTATTTTATTTGCTTTTGAATGAGATTCTAGTTATTTATTAAGATTGGCAGAAGCTCACAATTGTAGGATCAATACAACCAAATTGTAAGACCTTGTGGGGATTGCAGGTGAGAAATATTTGGTCATAGAATTTGAGGGAAAAAACATGGTAAATTTCATTATTGTAGTGATTTCTATTTATTTTAAAAACTCTTAGTATGACTTCCTTCATCCCTTTTTGTTTTTTTCTTAAAGCAATATTTTTAGTATGTATATTAACTTTGGAATCTCTGACACAATATAATGACTGTTTTGTAGACAAAAAAAATGTAATTCAACTCATAGCTCAAAGGGAAACAACTGGCAAAAACAATTTTTAGTTGGTTTGTTTATGCTCAAGTTTGGTACTAGGTATCATTCCGTTCTTTTTGTTTTTTTTGCTTTTTTTTTTATTAACCTCATTATGTCCAGACTAATGTTAAAATCTGAAAAAACAAAAAAAAACAAAATACAGATGCAGCTAAATAAGGCAATTTCTAAAAATTCTACATAAAAAATTTTATTTAATCAAAAAGAAAAAGTATAGGAATTTGTGTATTATACACAAATGAATTTGATTTCAGAGTTTACAAAAATGCCCTGAATCACTTTAAATTGTGCCAGTTTTCATTATGGTTAAAACTTTTTGCATTTATAGTTATTTTTTTACAGTCTACATGGTATATTATTTTTGTATTATTGATAAGTATTTGTTTGCACAAGACTTGACACTTAGAAAACATTGCACTATTTATTCCAACTCTGTCCAGAGACCAGAAAAATGGACCAAACAAAAGATGGAGGGGGGGGGACAAAAAAATCTGAAACAAAGAACTTAGTTGATTTTAAATCAGATATGCATAGACAGATACAACACACACAAAGGAAGTTGTATACAAAAATGTTTTATTGTTATACATTAATTATATGTACACAAATATTTAATATGAAAATTTCTCTGATTTAACCAGTAGAGAAGACAATATTTATGAATAAAAATGATAAAGTCCACATTGGACGAAACGCGTCAGCAATTACCAGTTTTCCTATTGTCATTTTTATTCACAAATATTTAAGTAAATGCTCTGTTTATAATAAACAGTATTAACAATGTCAGAAATTTCATAGAAAATATGCATCCTCCAACAGGAATTGAATCTGTATCCTACATGGAACAGTCATATATCCTGACATGCTATATCTGGTTAGCTACAAAGGAGCGTCTGGTAAGCAGTCGATTTTACTGCTTTTAAACTACAAATTTCCCATGATTTTAAAAGCAGTAAAATCAACCTTGCTAACTGGTATAGCACATCAGGCTATATGATGGTTCTGTGAAGAATGCATATTTTCTATGAAATTTCTTGGACATTCAGGCTGGTAAATGTTGTTAATACTGTTTATTATAAACATAGCATTTACTTAAATATTTGTGTATATATAAATAAAGTATAACAATAAAATATATTAAAATAATTGTCGGACTTTGTCCATTTCATAGTGTATACAAAAATGTCTCTATATTATTTTCTTATGATTAATAATTCCAAACTGATATATCACTCATTTTTAAAATCATGACAAAAACTTTCAAAGACCTGAAAAAGATATTGATTGAGACTTACCAATTTAGGAAAGACTATAAGAATTTCTGTGCAATCTGATATGATTGTTCTATTGACTTGTCCAAATGCAAAGAAACTGGTACTGAAGATTACAGCACAGTGACTCAAATTGAAAGAAAAGTTAATCTGAAATCAAGCATAAAGGATATCCAAGTAGATTTGAAAAACACTGGAAAAGGTTTGTCACAACAATTTGTAGAACACTGAAATAACAAATTTCATGGACAAGTTGTTTGAAATAAACCAATGATAGAAACATAAGTTTGACTCGGTCAAATAATTACTTGGAATACAGTTATTTGGTCAGATGAAAGAAAAAATTGAACTTTCAGGACATAACAAGCAAGGGTTATATTTGGGGGAAAAAAAAGAATACACTGTATGATGTTAAAAAATAGCATCCTAACAGTGAAGAACCATTTTATAGTATTACTTTTAATACAATGCCAGGGGAAAATAGCAGGATTAAAAGGAAATTATATTTGCTAAAATATTAGTTCATCCTTTTGTAAAAATTTTACATTCTGCTATCAAGCTTAGACTTGATAGATGATTTTTATAATAATTTTTTGATAGATTTATAGATTTTTATAATAATTTTTTGATAGATTTATTTTTATTTTACATTCTGCTATCAAGCTTAGACTTGATAGATGATTTCAAAAAGGCACCAACCCAAAACATCTGTTAGAAGTGATTCATGCAGAATGTGGACTTGTTGATATCTCTGCAATAGTCCTTAAGAAATATGCTTCTGAACTGGTTCCTGTTCTCTCTAATCTCTACAATAAATGCCTTGATGCTTCTAGCTTTCCTGCTTGTTGGAAATCCTCTTCTGTAGGAACTCGGGTGTGAACCATCTGTTCCTTCTATTGGCTTATTAGCCTTCTACTTCTTTTTGGTAAAGTATTAGAGGCTCTTAGTCAACTCTGAATTGGTTAAGCATCTCACCATGTAGGGTCTTCTTTCAGGTAAGCAATATGGCTTTCACTTCTTGAGGTCAACTGCTGATGTATTAATGATTATTGCTGAAAGAGTCCATCAAGCTTTAGATAAATATGATGTTGCTTTGGCTATCTCAAAGGCATTTGACAGAGATACATACTGGTTTTTTTTTCTTAAGTTGAAATGTTATGGTATTTCTGGACAAAGTTTTAAACTGTTCTACATTATTTTTAATTTTCATCAACGATCTCTCTGATGGTATCGGTTCTCAACTCAGTATCTAAGTTGAAACAACTATTTACTATTGTCTTAATAGTAGGTTTGATTGGTTCAATTAGATCAAATTGGCAGCTGATCTCCAAAATGACCTACATCTTGTTAATTTCAATGCCTCCAATACAAAATTGCTCTCTATTAATGGTCTGAGGAAACTCTTTTTCTTTCTTCTATCAGCATGTCTCATTGTACTTTCTTTGGCTAACATTTTCTGCTGACATGATGTGGAAAGATTGTATTGACTCGATTGCTAGGTCTGCTGCTAGGAAAATGGTTCACTGTCATGTTAGACAATTTTTATCGCCAGAATCTATCTTATCTATAAGTACCATTTGCCCTCACTTTCAATATTGCTGTCACCTCTAGTTTGGTGATCCTGCTTATATAATATATATATATATATATATATATATATATATATATATATATAGTGTGTTATTGGTTCTAACCTGGCATCAATCCTCTTCCCACTACTTCTGTACATTTTCTATAAATACATTCATGGTAAATGTTCTGATGAACTTTCCTCTATGCTACCTAGACTCTATGAATTTAAGTGCCATCCTAGATTGGTGACAAGATCTCATTTCAGTTGAAATGATTAGATATAACCATAAGTTTTATCTTAACAGTTTCTTTTGTTTTTTGGGGTTTTTTCCATACTTCTCACTTCTGGAACTTTCTTCTGGTTTCTTGATTTTTCAGTCAAGTTTTCTCTTTAAAAATTTAAATGCAATGACAGTCTTTATCTCCTGTCTTCTTAATTTATCTTTTAGTGTTCTCATTACTTAATATTTTCTTTTTCTTTTATGTTCTTTCACACTTGGTAACCTCCTGTGTCTTAGTCAATTTGTTGCCTTGCTTAGAGTGAAATGATTAAAAAATATACTCTTTACTCATGAGTATTCTAACACTAGTAGTTAGACATTTAAAAAAAAAATTAACAAATGGCCACCTGATAAGTTTTATTTTTGCCATAATTTTATTTGTCTTAGTTTTGAAGAGAATTATCTATTTATATATTTATCTCTGGAAAACAAAATTCTGGAAAATGATGAAAGTGTGACCATAGAGTATACCTTGGGCCAACAGGGTTATGCATCATAAATTGTAATTTTGTTCATTTTTCTTTTGGTCTATTGAAAATGAACTGACTTTAGTGTTGGTAACACCATACAAAGAAAAAAAAATCAAGTGTGGCATCATGTTTCATTTGAGTTAGATTTTCAAGAGTATAATGAACAGACAGAAACAAGTGACTTATGTAACACTTCCATTAACTGAACAAAAAGAACAATCTATATAACCTTGGTAACCAGATTCTCAGAACACCAAATGACTTATTACATAAGATCTGCTGTTGACTTAAATAGAATCACATACCCACTAAACGTGACAACTATTTTTGCTGTAAAAAACAGATGTAACAAAAAAAAAAAAAAAAAAACAATTTAGTCAGGGATACAAAATCCTAATACTTTTTTTTTTTTTTCCTGTCTTTTCTATCAATCACTAATTTTAATTACTGATCAGTTTTCCATCAATCCTTAAAAACAATAAATGAAACAAGTTATTTATATAATTCGCTACTTTATTCCTCTTTTGCTACTAATTTTCTTTCTTTTATTACTTGTTTATGGGCAGAAATGTTACCCATAGTATGTAATGTGAATCTCTAAAGATGAAACAACTATTTGAGTTTCTAATATTTCTGTTTGAATTTCTGAAATGTGTAATTATTATTATTATGCTCAAATTTATTCAAACTGGTGTCCACAATTTGGTTCATACATGGGCCCCACATGTCACATTTCAGGCTAATTTCTAACAGGCGTATTTGGTTTATAGTCAATTTATGTTTTATCTAAAACATGTTAAAACTGTCCATAATACACAAATAGATTTTTTTTTCTCTTTTTAAATAGAAAAGTAACAATAAAAGATTGTAAACAAACAAAAAAGTTATTAAAGAATTAAGCAGTAATACAAAACAATCAATTTTTCTTTTGACATTTGCTTTTTTTTTTTTTTTTTTTTTTTTTAAATTCTGCAATATTTTTTCGAACTTCATCCAATGAAAACTACTGTTTGTTGTTGTAAAATATATTCACAACAGTTTTTGCTGCAAAATGAATTCCTTTTTCAGTGTGTTGTTTACAAGTAAAAACATATTTTGAAGGATAAGTTCCCAAAATTCTTTCAGAAGACTCTCTTGTAGTGGAATCATTGTGTCTTGCATTAAATTCATTGTCTTGCATTTGCATAGTCAAATATAGCAAAACAATCTCTGCCATTTGGCTAGGTAGAGCCATAAAACCTCAAGAAAATAAGTACTGCTTCTGTGTAGCATTATTACTATCATTGCCTAACATGATCAGGAAACACATTTCACATTGAAAATGTTTAATTATTTTGAATTTTCTCTAATAAAGAAAAAGATGATAATGGAAATTTCTCCAGAAGTAATTTATAGGCTTGTTGAGACACTTAGCACAATAGTAAGGCATAACATATTAGTTCTGAAGATATTGAAGGATGACCTCTTGGTTGGTAATGTTTTTTTTTATTCTCTTAGAATTGAGTATACTGGTTCTTCCACCGCATTTTGTATGTAGTTTGGAAAATTTTCCACTATGCTAGATCTTTGTGAGTTTAGCATTATATCCATGTATAAACCACTGGAGCTGGGTGTGAAGGTTTTGGTCAATGCGAATACATTCTTTTATAGATGGAAAATGTGTTTCAGGGTCAAAGACTATAAATTAAAATGTAATCTTCCTATTTTTTTTAAATTCAAAACCTTTAAAACTACACTTTGCTTCTTCCAGTTGAATAAAATCCTTTATCATATCAGCTGAAATAAAATCATGTAATTTATCAGTTTGGACCAGTCGTCATTGTTTTGGAGGCTTCTTGAATTCCTTCATATTGGGCAAAAGAGATGGTTTTCTTATTCTTCTGAATGTATTGTAGGTATTGGATGTAAATCTAAATTCAGTTCATTTCATTCTCCTTTCAAAATAAATTTCTTTTTAAAATGTTTCATACAGAGAACTGAATTTTTCATAGGAAACCAATCAATACAGTTAATGAATTTTATCCATTTTTCTGCAAAGTTGGATTTTCCAAGAGGAAAAGAAAATGTTGATACTTTTTCACTGTTAGTAGCATATCCACTAGAACAGCCAAATGCAACACATTCGTTAACCATTTTTATTGAACAAAAAATTACAAAAAAACTTTATAATTGAATCTTTAAAGGCAATGAACTATGAGGTAGAAAATTTATCAAATAGTGTTCATTTGCAAAACAGGCTGTATACGCAATTGAAAATCATAAAAGCGAGATAACTAACAGCCATTTATAACATGTGGATTATTTTTTTTTAAAAATGGTGTAAATATGCATTTTAGGGTTGAAAACATGTCTAAGGAATTGAAATAATGTCTGATAAATTCTAGGTGATTGTACATTTGTTAATTTACATTCCGAGAATTCAATTTTTAAAGTTACCTCTCTTTTAGATTAGCAATTTTCTAAGCGGCCATTCACTTTTTTGTTTGTTACATCAGCCTGTTAGAATTCAGCTTATTAGGTGACATGTGGGGACATAGAATACTAGTTGGCTGTGGTTCATATAGTCACAGTATAAAGATTTCAGTGCTTTAGGTAGATTTGCACTCACCAGGTGAACTACAGTTTGCAACATTGGTCTTGGTGGATGCCATTTACTAGGAGTAAAATAACAATGGTATTGAGGTTATATGAAAAGTAAGGATAAAATCTAGAAGGTATAATGGGAAAAATAAAGAAATCAGAAACTTCATTCACTCCTAGCTAAGATAATATTTTGACTACCTTAACTAGAGGAGAGTACCTTCAGCTCACAGTGTTCCAAGGTATAAAGTAGGGGCATCAAAGAGCAACACTATGTACAGGAATAGCGACTCAAAAATGTGTACCCACTATAAATAACATTTATAGCAATAAGAAATAATGTTGGATTAAAAAAAATCCATCTAATATACATATTTGTTGACAAACTAATTTTTTCTTTTCTTTTTTTCTTTTCTTTTTTTCTTTTTTTCTTTTTTCTTTTTTCTTTTTCTTTTTCTTCTTTTTCTTTTTTTTTCTTTTTTCTTTTTTCTTCTTTTTTTTTCTTCTTTTCTTTTTTTTTTTTTTTTCTTCTTTTCTTTTTTTCTCCTTTTCTTTTTTTCTCCTTTTCTTTTTTTCTCCTTTTCTTTTTTTCTCCTTTTCTTTTTTTCTCCTTTTCTTTTTTTCTCCTTTTCTTTTTTTCTCCTTTTCTTTTTTTCTCCTTTTTTTTTTTTTTCCTTTTCTTTTTTTCTTCTTTTTTTTTTTTTTTTTTCTTCTTTTTTCTTTTTCTTCTTTTTCTTTTTTCTTCTTTTTCTTTTTTCTTCTTTTTCTTTTTTCTTCTTTTTCTTTTTCCTTTTTCTTTTTTCTCCTTTTTCTTTTTTTTTTTTTTTTTCTTCTTTTTCTTTTTTTTCTTTTCTTCTTCTTTTTCTTCTTTTTTCTTTTCTTCTTCTTTTCTTTTTTCTTCTTCTTTTCTTCTTCTTTTTCTTCTTTTCTTCTTCTTTTCTTCTTCTTTTCTTCTTCTTTTTTCTTCTTCTTTTTCTTCTTTTTTTCTTCTTTTTTCTTTCTTTTTTTCTTCTTCTTTTCTTCTTTTTTCTTCTTCTTTTCTTCTTTTTTTCTTTTTTTTCTTTTTTTCTTCTTTTTTCTTCTTCTTTTCTTCTTCTTTTTTTCTTCTTTTTTTTCTTTTCTTTTTTTCTTCTTCTTTTCTTCTTTTTTTCTTCTTCTTTTCTTCTTTTTTTCTTCTTTCTTCTTTTTTCTTCTTTCTTTTCTTCTTTTTTTCTTCTTTTCTTCTTTTTTCTTCTTCTTTTTCTTCTTCTTTTCTTCTTTTTTTTCTTCTTCTTTTTCTTCTTTTCTTCTTCTTCTTTTTTTTTTCTTTTTTCTTTTCTTCTTTTCTTCTTTTTTCTTTTTTCTTCTTCTTTTTTCTTTTTCTTTTTTTTTTTTTTTTTTTTTTTTTTGCTTTTTTTTTTTTTTTTTTTTTTTTTTTTTTGGCCTCCTTTTTTGCTTTTTTTGTAGGAGAACCATAGCTCTCCACAACTTCCTATCTTTTGTGGTTCTAGTCAGTGTTTATCCTTTGACTTTTCCTCTGTTCTGCCATCCATTTACACTAGCAACTCATTGGTTTCGTTACTTGCTATATCCCTCTGCCCCTCTTGCCTTCATTATGTCAAATTCTCTAAACCCTTTTCTCAGAAATTTCAACATCCTCTTTTTGATTCTAAGTACAAATGTTCACTTTCCTTAAAACTTCATTGTTTAGATACTTTGTATTCTCAGTATCCTTCTGTAGAACTAAATTTTTGTTGCCTCAGTTATCTTCATCTTTGAGGAAATTATCCATCATTCACTGCCATATAAGAGAATTGATATTATATAGCAAGTAAGCACTTTTTGAATCTAATGAAATTTTCTGGTCGTTTCTGTGCTTGCTTGATTTTGATGTCTTCAGTTTATAGCTTGTATCTTGGACTGTCCCTATTGCTAATGACTATACATTTTGTCTTGTTACAATTGATGTTAGTCCTTTCTTCTTATCCTTTACTACCTCATATAGGAGTCCCTACAGTTTTCTTTCTGTGTCTGTTTTAAGATTATATCCACCAATAATAAATCCTGGTAGGACATTTAATTCTCTTAGGATCACCTTGCTGTAAGTCCAAATTTGTTTCTTTCTATTTTTGTGGGCTTTGTCAATTCTTTTTTTTTTTTTTTTTTTTTTTTTATTTGAATGCAGGCAGTTTGTTCCCAGTAAATGTCCCAGATTATTCTAATACATTTTTCAAATGATTTATTTGAGAAATATATTAGAATAATCTGGAACATTCCTGGTAGTTCAAACAGATTTTTGTGTCTTATTTTATCAAATGCATAGTTTAAGAAAAATGTTTTTTTTTTTTTATGACTCAAAAGGCCAGCACTGCTAAACGTGATTTTAACAGATTCGTATGATCTTTTAGCCTCTGCGATGATTGTAAAATAGGAGGCTGGGTTGAACAACATTTGATTTTAAGATGTACTATCACCATATGATTAAACTGTTTTGCACTTTCAATAAGCTATTTTGAATTTGTCATTTATCAATTGAATAAATGGAATTTTTTTTTTTTTTTTTTTTTTTTTTTTTTTTAGCATAAAAGAAAATATTTTTATTGCAATTACTCTGAAAAGTTATTAATATCCAGTTTCCTAAGAAAAAGACTTGTCATGCATTATGTTTATAATAAATCTTGGGAGATGGCATAGTAAGATATACTAAGTATATTGGATCTATGGGTTGTGCTTCAATATTCTAAAGATTTACTGCCCTAGAAATAAATGATTAAATTGAAGTTTAAATTTTGTATCAGCTCAGAGGAAGCTTTCATTGATCTTTTGTGTTTCAAACCAGGCAAATGCGACTTAGAAATCAAAGTGTTTTCTTTCCTTCTTGGTTAAGAACGGATTAGTAATAATTTTTTAATGTTTGCTTTATTGTATTTTCTTCTATTTAGCGTGTGCATTTGGAATGTTTTGAAATAATGATTTACAATAGTTCAATATCCATCTGTGAGCATTCATTAATGCTACATAAATAATCTTTAATGAGAAATAGATATTAACTACATTTTATCAATGTGTATGTGCACCTCCTTATCTATTATTTTATATATATATATATATATATATATATACACACAAATTACCACTACAAAAATGCATATTTGTTTTGATGCCCAATTCAGACATCACATTGCGTGGTGATCAAAGATAGTTACTCTCCACCTCAACACCACCACAGGCCCTGTCACCCCGTCAGCATGTATGTCCCAACGCTCTCTGCCACTCTGGACACCAAGGACAAGTTTTATGACAAGCTGGCAACCACCATCAGCAGTATCTACAGTATCCTAGGCAACTTCAACGCCAGAATGGGTGCTGATCATGACTCTTGGCCTTCGTACCTTGGACATTTTGGCGTCGGCAAGATGAACAACAATGGCCAAAGACTGCTTGAGCTATGCACTTACCACAACTTGTGTATAGACAACTCCTTCTTCAGGACCAAGCCCCAGCACAAGGTCTCCTGGAGACATTCACACTCAAACCATTGGCACCAGCTGGAACTCGTTCTGGCCAGCAAGCCGCCATTAAGAATGTCCTTCACACTTACCACAGCATGAATTGCAATACAGACCACTCCTTGCTGTGCTGCAAGATCAAGCTCCAGCCCAAGATGTTCCATCATGGCAAGAAACAGGGGAATCCTCGCATTGATGTCAGCAAGATGAGACAGCCAGACCTTGTGTAAGTTTGTCAAGAGGTTTGAGAATGAACAGGCAACCTCGTGGACTGGAGACTCTGCCATGGAGAAGTAAAGGACCCTGTGGGACACCATGCTCTGCGCTGCCTTAGCCACCTTTGCAAGAAAGACCTCAAAGTCATATGACTGAGGCAAAGTCCGCTGAGATGGCTCCTGTCATTGTGGCCAAGTGTGGCGCTCTTGCAGAATACAAGCAGTCACCCAGCAAGATAAACCCGCAGATCCTCTGAGCTGCCAGGAGCAAAGCTCATCAAACTACCAGATGCTGCCGTCCCTAAAATTTATGGCCTCCCCAAAACCCATAAGCTTAACATTCCATTAAGGCCCATCATCTCGGGTATAGGCTCAGCTCCTCATAATATTGCTAGTTATTTAACTAAATTTCTAACTCCAATTCTGGGCACCGTAAGTAACGCACATATAAAGAATTCAGGCTCTCTTTTAAATAAGTTGAGAAATATTGATATAGATAACAAATTACTAGCTAGCTTAGACATCAAATCTTTATATACTAATATACCTGTTGATAAATGCATTAAACAATTAGAGAACCACCTTAAGAAAATTGACTTTAAGCTACCTATCTCTATCTCGAAATGCATCAAATTATGCATCCTTTGCACTTCACATTGTTTCTTCAATATAATAATATTTATTATAAACAAAAATTTGGTTTACCGATGGGGAGTCCTCTCTCTGGATTCCTAGCATGCATATTTCTAGAATTTCTTGAATCTGGACCTTTTAAAGATGTCATTCTACCTGATACACATTACTTTCGATACATCGATGACATTTTATTTATCTACCCACATAAGCATGATTTAAACGAGATTACTGATAGATTAAATAGAATAGAACCTACTATTGAATTTACCTATGAACTTGAATCTAATAATTCCTTACCTTTTTTAGACATATTACTCATTAAAATAAAAATAAATTAGAATTCAAAGTATATCAGAAACCTACATGTAAAAATGACTATTTACATTTTTACTCTCACCATGATACTAACACTAAGAGGGTGTTGTTATTGGATTCTATTTGAGGGCTCTTCATCTGTTCATCAAAATATTTAAATGATGAATTTACATATATTGAGGATACCTTTTTCAAATCTTTAAATATCCGAGACAATTATTACAGAGAGCTAAAAATAAAGCGTTGAAAATTCACTCATCAGCGCAAAAATGACACCTCAAAGGCCACTACAACTAGATCAATGAAAGATACAATTTCAGCTACCTCTGATAATATTTCGTTTGGTATCTTTTTTAAATAACCATTTGACCGAACGTATCTCTCATAATCTAAATGCATTAAAAATTAGAACTACTATATTACCTACTAGGACTATCCGTAGTTTATTAAATAGCACCAGCAGACAACATATTACATCCGATGCTTGCATCTATCAAATATCATGCAAAAAAAATTGTGACCTAAAATATGTGGGTGAAACAGGTAGGTCCTTAAAATCTCGTGTTTTCGAACATAAACGAGATGTTCGTCTCGGTAATTTAACAATGCTTTAGTTGTACACAAACTAAAGCAGATCATAATTTCGATTTCGATTCCGTGAAAGTATTAAAATATTTTCATAATAAAAATCTCAGGAGGATTTATGAAACAGGTATAATATCCATCTCACGCACGGTGAATACTAGACCTGGTTTCTTTAATATTTCCCCTTTTTAGCGAGATTGATGCTCGACAAGCATACACATAAGAATTTTAGAACCTAATAGAATTCTTTTCATTTTCTTTTTTCTTTTCATTTCAAAATAATCACAAACTTTTTAGGAATACGTTATGAAAAGCGTCGCCCATGTGACGACAAGCGTGACCATGTTAGACGGAAGGCTGATCATTTTAAAAATTTTCAGTTATCTGTTCTGAATAAGACTTGTGTTTTTATGTCCATCGTATTTGTCATATTGAACTGAATTGTATTTTGATGAATATTGTCTTGAAAAAGGTTTAATAAACCCGAAACGTCAGACGTCGACATTTCTTTCATTTAACTACATTTAAGGATTTTTGTTTGTTTTTTCAAAATTTCTTCATTCTGTCGGATTTATATCCATTTACACTTGCTTATATATATATATATATATATATATATAATAATCTTATAAATATAAGAAATTATACTCGTACGGAAAACCTATACCCGAGGGGGGAAAAAAAAAAGGTACAAAAAAGAAAGAACAGAACATGTACGTCAGCCAATCGTCTAGCATCCAAGTTCAGAGTCCAAAGTAAAAAAAACCTCGATATGAGTAAATAAAATAACTAAGTAAAGTGCTCAATATGCTAAGTAGGTTTATCTGGCTCTTTAGGTTTAATATATATATATATATATATATATATATATATATATATATGTGAAAAAAAGAATATAAATATAAATAAATATATATATATATATATAAATTATTTATATATTATATACTGTACTTATTATTAAGCGCTCTACATACATATGGCAGCAAAAAAGACAAAACATCACACCAACAATAAGTTGGGAAATATTGAAAAAAGCCCCTGCCTACAACAACATTACGAAAAAATGCCTACTTTGCCTACACGAAAAAGTAGCAATAATATCACAAAACCATAAAAAGAACTTGCTAAACAAAAATCAGAGATAATCTCCAAATGTAGGCATGAGAACAAGTATCTATTATCCGAATTCATACCAAACGGATAAAACAGACAAACCACCAACAATCACAATTTAATTTCAAGATACCATCAAAATAATTGCACCTATCATTATTATAATTGCACCACCATTAGTAATCACTTTTACCACCTTACAATATCTATTAACTATCAATATTATCATTACCACCTACACACAGCACCATCACTTACACATCACACCCACTATTAAAATATAATCCACTACAATCTTTTATTACCCCCCTCCAGCATATTTAATACTTTAAAACAATATGATCAGATATAATTTCCATATGTAACCATGAGAACAAACACCTATTACCAGGCAGCTTTAATATAATAATAATAATTTTGTAATTAAAAATTATAGCAATCTTCAACTACCATAATTTTACATAGAATACCTATTATCAGGATTTATACCAAAATAAATTAATACATATAACAAAATAAAACAAAAAAAAACACCAACAACCACTTTTTAGTTCAAGCTACCACCACTATAACTACATTCATGGTTTTATCATTCTCCCACCACCGTTACTAATCATTTCTACCAATCTGCAATTTCTTCCAGTTTACAATAACTATTAGCTAAAACCTAAATAGCATTGTCTCCAATCCTTTGAAACATTACTATCACATCATATCATATAAACCCGTTATTAAATTAAACATCACCATATAAATTAAACAATAAGGATTACAATTTTTTACCTGTTACATATACACAGTCACCAAAAACAAACAAATAACCAGCTTTAAATATAACAAATAAACCCCCATTTTTTTCAAAAATTTAAAAATAAATATAAATAATTTAATAATAATTTTTACCTATCATAATTTTACACAAACCCCACCACACATATATACATACATGCATAGAAAAATATTTTTCAAATATTTTCAACGGAAAAAAAAAAAAAAAAAAAAAAAAAAAAAAAAAAAAAATTTCATAATATGACATGGATACATTCACGAGACAATAACGAGACATTTCCGCCACACTTCCAATGTTTAAATTTCAACATTTCAACATACAAATGCGTATGTATAGACATAACACCACCCCAGTATACATACATGTGTCATAGCCAAACTGTCTACATATGTTTATATATATATGTATGAGTCCCGACGGACGACCAAGTATGTATATATGTATATGTGTCTGCATACATCGATGTTTTGCGTTAGTACGATGAATGACAAAACAGACGAAATCTCCCCACCACTTCCACAATAACACCAATACACGCAATCTACATAAACCCAAATTTTTTAAAACAGTAATCAGTTTGTCTGACGATCGCTAAAGCATGAAACCCAGGGTCACAAACTCACATCTATCCAACCAAATATATATATATATATATATATATATATATATATATATATATATATATATATATTTACTTTCACTTTCCTCCTTTTTTAATATTTTTATTACAACCATACATTGTAATATACTTTTCACCCTCCCCAT
Source organism: Acanthosepion pharaonis (assembly GCA_903632075.3). NCBI lineage: Eukaryota > Metazoa > Mollusca > Cephalopoda > Sepiida > Sepiidae > Acanthosepion > Acanthosepion pharaonis. The sequence continues at coordinate 1,613,013 of CAHIKZ030004799.1, read as the reverse complement.
CAACTATTATCTTACTATTACTTCAAAATTGTTTTTCTTGGTCATTAGCTGATTCCAAATCTTTTGCACCTTTATATATGCTTTTATAGATAATTGCAGAGATGTCGGTAAGTTGATATATAAAGTGAATTTACTTGTAAGTTCCAAATACCTTATTTTTTGGTCACAGAAAAAGCAGAACACACCCTTGTCCAAGAGAGAATCCAGTACAATCGTTGGATAAAACAGAGACTACAAGCTCATATCTCCCAGAGGCTCGAGGATTTCTTCAATAATGAAGACCAGAGAAGGATACAAAAAGTACAACTAAAAAAATTAAATAGATTGAAAGATCAGAAGGTGACGCACAAGGTCCATCACCCACCAGTGAAAGCAGTAATCAATATCAGCTGAGTGCCTCTGAGGAGTCGGTATTGAATAAGGGTCTCAACTTTGCCACAACCGTCAGGCGAGTGCCATACTTGGACATCATTGCCAGAGTCAAGGAGGTGGCCTTGAACTTTCTTCAGGCTCGGGCAGATGAACTGAGATGGAGGGTGAGACAGACCTTGGAAAAGGCCAAGCCGCCCAGGTCAAACATCACAAAACTGGAGAGGCTGGCAATCAGATCCTTACAGGGGAATGAAAAATTCATCATACTACTGGCTGACAAAGGCAATGCAACTGTAGTGATGGACAAATCAGATTATACAAGAAAGCTGGAAGACCTCATTAGAAATGGTAGCTACAGCAAAGTAATAAAGGATCCTACAATGAAAACGGAACACAGGCTATCACAAATACTAATCAAGAACAAGAATCACTTTGCACCTAAGATGTATAAGCAGTTATTGCAAAATTACACCAAGCTACCTCACATATACGGTCTCCCTAAGATTCACAAAGATGGTATTCCACTCAGGCCAATTGTTAGTTGACACAGCTGTGTGTGACACCCTCTGAGTCACTATCTTGTAGATATAATTGACCCATTGATCAGAAAGTCTCCTTCATATGTCCGAAACTCCACTCACTTCATGGAAATAATCAAAGATTCTCCCATCCTATCCAACCAGATGGTGAGCTTGGACATGGTTTGTTCACCAAGGTACCCACAGAGAAGGCACTCTCAGTAGTCAGAGAGATTGGCCTCGGACTCATTCCTAGAAGAACAGACCAGTATTCCAATAGATAATCTGATGGAGATGTTTACTTTCTGTACACAAACAACACAGTTCAGAATGGGATCACACCACATATATCAACAGGATGAGGGCTTAGCAATGGGCTCGCCATTATCACCAGCAATGGCGAATATATACATGGAATACTTTGAGGAAATGGCATTAGAATCTATATCTCTAAAGCCAACTATATGGTTAAGGTACGTAGATGACACCTTCATACTCTGGCCACACCAGGAAGATATTCAGGTTCTACTGGACCATGTGAACTCTATAAGACCTTCGATACAGTTTACAATGGAGAAAGAGAGTAACAACACACTCCTATTCCTAGATGTTCTAATATCTCAAACAGAGCATGGGTTAAAGATATCCATATACCGTAAACCAACATTCACCAGACAGTATCTCAATTTAAACTCCCACCATCCAGACAGCATAAAGAAAGGGATCGTCTGCTGCTTACAACACCGAGCAAAAGTCCTAAGTGGCAACCTAGAGACATTAGATAAAGAATTGGTCAGTATAAGTAGTACCCTACAACGTAATAACTACCCGCGGTACATGGCAGCAGCCCCAAAAAGCTGGATTGGCAGGTACAAGAGGAGGACAACAACATTCAGAAAACGGTCTGCCTGCCTTATATGAAGTGGTTATCAGAGAAAATACAAAGGATCTGCGGTCTAAATAACATCAGGACAACCTTCAAAAGCTGGACAACACTTCACAGATATCTCTCCCGAGTAAGACCCCCCCATAGAGGAGAACATGACTAAGGACTGTGTACACACTATCACGTGCAGCTGTGGAAAGAAATATAAAGGGGAGACAGGCCGCCCCCTTAAGGTAAGGCTTCAAGAACACCAGAAAGATGTAACATGAGTGGAAGTGAAAAAATCAGGCATGGCTGACCACGTATGGAGAGAAAAGGGAGATCACTGCCCTCTGTGGGATCAGGCTGAGATCATAGACAAAGAACACCATTGGAAAATTTGTAAACTTAAGAAATCAGCACATATCCTAGGCTACAAAAATCTCCCGAGCCGACCAAACATAGAAATGAATATAATATGGGAACCAGTAATAAGGAATGCCAGAGAAAAGCGATAATAACAACAAAAATTGCAATATGAGCTCTGGTAAAATAATGCATGCTAATAGCAAAAATTGCAATATGAGCACTTGTAAAAAAAATGGTTGCTGAAGACATTAGGTTTATAATACCCAGAAATTCATACACTGATGGCCTTGAGGACATCAGTGTATGAATAACTGATAACTGACATCCATTAGACATGGCACATGGAACTAGAACAGTCTACCCCAGTGAGCTAAATGAAGGGTTCAGTTCGACATTCCAACCACCTGAAGAAGGCTGGAGCGTACAATGGCTGAAACATTGTAATAAATATGGCGACAAAGATGAGGACAATAGTCCGAATAATGTAAATAGTGTACCTTATTTTTTTGATTTGTTGAATATTGTAAGTGTATTGTTTGTAAAATTTTCTGGCTATTTTTTCATAAAGGAGGAAAGATTTGGGATAGTATTTAAGTAAAGATGGCCTGTGCTCATCAGATAACTTCTAGCATCAGTCATAATTATTCATGTTTTATTAATCATCATCACCACCACCCCACTTGGGCAAATGTTAGAGTCAAGTGCGAGGTTGGGAATTGAATTAATTTTGAATTGCTTAATGTATTATCCTCTGGTTCAAATCTTGCTGTGCCTGTTCTTGATTGATTCCATTTATTGGATTTTTTTTTTTAATTTACTTTATTCCTTATTCAGATGTATTTGATAATTTTTTTCTTAGTTTTCTCTCAGCCTCACATTTCAAAATATGATTTCCATCACTTAATTAACTGGCTACTTCATGCTGCTTGAAGAAAGGGTTAATTACCTCAATAAGTGAAGTGTCATCTTTGCTGTGACAAGTGCATTTGATATGAATAACTTGATTTGAAAAACAATCTTCAAATAATCCCACTTTTTATCATTTTATTTTTAACTAAACAAATAAATTTGATATGAAAAAGTATCAGTAGTTGCTGAGTTATGACTGGATTTTCTACTGATTATCTTGTAAGTTGACTCTGACCTTCTAAGTTAAATACTTGCTATAGTAAGTTCTAGTGTCATTTAATATCAGTGTCTTAAAAAAAATCTTATCTTTCTGTTTTCTGATCCTTAAAAACTAAATATTTATATATGATGCCTTATTGTCAAAATGTATGAAGGTGCCCTACCAATGCTCTTTATGCTTTAAAATCTGCCAGACATACAAATATAAAATTATTAAGCAATGTTTTTTACAATGTCAATCCAGATAAAGCCTGGAATCACCAGTGTGTGTGTGTGTGTGTCTCTGCCTTAATCTACTGCTATTGTAATTCACATGATACCTTTATTTTCTGAAAATAGATACAGATTGTTTTTTTTATTCCTCCTTCATAAATCCTAAATTCTTTTACATTTTTTTTCTTTCCAGCATTTTAAAGATTGTTTCTGCGGGTGATTCTGCTGCAACCTTAACAGATTCATGGACAGCTTCTCCTGTTAGTTCAAACAAAGGTTCCAGTACCAATGTCCAAAAAGCTGCCTTGGAAAGTTCTGTAGATAAAAGATTGCAAGCGTTACTGGACACTATGAAAAGCTCTTGTCAAAATCAAACCTTACCTAAAGGAATTGAACAGCTGCAGACAGATTCCGCAGTCAGCAACCCTGCAACTAATTCTCCAAAAAACAAGGAATTTCTCAGCTTGGAGAATCAAGAAATGAGTTGTACAAACTGTCCCCAGTCTGATATAAAAGATTCTGGATGTGGAGCATCACCTGACACTGAAAATCTTGTTTTTGTATCAAATGACATCCATGACCAGGTTCGCTTAAATTTGAATACCTTTCAAGTTATGAATGCTCCTGGAGGAAAACTAAATTCAGACACCTCACCACAAGAAAGTTCAGCTGATGTCACTAGGGCTAGCATCACTGATTATTTTGCTAAGTATCCAAAAGCCAAACTCCAAGAACAATGTTATGTTGATGATGAAGAAAGGGAGGAAGAGGAGGCAGAACATTTAAATGCAAAACAGATATCAAATAAAATCATACAGAATATCCTGTACAAAAATCAACACTTTTTCACTGAGGCTGCTTCAGAGTTGGATGTGTCTTCCCTATCACAATACACTGTCACAACACTGTCTTCTTTAACTGGAGATGTTCGTACTTTTCGACAAGGGTTAGCTTCATTAGATGCAAATATTGCTCGTCTTCAGGCATCAATCAAAACAAGCAAAAACACATTTTCTACTTGACAACAATGAGATTTTCTCTTGCTGATCAACTTTTTATTAAATTAAATTTTGTTGTAACAATAAAAATAATGAAGAAAAATTGACCTTTTCTGTACATTTGAAAAAAATATTTTATATAACAATCAAGTTATTTTTTAATGTGTCATTTTCTTTTTATTCTATTTTTGCATGGTGAAATTTCACCTTTTTTTTTCTTTTTTTTTTTTTTTTTTTTAAGAATATCTGAAAATAATGAATTTCAATTGCAGATAAAAACTAAAATATATTCCTTTTAATTTAATTGTTCTGGAGGACTAATTATTTTGAATCAGTTTTGCTGATTGTCAATGAACCTGGTGAAATTAAGATATATTGATAAGAATAAATAAAAAAAAATGCTTATTATTTTAATACATTGCAGTATTGCTTTCATTTTTAAAATGTTGATTATTAAATGAAATATAAACAAATATTGTTAGAAATAAGTTCAGTACCGCTTTTATCTTGTTATTCTTTCATAAATGTAACTTTAATTTAAAAGTTTAATAAACATCTCAAAAGAACCGTTTTGTTTACTACAGTTACTGTTTACTAAATGTTTACAGAAAATAATTTTATATGAAGAGAATGTTAATATAAAAGCTGATAAGGCTTTTTAACCCGTACTGTTGTCATTATGTTAAAAAATTTATATCAAGCATTGAAGATTTGGGTACAAAATACTTGCACTTTATTAGCTTTATTTTACAATAAAGTTATTTTTTTTTTTAAAATAATTTTTTTTCCAAATTTTAAGTTTACATTTTTTTTTATTTTTAGTATTATTATTATATTGTTAGAAACTGATATTTGTTCAAAGTGGATTTTACAAATATAAATTTATTTTCTTAGCTTAGAATGATTGGATAAGAGAATACATTCTCAGTTTGCAACAATATTGTGGCTTTTACACACTAACTGTTTGCCAATTCTCATTGGAACCTTAAATTCAAATATTGGATAAAGAGTATCTCTAGAGCAATTAAAAAAAATTGCTGCCCCCACCCTAAAGAAAAATAGTTACCAACAAACCTGATTTATCTAAAGTTGGATTGCAAAGAAGAATCATCCAGGGATCATTATACAAAACCTGTTGTACCCAAAGTAATTGGAAATTTATTGTTAGAAATGGAACTGCTACAAAGTATTATGACCTTTGTGTAAATATTTTTGCAACACTGTAAAATCATTATTTACATTATTCGAACTATTGTCCTCTTCTTTGTCACCATATTTATTACGTTTCAGCTGTTGTATGCTCCTGCCTTCTTCAGGTGGTTGGAATGTCAAACTTAACCCTTTATTTCATATGCTAGGCCACAAAAATCTGAGCCAAGCAAGCATAGAAATGAATACAATATGGGAACCAGTAATAAGGAGTGCTAGAGAAAAGCGATAACAAAAGTTGCAGTATGAGTTCTGGTAAAAACGTGTAATGATAACAGCAAGTATCAGTAGATTTTCTGGTAGAAATGGTTGCTGAAGACATTAAGTTTATAATACTTAGAAATTCATACGCAGATGGACACATGGCACAGTGAATAAAGGTGTTGGTTAGATCCGGTGACAGGACCCAAAAGAGTGAGTTCAATACCCAGTTAAGGCAATGAGAGAACTTTCAGAGGAAATTAACTGGAGATAATTGATAAGTGACATCCATTAAACATGGCATGTGGAACTAGAACAGTCTACCCCAGTGAGCAAAATAAAATATAAATATGGCGACAAAGATGAGGACAATAATCCAAATAATGTACATAATACCTCATCTCAGAAATATAAACAGATACTGTAAAATCAGTATTTTGTCATTTTCATAAAATTGAACTGTGGAATTAAGTTTATAATTCTTCTCATGACTTTCCAGCGAAACAATATATGGATTTATATGCACTTCATTTAATAAAATTAGAAAGTTTGACAGTAAAAATATTTTTCATGTGGTGGATATTCTTTTGCCATCAACTGTAGCTCATATGTAAATCCAACACTGGAACTTTTTTAATCTTCTTAAGGTAAAAGATATTTTTTTGTTATAAAGAATATACCTGTTGCTTATAATTTGACTTAGAAATGTAAAATAAAGATATAAACTTAAATGCCTGAAATATTCAATCTGTTACTTTTTTTCTGCTACCATTCTTTAGATTCTTGAATATTATTCTGATTATACATTTTTCAAAACTGAGCAAGTATTTTACATCTCCTTCCATCTATCAAATTGAGCTGTTTATAAATTAATGAAAATAAGTACAACGTTGAAAATATTTTAATATATACCAGTTTTAAAATTATTGGTTGGGTGCTAATAACCATATTGTGTCTAAATCGTTCTCTCCGATTCCAATGGTTGTTTTGAAGGTATTGGTTTTACCTACCTTGTTTTTTTTTTATATGATTTGTGAATGATAGACATTTATTACAAGTCTTTACTAGCAAATAACTTGTAAAATATCAGATTTTACAAGTGTTTAAAAGGAGACTTACGAAAGTACTTCATATAACTTTTCCTGAAATTGCACACAATCATGTTTTGTTTTATAGATGTTAAATCTAAAATCAGAATTTTTCAAGTGAATCCATAAAGAAAACAAAGGTTTTAAAATATTTAGTCTTATCAGGAAATTATATATACCATGTATGCTTGCATATGCAACTTTCAAAGACCTAATTTTGAAGCTAATTTGACTATAGTAAATAGATATATAGTTTGGTCAACAGTGTAGGCTAATTTTATATCTAGTGTATGATGTGATCCACTTGAAATTAGGTCTTCAAAAGTCGCATGATATCGCAAGTAAAATATATATATATATATATATTTATTAAAGACATTTTATTATGTTTAACGTTGTTATTTTATAGATACAAGTATTTAAGCAAATGCTCTGTTTATGATAAACAGTATTAAATAACATTTACCGCCTGAATGTCCGAGAAATTTTCATAGAAAATATTCGTTCTTTGACAGGATTCGAACCTGCATCCTATAATGAACCGTCATATACGCTGACGTGCCTTACCGCTAGGCTACAAAGAAGCGTTCGTAGACAAGGTCGAATTTACTGCTTATAAACTCAATTTTTCCATGAATCTCGTACATTCATAACTGCTCTGGCGTGTCGAATGTAAACAAATGACGTCATATATTAAGAAATGGACAAAGGTCCGACAATTTATTTATTAAAGTCATTTTATTATGTTTTAACGTTGTTATTTTATAGATACAAGTATTTAAGCAAATGCTCTGTTTATGATAAACAGTATTACATTTGTTTATCATAAACAGAGCATTTGCTTAAATACTTGTATCTATAAAATAACAACGTTAAACATAATAAAATGTCTTTAATAAATAAATTGTCGGACCTTGTCCATTTCTTAATATATATATATATATATATATATATATATAAGAATTAATTTATTTTTAATTCAACATTTTTATTACTTGAAGCATTATTTTTAGTGGATACCTGTGTTTGAAATAGACGTCCAGTTTTTATTTTAAACTGTATGTATTACTTTATTGGCATGTGACCTGCACAATGGCTGTCAGCACAATTTCCTTAAGATTTCTCAAGTGAGTAGGCCAATAGATGTTTAAAATATAAAATGGCATTTGTTACAAATATTCACTAAATTTTTTTTTTTTTTTTTTCAGAAATCAGTGAAATTATTACATTGACGCTTTTTCATATACTTTTATTATCATGGTCTTTCACTTACATAATGTTATAACTTGTAAAATTTGTCATGATTTCTAATGTTAAATAATATTTCTTCAACATCTGTCTATATTTCTCAGATGAGGTATTGTAACTATTTATATTGTTTGAACTGTTGACCTCATCTTTACTGTCACATTCACATTTCAGCTGTTGTACACTCCGGCCTTCTTCAGGTAATAATTATTGGAATTTCAAACTGAGCACTTTATTTAGTCCATGGGAGTAGAGTGTTCTAATTCTACATACCATGCCTTTGGATATTTCAGTTTTAGTTAATTCACCTTGATAACTCTATGTTGAGGCCAGGAATTGAGCTCACAACTCCAGTTAATTTTTGGATCAATTAACCAATGCTCTTTATCCACTGGGTCATATGGGACACTGGCAAGTAAAGTTCTGGGATTTGTAAGACTAATGTCTCTGTAACCAATTTTTTTAAAGAGCTTATATTACAGTTTTTCTTTCTCTAATTTTTCATGTCATTTTGTTGTTTTTTTTGTCTCTAGCTCCCTGTGTTTTGATCCAAAAAATGACTTGACCCAAAGGAGTTATGTATTCAGTCTCCAAGTTATCAAGGCAAATTAACTAAAACTGAGATATCTAAAGGCATGGTACGTTGAATTAGATCAATTTACCCCTGTGGACTAAATGAAGGGTTTGGTTCAAAATGTTAATGTCCTAACATTGTATGTCCTGATGCTTTATAATTGTTTGAAGCAATTTTACTCCTTTGATAAATACATAATTAATGTTAGACTTTGGGCTTTATTACTTATATATCGACAGTATAAAATCATATTAATTTGAGAAACATTTCTTATCCTGATACAAATCTACTTGGGAATACAGTGTAACCCGGATATAAGAGAGTTGTCGGGACCGGAGAAGAAGTCTCTTATATCCGGGTTTGATCTGTTATATATACATTAACACAGGCTCTAATTTGGGACCAGAGAAAATCTCTCTTCTATCCGGGTTTCTCTTATATCCGGGTTACAGTGTATCAACTTAGATTATTTTTTAAAATTATGTCTGTTGAGGTTGATCAAAAAATTGTCCTTTTGTCTATCATTTTCTCTGAGCAATTCGGTCCCAACATCTGGTCAGTTAGTGGTGTATAGCTTTTCTTGTGACTGACCTGCAAAGGCTGCTTATATTTCTGCTTAATCAAAGGATAAGTTTACTAGCACTCCTGTATTTGTAAATATGTCATCCAGTCTTTGATCATGCTGTCTTCAAGAAGACAGGATGACTGACTTGTCCACTGTGACTAATCCTTTAAGTTACATTTCATTTTCTAACAGGCAGACACAATCTTCCTCTCTCTGTGTCTCCTCTAAATACAGTCTGTATGCCATGTTTGGAGCTGCCTAACTTTTAGTAAGATATTTCAAGTGTCAAGCTTTAATGCACATCACAAACACTTGGCTGCCCAATCCCTTAACATGGAATGCTTTCATTCAGTTATCTCAGTTGTGGTTGTTGCCAATCAACTCACAGAAATGTAATAAGAATATAAAAATAAATATGTACCTAGACTTTTAAAATAACTGAAACAATTTTAACTACAGTTAGTTTGTAATGTTTTGTTTAGGAGTTATTTTCTAAGACCTGCATCAGAACAAATATAGGAAATCAAAAACTTATAACTTTTACATTATTTGGACTATTGTCCTCATCTTTGTTGCCATATTCATTACAGCGTTTCGGCCGTTATACGCTTTGGCTTTCTTCAGGTGGTTGGAATGTTAAACTGAACCTTTTATTTCGCTCACTAGGGTAGACTGTTCTAGTTCCATGGGCTATATTTAATGGATGTCAGCTATCAGTTATCTCCCATTAATTTTTCTCTGAAAGTTTTCCACTGTCTTAGCCGGGTATTGAGGACACACGTGGCACAGTGGATAAAGGCGTTAGTTAGATGCAGTGACAGGACCCAAAGTGTGTAAGTTCAATATCTGGTTAAGGCAGTGGAGAACTTTCAGAGGGAAATTAACAGGAGATAACTGATAACTGACATCCATTAAACATGGAACTAGAACAGTCTACCCCAGTGAGCAAAATAAAGGGTTCAATTGCAACAGCACAGCTTAAACTGGAATCATTTCTATGGTTTTGATTCATTGTTGCCCAAAAGCAAATCTTTTTTTTCCTCTTCATCTCTCTACAAAAATGTTAAAGCAGCCAGCCAAGTGTTACATGAAAAATATCTATCAGTAAAAAAAATATTTTGGTATAAAGGTAATGAGTGGATTTGGATATTTGATTTAACTTATTTGATTTAGTCAGAATTAATTACTAAAATATAAATTGAATTGAAATAAAATGTTTTGTTGATAGAATAAAATATATGTATATATAAAAACCAATAAGTTTTGTTGAAATGGAAACTAACAGAAAAAGGAAGTTATTAGGTATTTTAGAGAGATGTGTGAATAATTTAAGAAACGAAAAACTGGAATAAAAATGAGTGTTGCCAAAAAAATTAAAAGAGGAGAGGTGAAAATTATATATGTGTGTATTTTCTTTCTTATAACATTTGCATGTACATACATGTATAATATATATATGTGTATGTGTGTGTGTGTAAATACATAAATCATGAATAGAAAGAAAAAGGAAGCAGATTGCCAAAATTTGAGTGAAGAGATAGCCAACAAAGATAAAAGGAAAGTGAAATAATTATTTTTTAAATGTTTTTGTAACTTGAGTCTAATACTAAAAGAAGGCAAATAGGCAAAGCACAAAAATTCTACAGCAAGACAGAAAAAAAAATATTGAGATAAAAAGGAAAAAAAAAACTTTTGCAAAGTGACTAATATTTTGGAAAACAGGTGCATAGAACAAAAGATAATTCAAAAGTTTAACTATTTGGAAGCAGACTATTTCTCAAAGCTGATTTTATTCAAATACTTACAAAGTAAATTATACTTAGACATAAAGTATTTGTGATTGTCTTTGAGATTCAAAATCTTCTTCCTCGTCTGACACATAAAGCTTCTAAACAGACATCATCATCATCATCATCTGAATAATTTATGAAGCTTGTTCAATGTCATTGCCTGGCCTTCACTCCTTCCATGTCTATTGAACAGGAGTAGAGGTTCATCCCTGATCAGGATATGGTTTACTAGTTCTTTATTTCTTCTACCAGGGCCACAATCATTTAACTGTCTTAAATTTTTGGTGATCAGACTAACCAGTAGCTGTTAGTGGCTGTGACTTTCCATTGTGAGGGTATCGGGTTGGCAGTTTTCTGGCTGTTGCTTCCAGTTGGTTGTTAGGAGCATGAATTCTTTGGTAGCGCTTAGAGAAGCTGCTCTGATCAACAGTCACATAATATCGGAGTAGCTGTAATGCCATATCATGCATGAGTAGGTTTCCTTGCATATATTTCTGGTGGGTAACCCTGAGGCTACATTATGCTCTGTTCTCAGCCACACATTGGCTGGTTTGTATTGCCATTGATGACAGTGAAAATTATGGTGGTCTTTTTTCTCTCTCCTCAAGAAAAATCTCATGGAAGTCACAACAAAAAGAAATACAATTAAAACAACAAACAAAAAACCACTTAGTCCTCTCAATTTTTTTTTCTCCAGTATTCATGTTATCCATTCCAACTTCTGCAGTCACCAAATATTTTTGCCTTTTGTGAAACCAACTTGAATTCTTCTATTGCTATCAATGAATTATTATTTCCAGGCTATCCTCCCTTTTGCCAAAAAGATTCCAGCATTTATATGCATGGCCTTGGTGTTTATATCTGGGATAATTTTCAGATGACCAGGGAATTGTCTCTCGAGGCCGCTATTTCATGTGCTTCTGCCTTTTGTTACTAAATTCTGTTAGCTATCTCTTTTTCCTTTATCACTCCTCCTCTTCCCAGGACTGCAGTATATTAGACATAATAGCTGACAGTATAGGAAAGGCACTTTCTCTCCATCTATCTGCAAACATCTTTGTCTTTGATGACTTTAATGTGCATACATTAAAGTCATCGAAAACAGGTCATAACATTTGGCTTTTGGTAGACCTCGAGGCACAAGGAAGAACAGTGTCAGTCTTTGCACTTGACAAGCTCACACACAAAATTTGTCAGTGCACAAAAAGCACAGTGTTGAAAACACTGAATTCCTTGGGGGTTAAACCTCAAAAAATAATTAAAGTAGGTACCTCCATGAGATCGCTAAAAAACAGCATAGCATGATGAAAAAGACGCCAAACTTGATGAAAACAAAATTTCATCATCTAAATGTTTACGTTATTATTAAGAGGAAAGATCAAAGTATTTTGGGGGTATTTTTTTACATTTTTTCATCGTTCCTAGTACGTCCAAAATTTTCATTAAAAATCTTTTTTTTTTTTTTTTTTTTTTTGAGTCAGAAAAATTGACAGATAATCAATCATGTCAACCACTTTTTTTTTCCATTTTATAAAAAAAATGAAAATCTCAGTTTGAAATTCTTTTAAAAATCAATTATAATTTTTTCAAAACTTATTTTAAGAAAATTAGAAATTATAATGTTTATTTAAAATATTTTGAAACAAGCATTACTTAGTTTCTGCACCGAAAAGATGTAGTTTGAAAATAAAACAAAACAGGTCATAACATTTCATGTCACTTGACAGGTGATGAATGACAATTTCATCACGTATTGTCAGCTTATGTGAGGATAAGTTTTTCTACTGAAGGAGAGGAGTGAATTTTTTTAGATTTAAGTGAACAAATTATTTACCTCGTTATTTTTAAGGAAAACTTTCAGTGCTGTAATTTTTTTTTTTTTTTGTACTTAGCTTTCACCTTTATGTTTACGATGCTTTATAGGAAATATATTATAAAGAAATCAAAATAAAACTGTTGAGAGTGAGATTAAATTTCATAAGGTATTTAATTAATTTATTGGTACGTTTCTTATGAAATTTTATCAGAAGTGTACATAAAATACTATAATTTTATGTACATTTATTACATTTTACTGTATTATTTGTATTTCCATTCATTTTATTATTAATTTTGATATTTAATTTATGGAAAAATGTCATAACTGAGATTAATAATTAATACTTTAATAAATTGAATGAAGAAACAATGTCATCATTGGGTTTCAATTCTAGAATTGAAACAGAAACTAATAAGGAGTGAAGTATGAATCACAAAACACTGTAAATATTCATTGAAACAAACAAAAAAGGAATACATAAAAATTTATAGTGGTATTTTGATAAATAAATGGATGATGACAAAAAAAATCAGTGCTTGGGGAATGTTTTCTTTGCTATTTCTTATTTATAAGAAAAAATATGTAAATGAAATTAATTAAAATCTCAATGAAGACAATTATCAAATTCAAAAAATATATTGAAAAAAGTAGCTATATAAAAAAAATTAAAAACATTTCAAATGGTACCTACTTTAATTTCAATATGAAAATGAAACCTGGTAATGGAAAAATTGAAATAAGACAACTCACTGAAAACTGTAAAACAACTTCACAAAATTGAAATTGCAATGAAATAAATGGTAATTTTAAAAATGTAGTAATGTTGCTGCTGAAAATGGCTTAGGATGGTGTTAAAAATTTTTTAATTGGTAAAAATCCTAATTCAAAATGCTCAACATGTGTTTCGCACAAAGAATTTGCAATAATGAAATGGACGTTCTGCGGAGAACACTTACAGTCAAGCCAGGTGATGTTTTATTGCTTGCGACCTTCCGTACTTTTTAATTACAGCCATTTTAACAATTTTTTATGAACACAAAATTACATTTCCTAATTGCTGCAGGGTCATCTGATTGGACAAAGCGATACAATTTACAAAGTGCTAAAAAATGATCTATCTCATAAGGACATTTACAAAAGTGAATGCGGTTTTCAACTAATTTTATAATAATTTAACAACAAATGTAAAAATCTAAAATAATTAATGAAATAAATAATTGTATTAAAAATTCATTTTTCATCAAAAAAATTTTTGCTTTCAGAAAATATTGTCCATATTTATAAAAACAACTAAAAGCAAATAAAAGCATTTGAAATTAAATAATATTTTTGTTTTATTGAGTTTTGTATGTTACAATTCAGGGCTGATTTTCAGGTAGAGGGGGTCCAATTAAAAAAAACAAAACATGATTTGCTTTCCTCAAAGCCTTGTGCTTTTAACTAATATAATCACTAAACAGTCCAGTCTTGTGCAGGTATACAATTTTTTCCCAGATGCCCTTAGACAATTCTTTAGTCTTGCCCATTTTGGAGAGGTTAGATTCTAAATATTTATTTTTGAAAATACAGAAATTGTGGCATATGGTCCTGGGGTGAAGTATGGAGGGGCCTGGTCTTCCTCAGCTATCCTAGTCCTAGTTAATCAGATTCGTGACCCATTCATTCATTACAATTGGTTCATTTACCAAAAGAACTTATCCATCACCTCTCGATCCAGCTTACACCAAAATATTCACAGGAGGATCTACAAAACACCCTATGAGATAAAAATCTAATGAGAGTTCAAAATGTCATTTTTTTCCAATTTTTGTTTTTTCTTTTTTACTAAAAATATATAAAAATTTCATGTTTCATGAAATGATGGGGAGGGAAAAAACCCAGAAAACAAACCAAAATGTAACACAATGATAAATCAAAACAAATGTTAGTAGGGTCCGTCCACCCCTCCAAATAATAAGAGGGGCCGCTGTATTCTTCAGATAGACAGAATCAAGCAGCACACTCACTAATGGAATGTGGAGGGAAAAATAAATGATGGAATGGGAAAAACAAAGGCATGAATGTATGGTAAAGTCATGCAACGGCTGTGCTTTGACAGCTAAAGCGCCACCAATAAAGTTCAACCCATGGCGAGTAACTGACCGCCCATGGTCACGTCTGCATATTGACTTTGCTGGTCCACTTAATGGAACACATTATTTGATCGTCGTAGACAGTTTTTCCAAGTGGCCAAAAAAATTTAGATGTAAGAAATCAACCACACAAGTAGTAATTCAGTTTCTAAACTAACTGTTCGCGAGGTTTGATATACCAGATTCGATTATGTCGGATAACCACTCAATTTACGTCGAAATAATTTAAGGAATTCTGCAAAATTCCACAAGTGCACATAATTGGCCCTTACCATCCTAGAAGCAACGACCAAGCAGAATGTTTTGGGGATACCTTCAAAAGGGCTCTAAAAAAGCCGACGGTGGATCCACAGATGCAGTATTACAGCAATTTTTACAGGTGTATAGGCTTACAGTACACCAAATAGAAATATGCCTTCTTACATGACTCCAGCAGAAATTATGTTTGCGCAGAAAATACGATCAGTTTTTGACCAGCTGATACCCAATAAGAAAAAACATGATCCTGTGGTACAAAAAGATGGAAAGAAATTTTACAAAATTGGTAAAAATTTTTTACCGGATAAAAGATATTTGGAATTCGGAACTATTGTCGGAAGAATCAGTAGGATGGTGGATCTAGTCAAAGGACCGGAAATGGTGCACAAAAAGCACAATAATCAAATAAAAAGTAGGCATTCAACTGAAGAGAACAATACTTCAGATGAGATTGAAACTATGGAGGTTCTTTTTGATACATTCGATTTACCCATCCCTCATAAAGCTTCCGAGATACAAGTCCGAAAAAGACATAGTAAGAGAAAAAGAAGGGATACAGAAAGGATCGAAATCAACCCAAAAAAGAAAAAAAAGCCTGTTAGGCTCGAGAAACGAAGCGAGTATAATTAGGAGGGAAGCATTTTTATTGGACGAAAAATAGAGCACTTTAAATATTATTTAATTTTTCGACCGGAACACGTGTGTCGGAAACATTTGTGAAGAAAGATAATGGTCATTTTGTGACGGAGCTTTGTCCCGTTCACATCTGGTTCTCGATCTTGAGTATTTGCCTGTAAATCAGCCGAGATATGTCATTTTATTTTATAACAATAGGTACGGTATACCACCCCACTTTTTGGGATTTACTCAGTACAGAGTCAATATTTTTTTCTTTTTTATAATAAGAAAAAAAAACAAGAAAAAAAACACTATAAAACACTATAAAACACCATAAAAAACACCATATAAAACACTATAAAACACCATAAAAAAACACTATAAAAGGGGTCACAGGGAAGTTCAATAGGCAGTCAACAGGTGGCCACAAAGGAGACCGGTCACGTTTAGCAGCTGTCAGCAGGAGAGCGTCAACCACCGTCAACATGTGTGAACTACTATGAGAGATCGACCTAGATCCGAAAGCCGGCTTATGAACTTTACCACACCAAGGTAGCTGTCCTAAAACCTTACGTTCCTGTTGAAATAAACCACGTAAATCTATTTCTACTGTTGTCGTATTTCTTTCTTGCAACCATACGCTTGTCTATAACACTATGGACTATAATGGATATATCCCAATCCTTATAGTAGAATATACTGTATGTTGGATTCACTGGGGTTTCACCTTGATTCACTTCTCGCTCACCACTAGCAATTGATTACTTTTACACGCCGTTGGCGAATCTTGCATATTGTTTCTGTTATAAATATTATCGTTCTATTTCCAACCTTCGTTTTGGTTATTTTTATTCAGTAACATTTTCCTAGGTTACAAGAGTTGATAAAGCTGAATGCTTTGCCCGTAAATTCTCCTCTGATTCTACTCACGACTCATCTGGAATATCCCTGCCTAACTTCCCCACTTAGAACTGAGTCTCTGTTGAGAGACATAGATATAACCTCATCCATGGTTTCTGCTATCATCTCTAACCTTGATCCCCACAAAGCATATGGACCCAATGGTATCTCTGTAATAGTCATTAAGAAGTGTGCTCCAAAAATGGCTCCTGTTTTCTCTAAACTGTTCAATAAATGCTTCGCTGCCTCCTGCTTTCTTGTCTGCTGGAAAACAACAGACGATGACATCTGTTGTTCTAGTTTTTTAAGAACAAGCAATATGGCTTTCGTTTCTCCAGGTCAACTTCTGATGTACTGATGGTAATTGTAGAAAAAGCTATCATGCTCTAGATAAAAAACAGTGAAGCCTGGGCTGTAGCATTGGACATCTCAAAAGCCTTTGACAGGGTCTGACATACAGGTCTTCTTGGCAAGCTGAAAAGTTATGGTGTCTCAGGACACAGTTTTCAGCTGATCGAGTCTTTTCTTCCAAATCATGAAATGAAAGTTAGCCTGAATGACCACTAGTCTAGATCCTTTTGGATCTAGATAAGTGGACAGCATAGGATCAAGGGCTCCTTGGTCCTATGCTGTTTTTTAATTTTCATTAACGACCTTCCCAATGATATCATTTCTCAATTTGGCATCTATTCTGATGATGCAACCATTTACTCCTGCCTCAATAGTAAAGCTGATCAGTCCAACAAGGTCAAAATGGCAGATGAAATATAAAACGACCTCAAGTCCATCATTTACTAGGTCAGAAGATGGCTTGTTAATTTTAACACCTCCAAACTAAACTTCTCTCCATTAATCATCTAAGAAACCCTTCTCTACCTTTCAACAGCATGGCTGATGCTAACTTCCAGGAAAATGACTCATGCCTTCTCAGGCTAATCTCCTCAGCTGACATGAAGTAAAAAGACTATAAAATTTAAATGCAATGTCAATCACTATTTACTGTCCTCCTGATTATTCTTTTCTCTTTCTGCTCATTATTAATGTTTATGTTCCTAATTCTTCCACATTATGTAACCCCTTGTATTTTACTAGATTTACTGCTTTGCTTGGGGTGATACTGATTAAAAATAAAAAAAATTATACTACAACATACAACACTAATGATTAGATGTAGAAAATTTACAGCTATGTGTTTTTCTTATTGATAAGCAAAATTTCAAACAATTTTTCTGTTTTATGATGTTTGAGTCATTCTTATGCAAAACGCAGATTAAGTTGTAAAAGTATTATACATATTGCAATAATAATATGCACTGCTAGTATTTGGTCATTGTTGTAAACGTTTGTCAATCAACATTTTTGTTGTTGTAGATGTTTTTTTTTAAATTGCTGACACATGTTTCTTTCAAGATGTGCTCTCATGAGACACTTGCATTTTTGCTCCTTGAAAATTGAAATATGTGGGTTTTTGTAAGTAAGCTTGAGAAAAATAAGGTTCTAGTTTCAAATATTTCATATAGTGATGTTAGTTTCTAGCCGATAGAGATTTTGATTTAAATGGTGTGGGTTGTATTGTGGAATCATTTTGGCATATTTGTAATATTGTCTGTTATTGGGTAGAAAATAAAGTTTAATATGGTATGTATGTGGCTATGTAATTGTATTGGTGTGACAGAGAGAGAGTCTGGGGAATACACACACATACGTATATTTTTTTTTAGTGAAATTGGAGTAGATTTGAATAGCAAAATTAAATCAGAGCATTTTGTTTACTGATGGGGAAATCTGATCTAGGTCAGTTGTACCCATTGAATCTGGGTCATCAGGAGACAATGGAAATAGTCGAAATAATTTTTATCGATTAAAAATTGAAATAGAGCTGAGTAACCTAGAAGGAACTTTGGAATTCACATGATTTTGGTTGAAGCAGCCAGAACCCCCCCCCACCGTGATAATCATGTGTGAAGTATTAGAGCTGAGGGTCAGTTATAACCAGCTGGCTTTATCTATATAAACACGTAGTTATGCTGAAAAAGTTAGACAGGAGAAAATTCTTGAAGAGAGAATTGGCCCGGGCGAGCGTTGGGAGGAGGAACACCACTATAAACTTTAAGCCCTGCACAGAAATCTTTATCCCTCCATCGCAAGAGTTATATATAATTCTGAGACAATTTAACAACAAGATAATCACATACACTCTCTCTGTGTCTAGAATCCAGTCTATGAGTTTTTTTGTTTTTTTTTTACTTTTCTTTTTTGTAACCTGTTTCTCTTCTCTACTATTCTTTTCTGCTATATAAAAGACATTACCAATTCAACCATTGAATCGATGTTTGTCCGGCTTTCTGCAGATATTAATTTTTTTTGTTGCATTCTAAATTTCTTAGTGCAGACTCCCCAGCCGTGTCTACATCTTCAGTTGACCGTGAATGGACGGACATCACTTCTGCTTTCTGGATCAAACAAATCACAACCTGGGCAGGAAGCAGGATTAAACCAGCGGACCGGTCGAATAATCTACAGAGGCTCAGGGGACCTATGGCCACTCCCTTAAGTTCGGTTAGGACCGAATAGTCACCTCAACCGCGAGAGTAAGATGCCGGAGGTTGAGGGGCCGGGGCAAAAGTGTTAGATTGGAAATAGGGTTTATTTCCTATATCAGTATACAAAACTTTTGTAATTAATCATTCTAGATTACAAGGGACACGATGGGATTCTTATGCACATCTACTGACAAAGAAAACTAAGACAACAAACAATAAAAATTATTTTTTCCCTGCTGAATTTGGAGTAGTAAGGTTTTAGTAAAGAATGCCTTCTATTTTATTATGTTGACTCAAAATGTTAGACAGATAATGGTAGTAGAAGCTGAACCTTCCTACCAATAAAACCATAACTTATTTTGCTTTGATACAAATAGCAACTGTATAACAATCTAGAAAATTAGCATTTAACATAAAGGTATTGTTATGGCCCGGTTCCTTGTACCACGGTGATAGTCTAAGGTAGAACCAATAAAGAAGAACTCGAACACGTATATGGAATAACACAGATATATTACAAACAGGAATATATTCAGAGAAGTAGAAAGTGTTAGTACGAACAATCAGGTTTAGTAGTAATTGTCTGAACGCGACTCTGTTTCGGACTGCTTCTGACTTGACTGACTGACTCGCCCGCTCTGACTGACTGACAGACTCCTGACGGACTTCTGACGGACCTCATTCCAGACTTCAGACTGAACAGTATTTAGTCACCCCCCCGCAACGAGGGCATCATGTGGCACAAGGCCGGTTTAACGTGGGATCTCCGAGCCTGTGGGCTCAGCCAAAAATATGCCCTTTGAACCCGTATAAACAGGTTCAGGGTGGGTTTGCCTCCCCGAAAAAGACTCCGCCCTTCGGCGTAGCCACGTTCGGGTTCCTCCCCGCCCGAAGGCAGAGAGTTCAACCGATCAGCCGGTCACTCGGTCGCCCGACTTCAGACTGAACTCCCTGCTTCCTCTTGAGGCGCAGTATTTATTACGTATGGAATAGTCCATTATGTTATTATGGGTAAGGTCCTATAACAGGTATATAGAAATTTCTCCAGCCCAAAAAATTGTACCCATTGATATTTATCAATACTTTCTGAATGTTTATGGCAACCAAACAGTGGATGTGTACACATGTATTGGTTAATGTATTTTGGTAGTAGCAACAATGGTATGTGACATAACTCATTCAGGTCAAGAAAACATGAAATATACAGACATTTTTCTGACAATTTAATTATTATTTAGATTCAGCCTAATGTCCTGAAATTTATTGTTATTATCACAATGTTTCATCTACAGTACTCTTTCGGTCTTCTTCAGGTGTATATGTAATTGGTTAAAGCATTAGTTCATAAATTTGGTGGCATAACAATTATGAGTTCAATCCCTGGATTGGTTAGTACAGACTTCAACTCTGTGGGAACATGGCAAATAATAATGGAGAAAGATAAGATATCCCTAAACATAAACAGCAGAATGAAAGTAATTTACTTCGATAGATTAAATAAAGGATCACATTTGAAATTCCATGAAGGTTATTTGGATTGACAGATAACTAAAGAAGGGGGAGGGTACAATGGTCAAAATGTGATAATATCAATGATAAAAACCATTAGTCCAACTCTAAATAATTAAAATAATGACAATTCCTTGTCCCAGAAACTTGGGCAGAAAATTTAATTCCTGTTGAGAAAAAGTGGATAATGCTTTGTAGCTGAAATCTTGTTCTATCTAATAATGTTACTGGATTCCTTGTATCTGTTGTCCTTTCTGTAGAAATAAATAAGGGAAATTACTTTCAAAGTGTCACTTGTTTTTAATGCTTTCCATAATGCAAAGCGTGTCATGGACCAATAGTTGACATTAGATTAAACATTCATTTAAAAAACATGAAGAGTGCATCAGACAAAACAAGATGAGGAGATATTTTTAAATAATGCTTACTTTTCTATCCACTAATCTTCATTTTGACTTGTGAACGTATATCTGTGTGCATGGATGAAAATTTTCTGTAGATCTGTGGCATTCCACAGTTTTTTGACATTGTCCAGGTAATTTTAGCAATTCATCAAAATTCATGAAGAAAATGTTTCATTTTTTTTAAAATAAGATAATATTTTATGAAGTCTGTTTCTACTTAAAATAAAAAATAACTATTTTTAAATTTTTCATAGATTTATCTATTTAACATTTACTTCTACATGTTATATAAATCAATCACCAATGAATTTTAAAAAATTGTTTCGCATTTTTTTTAAATTGTTTTCCCTATAACTTAATGTTTTTTAAAAAAAAGCAATTCTCCTAATTTAGGTCATTATCTTTTTAACATAAATAGGAAAAAAAATTAAGAATTAAATTTTTCAAATTTTAATTACATTTTTAAAAATAAGTTACCAATAAAAATTAAAAATTCTTTGTTCATACAAAACCCATTACAAAAATCAGATAGCATAAAATAAAATATGGTATGGTTAGAGAAATAAGATAGTATAAAATGAAATATGGTATGGTTAAAGAACATATATAAATTTTCAAAGTAACTTTTACCTAAATAAAATCAAAAGTTTTAAAATTTTTACCCAAATTAATTTTCATTTAGTAGATTTTTGAAATTGTAAAATGCAAGTACATATTACAAAATCTATCTAGTTTTGAATTGGTACAAAACCAAAACAATTTAAAACATGATGTACATATAGATTTTAAATGCTCATAATTATATGAAAAAGTTTAAAATACATTTAATGCCAGATTTTTTTTAATGAATCCTTGTTTTCAATGAACATTTTGAAAGTTGACTAAATAGGTGGAAATAAATTTTTTCCAAAAGAATTCACAATTTTAAAAAGTCCATGGGTTCACTTATAAAGGATTTTTTACGAAGTTGAAATAGCATTGTAAATAAAGCACTCAAACCCAAATGTATATTTAAAACAGAAAGACGTTTATAAAACAACAAAAAGTGAAGTGTTTTAAAAGCATTAAATAAATATTCTTTTGCGCATCAAGCTAGAAAGTTTAAGTTCTTTTCAAATATTTCTGAACAAAACAATTTGTGAGGAAAGTATAAGAAGAAAATTGGAAAGCTAAGTCAAAATGAAAGAAAACCAAAACAAAATTGGTCATTGTATATTTGAAACATTGTTCTTTCAACCAGGCAAGGACCCTAAGTGTTATTCTTGTTTGCTGCTCTTATTTTAAATCTTATTATCCAATGCATTTCTTGTATTTTAACTAATCATTATTACTTACTCATATGATGATTATTATGCATAAGTACATACTATAATTATCTTTAAGGCCTTCTCATAAAATTTTATGTATTTCAAAAACATTTTTAGAGTTAAAAATAACAGGAAACTGAATAATAATACATTATTTACATTATTCAGACTATTGTCCTCATCTTTGACGCCATATTTATTACAATGTTTCAGCTGTTGTATGCTCCGGCCTTCTTCAGGTGGTTGGAATGTCAAACTGAACCCTTTATTTCGCTCACTGGAGTAGACTGTTCTAGTTCCACATGCCATGTTTAATGGATGTCAGTTATCTCCTGTTAATTTCCTTCTGGAAGTTCTCCACTGCCTTAACTGGGTATTGAACTCAAGGACACATGGCACAGTGGATAAAGGCGTTAGTTAGATCCAGTGACAGGACTCAAAGAGTGTGAGTTCAATACTCGGTTAAGGCAGTGGAGAACTTTCAGAGGGAAATTAACAGGAGATAACTGATAACTGACATTCATTAAACATTTCACGGGGAACTAGAACACTCTACCCCAGTGAGTGAAATAAAGGGTTAAGTTCGACATTCTAACCACCTAAAGAAGGCTGGAGTGTACAACGGCTGAAACGTTGTAATAAATATGCCGACAAAGATGAGGACAATAGTCTGAATAATGTAAATAATGTACATAATACCTCATCTCAGAAATATAGACAGATACTGAATAATAATACATGAAAACCTTCTTAATCTTTTTATTATGATGAAATTTTCGCCATTATTTATGATAGCTTTTCTAATGTTTTAACTCAATCTATGTAAAAAATACTTTTACAACATAGTTTTAAAAAACAATTTATTTTCATTTTTTCCTTGGAAAATTTTCTTGTTAAAAAAAATTTTAAGTTTCAAAATATATTTTAATTGTTATCAAAATATCTGGAGTCTAAGGAAGATTATAAGTTATCTTCAAATTTAAAGATATAAATGAGATACAATATTGTTTATTCTGTTTGTAGCCCAGTAGAACAAAACTTACTTTTTCCTATTGGAATATCTTTAATCAGTTCTGCATTCAATGCTATTGTAATAGTTGAAAAGGAACAGTAATTTTATCTTATAAAAAGAATGATCTTTTAGTAAGAATATAACCATCCCTTTACCCTTGGCTGGTTATCACTATTCACTGTACATGGTTTCTTTGAGAGCATACTGAAGAGTATATATCATTCATTGTTATGGTTTGATCAAAAAATCATTTCTGTTCACAGTAAGCTGGTTGGGCAGATGTTTATTTATTGTTGGCAGTTGGGTTCTAATAATTCATGTATAAACTTATTTTCTTTGTTAGGCTATCTTTCATGTTTTCTGCAGATGATGATGGTTAATAAGAGGTTGATGGTTAATAAAATGAATTTAATCAGATTTTTTACCCTGACAAAATTGAGATTTTCTTATCAAAGTTAACTGAATATCCGGAATAGGGCTTTTGTCTTAAACATCTGCTTGCTTCTCTTTAAATGATTTAAACTAATTCTGTAAAGTTTTTCTTGCCGAAAACTCCATTTAAATTTTCTCAGTAAGTTGAACTTTTCTCTATCATATTTGCTTTTTCTCTACTGAGACTTAAACAATTTCATTTGATTTGGTCATTGACAGAATATTTTGAAAAGTTAGCAGGTATGAATAGCGCTTGAATGCAGTTTCCAAGTTTAACCTTTGCAGTCAAATTTCTTGTCATATAACTGTAATAACTCAAAAAAAAAATAACAGGGACAAGATGAATTTTATGAAGTGACCTGAAATAAATTCTTTCTATTATAGTTTGAACTTGATTTTAAGGCTCGTAGAGTTCAAATTCTTTCTTTTTTTATGTTTTTAAAATTTTATGCAACGCTCACATTTTTGCACTTTCCTTAAAAAGTGCCAAAGAGATAAAATTGTTAGAGAAAGAATTTTTATGATTTTTTCAAAAAGTTTAACTTTTTTTATTAAATATTAGAAAAAAAAATCAAAAGTGATTTGTAATTACCATCTAATTATCTAACTTTATCAACATCATGCAAGTCAACCTGCTATTTAAAAGCTAAGACTAGACAAACAATATCTAGAAAGATTTTATCAGTGTTTCCTAATATAGTAAAGTAAGATTATTTGCTTACCATATCTCAGTAGCTTCCTCAATAAAAATGTTTACATAATTTTATTGATAGTCTTGATTGATTATTCATGCTAATGTAAAACATACAATACTGTTGACGTAGATGGATATAAATTTTACCTTCTACTGTTGTTTGTGAATGACTTCTTTGTTGAAAAATTTATTTGGCATTATAGAATGACAGTTATCATCATGGAAAATGAAATCAAAAAAACAAATTCAAATTTCAACAAGTGTTTGTTCATTTTGTACTAATGTCCTTGTTAAAGGTAAGATCCAACATTCCTCAACTCTGTTCTATCACCAGATACTTTGACAAAAATAGTCTCCTCATGGGAATGCACTGATGTCTGTATGGTTGTCTGTTTGTTTGTATTTTAAGTGGGTGCTTGTTCATATGTAGATAATTAAGAGAAGAAGCTTACAAAGCTTGGATTTCAACCACGGATCATTTATTCTCATTTATTATATATATAAACTGTAGTGAAACAAAGTTCTCAGTGTCTCTTGGATATGTCCATTTTCTTTTTGGTCCATAAGTTAGGGTAAGTAAGCATTAACACTGTATTAATGGTTGAGCTCAAGTCATCCTTGTGCAGAGTTAGAACAACCAAACAAAAATTTGTATTCACTTTATAGGTAGATGTTTTGGAAGCTACATGCAAACACCATGTGTTGGAAAGTTTAAAAGAGAGAGTCAGTCATTAGTGGACCAGGGAAACTAAAGTGCCTTAGTGGATTCATTTGTTTTCCACATACTGTTACTTCTTGGAGCAAGGATGAGAAAGAGAGTGAGAGAGGAAATGTTTTCCTTTTTAAACAATTAACCAGCACTGCTTAACGGCATTTGACAAAACCAATTGGTGTAATAATATTTCTGGTTCCTTTAATACTAGCATCATGTGAAAATGTATTCCTATTTCTTTTCTTTTTTGTTATTAAATAATAAAATAAGGAGAAAAATACTTCAGGGAGTTTAGATTTTAGAGCCAAAATTAAGCAGCAAAGGCTTGATGAAGGGTATGAATATTTGGGCCATTTGCCAGAGAGCTGTGGAAATTGAGGAACATGAAAATGACGGTTGTGCCAGTCATTACTGGAGCACTGGTAACAGTCCTGAAAAGCCTAGAAAATGGCTAGAAAGAGTGAAAATCAAGGGAAGAGAGAGGGCTAACAAGAGGATGGAATTATGAAAAACAATTAGAAGGCAAATATGAGTGCAGGAGCATTGTGGCAACATGCTGTCACTTTTATCTTCCAATTAGTGAAAAATTATAATTTACAATTAGTGAATAATAATAATAAATAATAATAATAATAACTTTAATAATAATAACAATATAGAACTTAAACTTATAGTATTTGTTAATCTTCATTACTATGAGAATATTACACAGAGAATATGTCATATTGTCATAATAGCATTGCCAGTGTTTTGTCACCCAGGGCGGCACTCATGTTTGCCATCCCTACCCAGAAGGAATATAATATTACAATTCACATTAACCCATTAAAGTTTATATATATATATATTTGTCATATTTTTGTTGGCAAATTTTCTCCTCAATGTGATTAAAAAGACATAAATATTTTATTTATGGTCCAATCATTAAAAGAATTACATGTATGAAAAGAGAATAAAAGAAGCATTCTAATAATTTTAATATTTTGTGTGTCCAGACATTGAATATTTTTATACTATTTTTTACAACAGCTTCTGCTGTATTTTCACATGTACAACACATGGGATAAGTCTGTGTTTCTGTTAACATGGTATTTATAACTCCTCACTGATAAATTATAAAATAAAACTAAAATTGTGTTTATTTATTTATTTTTAAAAAAATAAAACTGGGAATATGTAAAAAAAAAAATGAAGACATTACTTCTTTTTTTCTAAATCAGGAAATCTTTAAAAACTTTTTACAATATTAAAAGAAAGATAACTAGTTTTTGTTTATATACCTTCTGTTTTATTTAAAAAGAAAAACAAAAAACACATTGTACTTTTAATTCATAATTTCTCAGTTTTTCAATATTTATTTTAATTCTAACAAGTGAGGAGTCATAAATTATATACCATGTTAACAGAAACAAATTCTTTTTTCTTTTAACAATGTAAAAAAATGCAATGTCTTTTTAAATTATTTTGTCTTATGTCGTTGAAGTTATTATTGGTAAAGTAGTAAGTAGACTAAGACTTAAAAGTTTGATAAAATTAATTTCACTTTTAATAACTGAAATAAATGTTATCAAATCTTTTTTAATTCTTAGTCTATTTTGCTTAATAAAACTTCAACTATCTAAACAAAAAAATAAAATATTGCATTGTTTTACTATTGGGAAAACTTGTAAATTGATAAATTGAAAAAATGCCTATTTTTGGACTTTAAATAAAGTTTTTGCACTTAAAAAATATATATATATTAATTTTTATTTTCTGTTCGATATTTCCAGAAAAAAATTGGAATGTATGTGATATCCTTAAAGCTTTAGAATTATTTCACTTTATTTATCTATTTTATAATTTATGAAAAATAACGATTTTATATCCATATTAAAACTAGGCCTATGATAATATAATAAAAAAAATATGGGTTTACTTATTTATTTAATTTTTTTTCACTAACAGTTCACATGCATGAAAAATCAAAATTAAAGAACTGACACCAAAGTTTGGACTTCTTACATAGGTGTGAAAAAAATGTGGATTCACTAAATTCAGTTAATCCAACCCCACATCAAGCCCTTTAAAAATGTTTTCACATTAAAAATTTTTTTCACTTTAAAAATTTTTTTCACACCTTTTGCTCACATCTTGTAAGTGGTATTTATCCCCACTAGCTGACAGCATGTTTAGGAGACAATTATTTTTTATTGCTCGCTGGTTGACTGGCTTTGAGCCAGCCATATCAAAGACAAACTGGCTTCATTATCTGGCTTCATTACTGGCTTCCCATATTCTTCCTTATCACTGCTTTTTTGCAAAAATTATTGAAATTATGCTATTGTTTTTTTTTTCTTTTCTGAAAACTCACTAGGACCAAAAGTGCTACCTGGGGCAGACACTCCCCCACCGGCCACACTAGCTACACCATTGTATTGTCATTATAATCTTTATTAAATTTACAATTTGATTTTTCATTATTATGATGTAATGGAATAACCAGTCACCCCCATGAATGATTACACTATAGGTAGTAAGTACCTATAAAGTCAACCATCTACGAGAGACTTGAGGATGAGTGAGAGAGAGAAGACGCAAATATGTTCGACCTTCCAATTAGTGGCACTCACTACTAGATTGACCTGTGCTTATAACTGTACCATATTTCATACTGTACTTGATGTGTACAATAAACCTTTCTTTTATTATCCACCTGGTGTTATGTGTTTATTCTCTTAGCACGGAATATAACACATTATAATCTGAAAGCAAAAGTCAACTATATATGCAAAAGGGTTGCATATAGCACAACCATGTGCTTTATGTATAAGATGCCAATAACCGTAATTGAGATAGTTGGTCAACTTGCTCTTCCATCTTGTATATAGAACAAGTAGAATTATTCTGGTTAATCTGAATCACATTGTCATCATTATCATAGTTCTGAAACTCTATAATCCATGTCAAAAACCTACACCTTTTATTGATTCTCTCATCTGGTTTCAAGTCACAGTGTCACATAAGATTTAAAGACTGTCTTTCTATTTTATTCATTCTTTTTCATTAGTACAAATATCTTGAAGATCTAATTCCTTTGATTTTGTACGTATTTGCTTTCTTGCCTGTCATTTTTTGCCTTTATATTATACTTTCTTCATTTTCTTTGTTTATTACTTTTTTTCTATTTTTTGTGATTTGATTTTCTTTATTATTATTTTTTTTTCTGTCAGTTATTTCACTCTTCTTCTGTTTTAAACTTTATTGATCTTTTCTTCCTTCTTTTTAATTTCTTGTCTATTTAGCAATTTTCATTACTTGCTATTTCTTTTTTTTGGTTTCAGTTTCTTTTCTTTTGATTTTTCATTATTTTCAATTTTTTTCAATTTTTTCATTCATTCTTTCTTTTTCCTTCATGAATACGTCATCATTCTTTCTTTTCTTTGTTTTTTCTTCCGCACATATTTAAGTATCTGCAAAATCAGTTTTAATTAATGTTGCCCATCCACATAACAAATTTTTATCCAGTGCTCATTCATAAACACTACATATCAATAAACATTACATATAAACACTACATATCAGTAAACATTACATGACAAAGTAAATTAACCAAAATGCATTTAAATCAACATTTCATATTTATAACTACTAATCTAGCTTTTATTCTAAAATGAAATTACTTTTTAAATTATTATTAGTATTTATTAGAGTATTTAGTCAAAAATAATTTTCTTAAAAGCATGTCACAAAACTCTTTAATTAATGTCCAGGTGAATTAGTATTTATTTTTCACATGAAAATCTGACAATAATAAATGATTATTTTAATGTGAGGTTATCAATTTTAATATACAGTCTTAATAGTCAGTGTTCATTTTCTAATACAGGTGATCCTAGTTTTTTATATATCATAATAATAATCTATCATAATCTATCCTCGTGTTTTATCAGAATATCCTTTGTTGGATTTTGTTTTTCATCAGCTTTAGAAGGATATTTTCTTTCTTAATATTGTTGAATCTTCCATATTAACCTTCCACCCCTTTCGAAAAAATGTTTCCTTCTATAAAACAAAGCCTTAACCAATCAACATTTCATTTCAGTAAAATTCAATCTTCTATTGGTTAAAACTGTAGCAAAGTCACAACAGAACCTTTTCCCACCTAAGGTCCCTGGAGCTAAATTTTAAACACCCAACTCTATATAAACAAACACATGACTCAATTCAAGTCAGTCAGTCAGTCATCAAATTTCAAGAGATCCATACAAACTCCACGCTGTTCAATTTACTGACTCGCTAACACTTAAAGTTTCTCAACAAACTCAATGCAGCATTCAAATAACCATTGTCCACATGGATATTCATCACCTACAATTGACTTAAAGAGTGAACATTTTCACTATGTCAAAGTAATTGTACATTCATGTTGTGTTGGAAACCTACCACCCCTCTTGAAGGTGAACTTGTCTGCGTCTGTGAACAAAGACTTTAAATAGTGACATGTCAGTTGACATGGGGAAGATAGATAGACAGAGAATTTCTTAGCTGAGCTAGTTATTGATTACTCAGGCGTTTTCTGTACCTTTTTACCAACCTAATAACCCTTTTTATTGTTACGTGTTATTTGGCGCTTGTCTCTACTCACCCCAAATCAACATCATAACAATTCATCAATTTAGTCTATCAGTTAAAGGCAAACAACTCTTAGCAACTTTAATTCTGACTCATAAATAACACACACGCACACACACACACTAACAATTGAACAATACATTTTAATATTTTACTACGCAGAAACAAAAATTATTTATCAGCATTTACTTACCACAATTCTGCACGAACATTCTTCACAACATTATCTCAATTACCAAACCAACAAAAATTCTCTTTTTCTTTGCATGTGTATTTATTGTATATAAAATCTCTTTATTGTTGATCTCTAATCACGCTGTTCAGTCATTCCTTGCTATGCAATTGTCCTTATGTTCTTTGTGTAATCTATTTGTTGTGGGATAATCCAAATTGCAAACAGGCATAACTTTCATCTTATAAAAATTTACCTTCTGATACACCTCACTCATTATACAACCTGCAACAATATGCTTTCATTTGAATGTTTGGCATACTGTTGATTTTATATGGTGAGTAACCTTACTTTGTTGACATTTGAGGCACTCTTTGGTCAGTGAGAATATGTCTGTATCCATGTTAGGTCAAAAGTAGCATGTGTTGATTAGTTTTACTGTGAGTCCTGGATGTAACATATTGTGGAAGGTATCATAGATTGCCCTGCATGAAGCTCTTGAAATGAATGGTCTTGGGTAAGGTGTCGAGATGTCACATAATATATTTTTGTTGCCCACAGTGTAGGCCTGTCTAGATAGGCCTTAATTTCTGAGACACACTCTTGCTGCTTGACAAGGCCTGGTAAGTCACAAAGTTCGACAGTCACTGCATTTGCTGGTCTGGAAAGGCAGTCTGCAATGATTTTTTTCTTCATGAGTATATAAGATATCAGCCACATATTCAGATATTAACGACAGGTGTCTC
The DNA here is from genome assembly GCA_903632075.3 of Acanthosepion pharaonis. Lineage (NCBI taxonomy): Eukaryota > Metazoa > Mollusca > Cephalopoda > Sepiida > Sepiidae > Acanthosepion > Acanthosepion pharaonis. The sequence continues at coordinate 1,582,003 of CAHIKZ030004799.1, read as the reverse complement.
TGTTGTTTATTTGATTTCATATGTGTTGTTTTATGTAGAGCTAATGTGAGTGGCTTATGGTCAGTGAACAAGGTGATATGTCTACCTTCAATTTGGAGTTTGAAATGCAAAACTGTCAAGTATGCTGCCAGTAACTGCCGGTCAAATGTAGACCATTTTCTTTAGCTTTCAGAGAGTTTCTTGGAGAAAAAACCTATAGGGACAGGTTTGTTATCAGTCATCTGGTATAATACTGCACCTACAGCATAGTTGGAGCTATCAGACACCAGATGATAATGAGTTACATCTGAGTCAAGGTAAGGAAGTGTAGTGAATTTACCCAGGACATTTTTAATGTTTGTAAATGCTTCCCTTTCAGCATTATCAAGTTGTATGGTTTTGTTCTGAGGGGGGTTCTTTATCAGCTCAGTCAGTGGTAGAAGAATGTCTGCTGCCTGTGGAACAAGTTTCCTATAAAAGTTAACCATTCCCAGGAAATGTTGAAGTGATTTTGAATCAGTTGGTTCTGGGAATTCATTTATTTCCTGCTTTTTCTCCTTTGTGGGTGTTAAACCTTCTGGACTAATGTGATGGCCCAGAAATACTAGTTCTTTCTTGAAGAATTGGCATTTATCCAGTGAGATTTTTAGATTAGTTTCTTATAAAATCCCTAGAACTTTTCTCTAATTCATTGTAATGCTGTTCTTTTGTTTTGGAGAAAACTAGAAATCATTCCACATAGGTGAAAACACAGTTGACCTTGAGAAATATATTGTCCATAAATCTTTGAAATGTAGCTGTAGCATTTCATAGACCAAAAGGCATATATACATATTCAAAGAGGCCAAATGGTGTTACTACTGCTATTTTCTCTATATCTTTTTCTCTCATAGGTATTTGGTGGTAGGCTTGTAGAAGATCTATTTTGGAAAATATATTTTTCTTACCTAACTCAGCAGAAAAACTGTTGATATTCAGCACTGGGTATCTGTCGGGTTTTGTCAACACATTTAAATTCCTGTAGTCTCTGCAGGCGTGCCACTATCCAGCTGTCGATTTTGGAACTATGTGAAGGGGCAACGACCAGGGAGAGTTTGACTGTCTTACTATTCTCACTTGGAGTAGCGTCAAAAATTCCTCCATAGCAGCTTTGAGTTTTTCTTCAGACATTTGTCTCACTTCAGGTGGGTGAACTATCACCTGTATCTATGCTATGTCTGATTTTTGACAATGCTGGGGTAGATGCTTTCATTCTTGATGTCACTAGTGTTGGCAGGTCTCAGAATAAGGGACATATAATTTCTGGGAGAATATCACTGTTATTGATTGATATCTGGTGCATGGTTCCATCAACATATTTACCCTGTAAGTAGTATTTTGTATTTGGGTCTACTAGTCTTCCATCTTTGCAGTTTACTAGCAGCCCATAATGTCATAGAAAGCCTGCACCCAAAAGTGTGTTAACAGTGTTTGCCACCAGATACAGTCTATCTATATGAACGGTGAAGTCCTGGAAAGCTATGTCAGTAGAAGCTTCTCAATAACATCAGATATCTTGTCTGTTGGCTGAGGATAAGCAAACTGATGTTAGACAGAGCCGTTGTCATATTTGCTAGGTAGTATTGTAACTGAAAGACCAGTATCAATCAGGAACTTTAGTGTCATTTTTTTCAATTTCAAAAAGGGGTGAATCACTGGTCGAAATGTCAATCCATTCTAAACGTTTTCCAAACCATATTCTTCATTTGGTATAGGTCCTCTGGGTGGTGATATTGATCAGGAATTTGGTTGTATTTTATAGACTGCTTTGTTTGGCCACTGGCACCAAGGTTTACATAATTTGGATTTTCTTTCAAAATAGAGGTGTCTACAGCATAATTTTCATAAAATGGAGGTACCCCTGTATGCATTTCAGTGTTGGGGTTTGATGTCCATCACGTTTATATTATGCTTAATTTTCACATTATGACTATGACTTTTAGGTTAGCATACTCTAACAAATATTCATATTTCCACTGATAACAAAGTGTTTAAGTTTTTTCAAGATTATTTGTAACTCAAATAAATAATCTGGAAGTAAAGACAGCATAGTTCACGAGCAACTTTGACTCAGTTTACATAGAATATCTACAGCTACTAAGTTTGATCATCATAAAAAATTATGTTGCCTGGCAGATCTCTGTTGAACACAGAAGAACCTAAAAACATAAAAATTTGGATTAAATGCTTTGAGGAACATGCCAGAATAAAGAAGTTATGAGATGACCAAACACCTGAAGGACAGAAAGAAATCACAGATCTATTTTTGGCTACTGTGGGATACAAAGCCATTAGGCAGATTTTGTTAATGACTTACCTGGCTGAAATTGAAAACTTGATATTTAAGGAAGTCAAAGAAATAATATTGAGAAATATTCAACCAAAGAAAAGATTGGTCATATCTGAATGAACCAAATTCATAGCATTAAGACAAGAATCTGGGGAACCTATAAGGAAATATCTAAGAGATACCAGCATATATTGTAAATTTCATGAACTGGGACGACAAGAAATAAGCACAGAAAAAGAATTAATTCAACTCCAGAGTAAAAATTTTAGAGCAGTTACAGACAAACCAAATGATTTTAGAAGTTTGTATTGACTTCATACAAGAAGAAGAGTTAACTGAAAAATTTAATACAAATGAAAACCAACCTGAGCTTACGGACACATGTGCGATAAAAAGATAAAAATGCAGATATTGCAACTATAAACATGAATAAAAGAGAGAGAAATGTCCAGCATGGAGACAGATATATAATAAGTGCAAAAAGAAAAATCAAGTTGTATATAGATGGTGAGATACTAATGTAAAAACTGTTGATATAATAAACGGCAAAGTAAAAAGTCAAACAAACCTTTTTTCAATAGAAAGGAGAAACAAAAAGAACATCTTCACAAATATTAAGTTAAATGGTGTAGACTTAAAAATGCAAGTTGACACTGGAAGGGAAGTAATTCTTATTCCAAAGAAGTTTTGGGAACAATTATCGAAACTAAAATTAAAGAAAAGCTTAGTAAGATTAAGACAGTTTGATGAATTATGTATAAAAATATTATGGTCCTTTCAAGGCATTTTAAAACAAAAAATAGATTCAAAACCATGGTCGTAGACTGTATAAAAAGTCACAGTTTAGTAGGAACTGATTTGATAAATATTAATAGTACATATTTACTTAATGCTATGAATACAGGAAGTCCCAAAACTGGGACATTAAAAAAGTATAAAGTGAGCTTTAAGTTAAAAAGAAATATCAATACATGGTATTTTGAAAGCCGTAGGCTTCTCATTCATATAAAGCCAATGGTAGTTGATAAACTGCAAAAAATGGTAGAAGGCATTATTCAATATGTAGGACCCAGACGCAGCAAATGAACATCACCTATTGTAATTTTAATAAAACCTGATGCTGATTTTAGAATTTGTGAAGATTATAAAGTAGGCATAAACCATAAGATTTGTTTGGATTCCTACCCTATTCCAAATATAGAAAACATACTACATTCTCTGACAGGAATGAAATATTTTACGAAAATTGATTTAAAAAATGTGTACCACCAAATTCAAATAGATGATGAATTTAAGGAAATTACAACAATAGGTTCTCTCATAGGCTTACTTAGATGGTCCCACTTACAATTTTGAATTAAGATAGCCACCTTGATTTTTCAAAAAGCTATGGAAAATTTGTTAGCAGGGAGGGTAGAAAATATGATGATTTATCAAGATGATATATGTTTAGGTGTGGAAGAAGAACTGAAGCCAAAAAATAAATTTGTAATGAATAAGTTGGCAAAGGCAGGAATGATGATAAATGAAGGTATATTTAATTGCAAAGAATGTATCTTCTCCTTCTAATAAAAATAATTGGAATCATTTCTTGGATTAGCCAATTTTTATAGCAAATTCTTATCAAAATATTCTGAAAGAAATGAAGTGTTTTCTGATTTGCCAAAGAAGAAGACTTTGAATGGACAAGTACACACCAAACAGCCTTCATTAAATTAAAAGAAGCTCTATCTAAAAAGCTTATGGTCAAGATTTTTTACTCTAAAAAGATAGTACATTAACTACAGATGTGAGTGGCCAGTCTGTATCGGCAATTTTGTCCCAGGAAGGACACCTGGTGATGTATCTTTCCAGGACACTGACATCAGCTGAATTAAATTACTCTAATACTGAAAGGGGAGCACTTACAATTGTATGGAGTATGACCAGAGAAAAACAATTTTTATTATGCAAAAAATTTTTGAGATCTGATCATAAGCCCTTAGAAATTATATTCTATCCTTGGAAGGAATTGCTGAAAGTTACATCATTCAGAATATTAAGATGGGCTATGAAGTTAATGGCTTTTGATTATGATATAGAATATGTGAAGGGAAACATGATACTACATGTAGATGCATTGTTCTTTCTACAATTTGGAAAGGAACAAAATGAAAAAACATAAAAAAAGTTGAAGATTAATTTTTGCATTAGGTGGAAATGGATGTGTTTCCCATGAATAGACTATTTATGGAGACATTACAAGATCCAGTCTTAAGTTAAATTTTATCTAGAATAAGGAACAATAAATGGAGTAATTTTTCAAAAGCAGAAAGGCCATACAAAGAAACCAGACACAAACTATCAATAGAAAATGGTCTAATTTGTAGTGGGGATTTAGTTGTACCACCAAAAAAATATAGAAAAAAAAAGTAATTAAAAGTGTACATGATGATGTGCATTGTGGAATAACTCTTATACAAAAATGGTTAAAGCTGGAAGCATAGTGAGATGTGGAGAGTTATGTACACAAATGTCCTAAATGTGTCAAAACAAAGAATTTTCACCATAATAAGTTACTCTTGACCTAAGGAAACAGAATTATGGCCTAGAGTTCATATGGATCATTCACAAGTTAAAGGAATAGGTTTACATCTAATATTAGTTGATGCTTTTTCCATCTGGTCTGAAGTTTTTTGAGTTCAGGATAAATAATCTATTACTGTAAAAACAAATATTATGCATAATATTTGCCAGAAATGGAGTATCAAAAACATGAGTAAGTGATAATGCTCCTGAATTCTGTGATGAAATTCTATGCTCATGGTTAAGGAAGATTGGCTGTGTCCCATATAAAACACCTCCATACCACCTTTAACTAAATGGGATTGCTGAGAGAATGGTACAGAAAATAAAGATGGGATTGAAAGCATTTTTACTTCTAGGCAAGAAATGATTGAAACTTTCTTACCAAGATTATTGTTGAGTTACAAAACGAGACCACAAGCTGACAGATTAGAGAGCCTGTCTGCATTAATGGGCAGACAGATTAGAGCTCCAGTAGCCATGTCTTACTCTATTAATGAAAATATATGGTGCAAAAGAAATAAACCAGTTTTAAGAGCTATTCAAAATTAAGAGGAAGTACAAAGAGAAGCTAGTTTGAATGACAATGTAGATAAACAAGAAAGCAAGGCAGAGGAATCAATGGACGATCAAAGTTCTTCGGAAGGCTTAGAGTATGAAGCATGGGACACTGAGAATAAAAGAACTTGATCAAGTTCCCCCATAATGAGAAATACTCATGAAACCAGTGAGAGGGGGAGGGAATGTAGGAGAAGCCATAGGTCCATGCAGGGCATGAAACCCAAAAGATTCAAGGGGATGTAATGGGATTGGTTTAGCTAATAGGTAATTAGCATAAAGAGAGCTATAACTATAGCTCACGGGCAGCTTTGAGTCAGTGTATGTAGAATATCTACGGCTACTAAGTTTGATCATGATAACAATAAATATTAGTATTTGGAATGGAGGTAAAATGAAAGGACTGTACTGAATGTGATAATTATGTTTATAATGATGATGATTGTGATGATGATTATTGCAAGGTGAAACATTCATAATGGGGACGACTGTGTTCAGGTTGATGATTGCATTGTGTCAATGATTATAATGTTTAATTTTGATATCATAAGTTTGCATCATTAATAATAGTAGAAGTTGAAGCAATGGTGTTGATGTTATTGCTGTCACTTTTTATGGTTATATTGATATAACTATGGTTGTCATGCTGACAATTCTTTTTGTGATAATAATGATCATTACAGTAGCTATTATTATTATTATTATTATTATTATTATTATTATTATTATTATTATCATCATCATTATTATGGAATCATTTGATGATAATACTGTCTGTTGTTTCATTTCTAACAAGCCTCAAGAAATAAACAAAAAAGTCAGGAGGATAAAATTGATGAATATCTTTGGTTATTTTCCTGAGATAGGTTTACATTCCTATATGATACCATTACAATAAAAGGAAAGAAAAAAAAAGACAAAACAAAGCTGACAGCTTTAACAGCTGTAATGGTGACTGATTTATACAAAACAATAAAACATCAATGACAAGATCATTTCAAAATTGTTAAGCAGCATATTCAAAAGAAGATAATCTTCCTGGAAATGTCTGAAGGTGTAATTTTCTAAACATTTCTAAAAATATGGAGAAACATTAAAGAAGGAATAAAAGAGAATAATGACAAAGAAACAAAGGAAAAACAATTAAATAAATAAAGCAAAATAATTCATATGGGATCAAAAATGCAAAAGAAGTTCAGATTCCTTTTCTGCTTCATTCATATTTGAAAGTGCATGTTCTCTCACACACACACACACACACATGCACACCCATATATGCAGTAAACAAAAGTTGATTTCTAAAATGTTTTTTGTATATTTTGTATTCTTTGGTTTTATTATAGACTTTATGTCTTACAAATGTTATTAATCTCAGCTTTGTTACGTTTTTTTCTTATTTTGTATGCCTTTGTGCTTAGAAATAAAGATGGTTGGGCAAAACATTTGAAAGTAGACAGAGTTACAACAGTTTTCAAAATCATGAAAAAACTGCTTCCTAATAGTTTTGAGATTAAAAATTATTAATATACTTTGATTTATTCAAACTCCTGTTCTCATCTCTGGCTGTTATAGATATTATTTCAGACAAAGTTTCAGTCTAGTACCATCTGGCCATCTTCAAGTTGCATTCTTTTGGCTGTTAAGGGACATGAACTGATTATTGCATTATTATTGTCACTCTGATGCGTGTTCTTACAGAAATAGAGTAATTAGATTTCACTACTTGATCCAGGGTTTGAACTCTCAAACACTAGATGATAAGAATACTTGATTAACCAATACCTATTTCCAGTAATAATTTTCTATTTTCAGAAATAAAATATCAATAATAATTATTTTTTATTTAATGTTACAAATTCCTTTACCCTTTTCTTTTATTATTGTTTCTTGATAAGATTAATTTTAGTTTTATGTTTTATTATTCCTTTTTCAATTTCTATTTCACTTTCAATATTAGACATTTTTGTTCAAATAATAATAATGATGATGAGAAAGGCAGTAATGTAGTTAGAGTGGGGTGATCTGCCCCAGGTAACACTTTTATGGGGGCAGCATTTTTGCATCTGCTGTATAAGCCTGTATAGAAAAAGCAAGAAAAGCTATTTTGTAGAAAGTTGTAGTTTTTATTATAGAAATAAAGGTGGTTTTAATTTTTTTATGCTTTTTTCCTATATGTTGATTTTGCTTTTTGTTTGATTGTTACTTTTAAAGTTTAAGTATGTTTGGTGGGTATTTGAAGCATACTAGTGTATTTGAGTATGTAAAAGTAATATTATAATGGTACACAAAATAGTTAATATATATATATATATATATATATATATATATATATATATATATATAGTATTAAGATATACTATATTTATGGGATAAAGTGCTCAATATCAGAGATAGAGCATGTATAAATATAAAAGTGAACATAGAAGTCAACATTAGAGGCGACAGTTTGTTTCAGATAGATGCAATCGTCAGACCATATATATATATATATATATATATTATTTTAAGACATTTTATGTTCAAACATTCTTTTTACAGATACAAATATTTAAGTAAGTGCTCTGTTTATAATAAACAGTATTAACAACATTTACTGGCCTGAATGTCCGAGAATGTTGTTTAATACTGTTTATTATAAACAGGATCTATAAAAAAGAATGTATAAACATAAAAATGTCTTAAAATAATTTTCAGACTTTGTCCATTTTATAATATATATATTGCTACCCACTCTGTTAAATTACATAAACTTAATACTACCTGTCAAAAGTGTGAATTTTCATTTCATCTTTCGTTTCATTTTTTGGAAGTATCTGATGATCAGAGTACCTTAAAAGGGCTCTGGTGAAAAAATTATTATAATGGAACCTTAAAGTGGTCTGTTTTTCTTTAAATTATTAGCTCTGGATTTACATTGAGCTCTCAGGATCTCATCCTCCTTGGGACTACCCATATGGATTACCAAGTTTTTCATAAATTAATTATATATATATATATATATATATATATATATATATATATATATATATATATATATAGAGAGAGGGAGAGAGAGAGGGAGAGAGAGAGACACACACACACACATAAGAGGGAGTTATTGTGCAATATGTTGTATTTTATGGAAGGCTGAGGGTAGGGGAGTGGCAGCAAACACAGGGGCTGCACTAGGCAGGACACACACTTCCCTGGTTGGTGCACACCCTAGCTACACCACTGGAGAAAAAGCTTCATAAATAATAAACACGTAAAAAAATAAATTAATATATCTTTTTATTGAATTGGTTGACATCATTAATGTGAAAGCTATGTTTGATGAGCAGTAGCAAGAACATTGATATTTGGTTGGAAGTTTTATTGTAAATAACCACAATTTATTTGTCACCACCCCCCCAGATAGCCCCATCTATCCTCAGGGGGAATTACAGTCCACTTTGGGTGGGGGATTCTCTGAATTATAATTAGCAATTCATGTATTAGATTAGGGGCTTCCAAACATTTTAGACTATCAAACTCTTCCTGAAATCTTTTTTCAGCTGTTCTGGAACTCTCTCCTCTGAGCAGAGAGGAACCTGGGCAAGGCTATGCTGAAGGGCAGTGTTGTTCAAGGAGGTAGACAAACCCAATCACATTTATGTGGGGTCTAAGGGGATTTTTGGCCTAGTCTACAGGCTCAGGAACTCCACATTAAATTCGGCCTTGTGCCACATGTGACTGCATGGGGCAGTTGCTAGATACTCTAGCTGAAATCTTTTTTTTGCTGTGCTGGTCAAACTCTCTGCCTCTGAGCAGAGAGGATCTCCAGACGAGGCTATGCTGAAAGGCAGAGTGTCATCTTGGGAAACAGCTACCTAGCCCCATTTTATACAGGGTTTATGGGAAGTTTTGGCTGAGCCTGTTCTCATCCGGGGAGGTAGATGGACCCAATCCCATTAATGCGGTGTCTATGGGGAATTTTTGGCCAAGCCTACAGGTTCAGGAACCCCACATTAAATTTGGCCTTGTGCCATATGTGATTGCATGGGGCAATTACTAGATACCATCTAACTGGGATCTGTTACTCAGCTCTTAGCTGTTGTTGAACTCTCTGCCTTCAGGCATAGAGGAACCCAGACGAAGCTATGCCGAAGGGCAGAATCTTGTCTGGGGAGGTAGACAGACCTGAACTCGTTTATGCAGGGTTTACGGGGAATTTTTGGTCGAACCTATGGCTTTGGATTACCCCACATTAAATATGAAATTGTGCCACATCATACTCCGTGGGAAGGTTGGTAAATAAGCTGGTATCTGTTGAGTACAACTCAGCCTTACGCGAGAACTACCGACCTTCCAATAGTAGCACTCACTACTGGATTGACTTGTGACGACCTTGTGCATAACTGTACCTTTATTCTTATTGTACTGGTTTTTGCAATAAACCTTTAATTATTTTATCCACCATGTTTTTCAAGTATATATTCCTATAAGCATGGAATATAACATTAATAATGTACTGGTCATTCTTTAATCTAACCCTATTTATATGCGCTTGAAGTCAACACTACACTTTCACTCAGATTTATTTACTTTTTTAATTATTATTATATACTGGTGGGTTGAGGTTGGTAAAGAGAGAGAAAGAAAAAAGAAAAAAAAAAGAAGTAAATGGAAAAAATAGAAATTGTCCTTTAAAGCAGGAGTGTGAATGCAGGCTAAACTCTTCATAAATTGAACAATTGAAAAATTTCTCTTGGACCAAATCCTGTGAGTGGCTGTTAACTATCCAACAGATGAACTGTGCTGATTTTCCAGTTTTATGGGTATTTTTTGCTCTTAGTTCCAGAAACTTTGTTCTATTTACCCTGTATTTCTTTGTTCAATTTTGTCCTCAATTTTAGCCAAACAAATCCTCTACCCCCCCCACCACCACCACCAAGAATAATTATGGCAATAAATATAAATATTAGAAATAATGGTGTGAAGTGGGTTAAGTCCACTGGAGATAATTCCCAGCCTGGTAAGTGAAGATATCTGACAGGTGTCACCTGACCATCATCCCTGTGAATGTTCGCAAAATGAATTTAAAGAATAAGTGCACAAAGGTGGTTAAATTTCTTGGGAATGACTCCTTGCTTGGTAAGAATAGACATGAGCTGCATATATTATCAGACTGTTATCCAGCAACTGTTCACAACAAACAAAAATAGTAATCAGGACATGTAATGCAATGATGTTACACCAATGTGGCCAGCTTGAAAACACCAAGCAAGAGATAACCTGCAAGTATGCACAACAGAATAAAAGAACTAACAGGATAAAAGTTGAACCAACCAACAGGTTCAATAAAATCAAAAGAAGGTGCACTGATAACAGAAAAAGAAAAAGTACTCCAAAGGTAAGGAGAACGTGTCAGAAAACCTATGCTTGAAATACAAATGGTCTAGAAAAACTAGAAGTTGAAGTAAGATCAACACTGGAGAAGATAAACAGGAACAAAGAAACAGGGCCTGATGGGATCATAACAGAAATTCTCTCAGCCTTAGACAATTTTGGCATTGACAATATCACAGAAGTAATAAATGAAATATACAACAGTGGTGATATACTAGAGGGCCTCACTAATTCCATCTTTATAACATTGCCTAAGAGACCAAAGCTACATAACCAAACTTATGATGCAAATTCTGATGAATAGAGTGCAAAGCAAAATTAGGGTAGAAATATGACAAGAACAGTGTGGCTTTGTCAAGACACTGAAACAAGAAATGCAATCTTCATGATTAGAATGATATTAAAAAGAGTAATACAAATGCAGCTGTATGTGCACTTATGTTTTATAGATTAGGCAAAAGCATTTGATAAGGCATGGCACAAGGATCTATTTGAACTGCTAGGGAAACTCAATCTATTTAGAAAAGATGTTAGAATAATCCAGAACTTATTCTAGGAGTAAATTGCCTGCATATGGATAGAAAATGAATAGAGTAGGTAGTCAAAAATAGAAAGGATCATGAGATAAAGATGTGTTTTCTTCCCAGATTTATTCAACCTCTACAGTGACACTATCCTAAGGTGACTGGAGACCTTAACAGGATTTATTATCAGTGGGCTTAATCTTAACAATATAAAATATACAGTTGATACTGTGTTGATTGCTGACTAGAAAAAAAAACTACAGGATTTGCTAGACAGGATAGTAGAAGATAGGAGAAAAGGACTAATCATCAATTTCAAGAAGAAGATAGAAAGTATAGTCATCAGGAAGAGAAGAAGCCCAAGCTGCAAGTTACAAATTGAAGATGTCAACATCAAGCAGGCGCAGAAATTTAAATATCTCAGGATAGAAAATGTGACACAGCAGAAATATATCACACAATAAATTTTATCACAAAAAATCATGTAAAAAAATCATTGAAAACAATTGCAGTAATGAAAACTTGGGAATCCAGAATTGCAGGATTGTGTGTCTGAATCCAGCCCAGAATATTTTTAATTTGCTTACAGAGTTGGCCTGATTCAAAAATGTTATGAAATGTTAGGCTACAGCCTCTAGGAGTAAAGTTGAAAAAGTGTGACACACTGACATTTGTATTTATTTATATAGATTGTAAATGTTGTGTATACATAATTCTTTTCTGAATTTCCACAAAAGTTCTAACTATATTTTTGAATGATTAATACTTAATTTAATTGAATGAGGTACTTTTGAAAAAAATAGAATATTATCTGTCATATCATAAATTTATGATTATTATTAGGATAGGAAATATTGACGGAAAATTTATTTTCTTAATAGTTTTTGTGTTTTATTTCCAAACACAAAATCTATATCATGCTAAATACACAATTTGAATTTGAATTTTGTATTTTCTTTTTATGTATAAGAATTAATGGGTTTGTGTGTAAAAGGGGAAGGAAAATACTTTTTAAAAAGACATATCAGTACATATTATTCTCTTTATACATTTTATTTTCATGTCATTTTATAAACGAAATAATGTATAATAATCTCTGCATTTTCTCTTCTAAACTCCTGATATGACAATTTCAAGATGTTTGTCAACTTGTAGAAAAAGTTATTTTTTTAACCATAAGAGTTTTAACTCACATCAATTAAATATATTATTGCAAGGAAAAATGTTGGCATCCATATTGAGAGAAATTATGAATATGATTGTTAATATTTTTTTGAATTATTACTAAAATAATTTATTTGTAATGCTTGAACAGTAATTTGATCCTGCAGAAAAATTAGTTTTCATCAGTTTAGGCATCTTAAAGAAAAAGCACAAGTTTCTTTTACTCCTGTACACTTATGTACACATATCTTATATTAAGAGATAAATTGATGAGTCTTAGAAAAATGATGAATTTGTATGTTTAAATAAGAAGATTATTATTCTTAGGTTTTCTTCTGATTTCCTGGATTTTAGATAAAATTCAATAACAACAACCAAAAAAAAAAAAATAAAATAAAATAAAAATCAATCAATCTGCTAATCCACAGATATTTCCCCTTGGCACCATATAATGAGCTGCTGAATTAGAATTTCTACAGACAGACATGAAAAATGAGTACAGATGAGAAAGATGACTAATGGGGGGGGGTTCATATGCAAGTAAGAAGAAGAAGAAACAGAGGAAGATATGAAGGCTGAAAAACAAAAAGAAAATGAATGATGTAAGAAAGAGAAAAGGAAAAACATTTACAAACAATATGTTATATTTTCTTTTTACATTTTATAATGTGACACACACATACACATATATATAGTTTCAAGAAAATGTTTTAAGCATATAGTATCAAGTATATTAAAAAGTATATAACTTAAAATTGTGATTCTAGATTTAATCCAAATTTAAATAAAAGAAAATGACAAATCAAAGAACATATTAATCTAAAGAATTTTTTTTTACATATTTTGAATATATAATAATATGGAATTTAGGAGGTTATCAAATAAGTTGCTTCTCTTATGACAATGTTCGTTCACACCATATAATTGATTTGGGTGTATATTGGCCTTGTGTAAAGATTAAAAGATAATACACAGAGTGGTGAAGAATTCAAAATAAATCTTTATATATACAATATCATAATACAGAAGAATAAAGTGAAAGTTGAAGTTTCAAGAGTTCAAATGTAAAAGTCCTGGTGAAGAGAGAGGTAGATAGGGAGAAAAAAGTCTATAAGGAAGTAAATATATATGTATGTATTCAAATGTAGTAGCCATAACTTGACCATATGTTGAAGGAAGGTATGTTGGTTTAAGTTAGGACAAGTTAGCCATCTAAGGTCTCTAGCTAGTTGTGCAAATGTTGTATTTTTGAGTATGTTATAATGACTGCAGCATCAGAGAATGAACAAAATTTATCAACTCTGATTTTGATTGATTTTCCATCTGTTTATATATGCATCTATAGATCCAATTTGAAAAGGCTGATCACTTGACATTGGCTCGGAGCCTCATATCCTTGTTGGGAAACCTTTCTGATTGGTTGGTTGAACTATCTATTTTCAGAGATGGTGAAATTTTGGTCTCCTTATTATATGTTTATTTCTTTTCTTACATGCTGGCTGTGAAAGCTTTCTGATTGGTTGGTCAAATTATGGTTTTGTTTGCCTGGTGATTTTTATTATACTTCTTTTTTTTTGAGATGGGGAAATTTTGGTCTTCTTGTTATCTATTTTTATTTATTTATGACTACAATAGTTAAATTCATCTCATTTCAAATTTGATTAAGCACGTTTCTTTGATTCCGTGACAATATTACTTGAGGTAATTTCTATCCATGACTAAACTTTGGGCAATCTGAAAAACCTTGCTCTTCAGATTACTGTTTATAAATTTCTTTTACACAATAGTAGAACATTTTTAGAGTAGAAACAATGTCTATTTGGAATTTACTCTCCTTATCAAGAGCAACAATTTTTTGTTATTTTTCAATTAAAACACATGGTATTTGGTAATAAAATGTGTAAATTGACTAAAATCTGAATTTTATTAATTTCTAAATAATGCTTAACTAATTAAAATTCTCATTTTATTAAATAATATTTAAGTTCTTAAAACATTTACTTGCTAAAATTTTGTAATTCTTTATTACCTATTATATATTCAGAATATCTGTCTATATTTCTGAGATGAGGTATTATGTACATTATTTACATTATTCGGATTATTGTCCTCATCTTTGTTGCCATATTTATCACAACGTTTCTGCCGTTGTATGCTCTGATCTTCTTCAGGTGGTTGGAATGTCGAACTGAACCCTTTATTTCACTCACTGTAGTAGACTGTTCTAGTTCCACGTGCCAGTGACAGAACCCAAAGAGTGTGAGTTCAATACCCGGTTAAGGCAGTGGAGAACTTGGAGAGGGGAATTAACAGGAGATAACTGATAACTGACATCCATTAAACATGGCATGTGGAACTAGAACAGTCTACCCGAGTGAGCGAAATAAAGGGTTCAGTTTGACATTCTAACTACCTGAAGAAGGCCAGAGTGTACAATGGCCGAAACGTTGTAATAAATATGGAAACAAAGATGAGAACAATAGTCCGAATAATGTAAATAATGTACATAATACCTCATCTCAGAAATATAGACAGATTGTATTCATAAAGGGTTCAGTTTCACATTCCAACTACCTGAAGAAGGCCGGAGCATACAACGGCCGAAACATTGTAATAAATATGGCGACAAAGATGAGGACAATAGTCTGAATAATATAAATAGTGTACATAATACCTCATCTCAGAAATATAGACAGATTGTATTCATAAAGGGTTCAGTTTCACATTCCAACTACCTGAAGAAGGCTGGAGCATACAACGGCTGAAACATTGTAATAAATATGGCGACAAAGATGAGGACAATAGTCTGAATAATATAAATAGTGTACATAATACCTCATCTCAAATATAGACAGATTGTATTCATAAAGGGTTCAGTTTCACATTCCAACTACCTGAAGAAGGCCAGAGGCTACAACGGCTGAAACATTGTAATAAATATGGCGACAAAGATGAGGACAATAGTCTGAATAATATAAATAGTGTACATAATACCTCATCTCAGAAATATAGACAGATTGTATTCATAAAGGGTTCAGTTTCACATTCCAACTACCTGAAGAAGGCCGGAGCATACAACAGCTGAAACATTGTAATAAATATGGCAACAAAGATGAGGACAATAGTCTGAATAATATAAATAGTGTACATAATACCTCATCTGAGAAATATAGACAGATTGTATTCATAAAGGGTTCAATTTGACATTCCAACCACCAGAAGAAGGCCAGGGCTACCACAGCCGAAACGTTGTAATAAATATGGCAACAAAGATGAGGACAATAGTCTGAATAATATAAATAGTGTACATAATACCTCATCTGAGAAATATAGACAGATTGTATTCATAAAGGGTTCAGCTTCACATTCTTTCTACCTGAAGAAGGCCGGGCATACAACGGCCGAAACGTTGTAATAAATATGGCGACAAAGATGAGGACAATAGTCTGAATAATATAAATAGTGTACATAATACCTCATCTCAGAAATATAGACAGATTGTATTCATAAAGGGTTCAGTTTCACATTCCAACTACCTGAAGAAGGCTGGAGCATACAACGGCCGAAACATTGTAATAAATATGGCAACAAAGATGAGGACAATAGTTCAAATAGTGTAAATAGTATATTCAGAATATAAACAAGTTGCAGATTAACATGTCTTTGATTTGTTAAATGAAATTTTGGATTAAATCTAGAATGATGATTTTTTAAGTTGCATAATTGTTAATGCAGTTGATGCTATGCACCTGAAACTGTACTTGAGATTGTACATGCACTAATTTACTCAATATCTTCAAGATTAATATAGCTTCTAGAGATATTATTAATCTTTGTTATCATAGACAACTTCATCACATGAAGCAATACTGAATTCTTTGTTCAGTATTTTTCTTTATTAAATCTCCTAGAATCCAAAATATGTTTTGGCTTTAAATAACCCACAAAAGGTTGATAATCCATAAAAACAAATCAATTAATTGCTTTCAAACACAAGCTTCATTTAACTTCTTGCTTAAACATGTCAACAAGTATATATATAATAAAATAGAAATATCATATTTACAATGCCTGTTTTTCATCTAATTTGGTTTCCTTACATTAATGTCCTTTAGATTAATTTCAATATCTAATATTGGTAAACAATTTTACCTTTGAAAATTTGAAAATGGGATTGAATGAGTTTTTCGGGACAATTTCTTAAATGTATTTGTATTTACAGAGGATCAAAAATGTTGTGGGTTGTTCTGTGATGCATCCGCCTTGTGTGGATGTGGGTTTGTTTAAATATATATATATATACATACATATATACATATATATATATATATATATATATATATATATATATATATATATATATATATATATATATATAAGGTGTCCATAAAGTTTGTGTGCACTTTAAAAAATTTATAACTTTGTTTGTATTTGTGATAGAAATAATTTGTAAAAAGGATTAGAAAGAAGTAAATCTATATGTTTTAAGGCTTTATTGAAATCTTATTTAAGTTTGCACATGTCCTCCATCATTAGCAATACAAAGGGTAATACGATTTTGCAGTTTACAGAAAACATTTGCCAACTGATTTACAGTAAAATGAAATCACATTCGTTATTTTAGCTATACTTAAAACTAGGTACATTAAACTTTATATCATTTTTTTACAGATTATTTCTATCGCAAATACAAATAAAGTTATAAATTTTTTAAAGGGCACACGAACTTTATGGACACCCTATATATATATATATATATATATATATATATATATATATATATATATATATATATATAATTAAAATACACACCCACATGAATATGCACACTTACACACATCATACTCACTCACTCCCTAAAAACCAAATAACACACACACTTAACAGACACATCCCCTTTCCAGGAACCAATAAAACTGTCAAAATGACTAAGGGAACTCAGAGCAGCATGGATCCATCTAGCTCTTATCTCAAATAACAACTTACAAGAGACTGTTTGACCAACACAAAGACTGACCAAAATTTGCATTAAAAAAATAAAAAACAAATGAAAACTACAGACAAAAGTTCATTTTCTCCATCGAGACATTCATTTCTGTAGTTTACTGCTACCAGCAAGCAGAAAATTGAGGAATCTAAATGAAATAATAATAAAAACAAAGGAATATTAATATACAACCCAGTGTGTCTGAAGATTTTAATTTTTAATATTTTTATTGTTCAATATATATATATATATATATATATATATATATATATATATATATATATACATATTAGATTGGGTGTTGAAAAAACATCATCAGCCTCACAATGGAAATGCATAAATTACAAACAAATCATTCTTATCTATATTTTAAAGTAATTTTATTACTTAACTTTTAATTTTTCTCTTTTATTATTATTATTTCTTATTTTGGTTTCATACTCCTATATAAGGTACTAAGAGTTACAGGTTATTTAGTGACTTATCTGTTGCTATCACTACAGTGTCATGTTTTGATAATGAAACTAGAGTTAAATCTGAAATGCCAATTTGATTTTGTAGCAAGTCATATGAATGATCTTTGAGCTTTAAAAATGAAGTTTGCTACTGACTTTTATAGTTCTGTGATATTATAAAACAAGATAGATATTTTGTATAACCTATGAAGACAATTCTAAAACTTCAAATGAAGATATGGAAATATTACCTTAAAAAAAAATAAAAGCTCAAAATATTAGCAAAATTGTAATGACAAGAAATAATTCACAACTTGAAGCAAAGAGACAAGCAGAAAAGCTCCATATTCAATCAATATGAATGATTACATGTGATAAATATATTTTGTCTGTTCAAAAAATGAAAAATATTGTTGGGAAAAATATTTGCCTTAAGTAAGATAAAACAAAAACAGTACATCATTTCAGAAGAAAAAAATCTATGAGCCGTTTTGTTTTCAAATTTGAAAAAAGTTTTCCTATAATGCAATACTGTTAATAATTTTCCTGTCAGTGTCAATCATGTTTCTTTTAAATTTTAAATACTTTGCAAAATAAAAAGTTTCTCATGAATTCTCTACCTTGTCAAATTGTCAATTTTGAAAGAAAACTTCCCTTAAAGTTTACTAATATTGATAATTTGTATTATAATTTAAAATTAAGGATGATTATTAATTAAAAAACATTTATCTTGACTACTTTTTTCAGTTTAATCAAGTCACATAAATTGTTCTTTAAAAATTACATAACATTTCATATGCCATATGTACTTGCCTTTTTATACTATTTTAGCCCCAAATAAATAAATATAAAATACACATTATATAATTAATCAGTGAATTTATAGTTTAATATGTGTGTGTGTGGGTGTGTTAGATACACTGATAAAATGAATTTTTTGTTAGGAATAGTGATTAATTTTTTGTTGCATGCTTTTGATTCAGAAATTACCAATGTAACTGCAGTAATGAATTTAAATCAAAATGAATTTCTGGTCAGTATTACTAATTTTACTGACTGCTGCAAGTAAGAATTCACATCTCAGACATCACCAGATACTACATTTCAATTTAAAGAGGAGTTCTGGAAACAGATTTAATATAAGCTCTATTGTTTATGCATTATATTATACATGTAGAAATATAGAACAGGTGTCTTTCTGTCAAGCATTTATATAAAGTATGAGTATTGGTCAAATAAGTTGTGTTTTAGAAAAGACATTTTTAATTAGTTGTGCATTTTCTATTACTTAGTAACTTGAAGCACCCCAAAATTTCCTGTTATCAATTTCTTGCAATTGTATAAATGACTGCTAAAATGGGATTAGTGAAAATAGATTTTTCAGTGTGCAAAGATATCTAAGTAGAAGTATAACAAAAATGGACATGTGAGTATATATATATATATATATATATATATATATATATATATATGAAAATTTCTCCGATTTAACCAGTAGAGAAGACAATATTTATGAATAAAAATGACAACAGGAAAACTGGTAATTGCTGATGTGTTTCGTCCAATGTGGACTTTATCAAAGCAAAATACGAATTTTCATATTTTGCTTTGATAAAGTCCACATTGGATGAAACGCATCAGCAATTACCAGTTTTCCTATTGTCATTTTTATTCATAAATATACATATTATATATATATATATATATATATATATATATATATATATATATATATATATATATATATATATATATATATATATATATATATATATATATATATATATATATATATATTGATTACAAGGAAAAGATATAATTTGTTTCTTATAGGCATTGTGAAATATTCACAATGCCTATAAGAAACAAATTATTTTTCCTTGAAATATTATGTTTTGTACCTCTAACAATTTATTTAAATATATATATATACATATATATATATATATATATATATATATATATATATATATATATATATATATACCAGGTGTAACAGAAAAATTGTTCAAATCATGTGACAGCATGGTATAATAGTCTATCCACAAAATGTCTAATACCTAAAAAAAAAACACTAAACTAATTGTATATCTGTTTTCCAGGTTTTCAGATAAGATGTTTAGCTATCTTGACACCATTTGTATTAAGAAAACCCTTTGAGTTATTCAACTAGAGAAAGAACAATTTATTTATTTTTAAATGCATTTAGACTATTTAAATATTTCAATATAATTTTCAGACCCAAGAACCACTGCCTAAACCAGTTGAACTATAATATACAACACTTGCCAAGAGGTTAATCATTTGTATTTAATTAGTGTGAACATATGAAAATATTTTGCACATTGGTTAATCTTTTAAAATTTACTGTAACCATTGGAGTCATTCTTATAACCTGTGTCTTTTGGTCACGTGAACATGGAATAAATTGCATAAAATTGGTATGAATGGGCACAATATTTTCTGCATTTTAGAAATATCATAGCAGCGATTTTTGTGGCGGGTACAAATTTTTAAAAACTTTCCCATGACAATTATTTTTTTTTCAAATTTCATATTTTTTAATTAATTATCTGATACTCTGTACTATTTTTAGATTGGCTAATTAGCAATAATAGGCCATCAGAAGATATATTACAATTGAAATTTTTAGGATTGTTTTTTATACATTTATATTCAAGGAATCTTTGGCCCCAATTTTTTTTTATCTTGCTGTCTTCATCCTTCTATTTGACTGTTTTGATGTTGTTCTCATTTTCCTACAAGAGATTTTGAACTGAATTGTGTTGTGAGAAACCACTTGAAATTTTTGTATTTCTTTCATACCAATGAAATTATCCTATTTTTTCACAATTTTATCATAAAAATATGGATAATTTTTTCTCTTTTATTCTAAAACATTATTTCAAAATTTGACATCAAGTAAAAAAAGATTTTAAAGATATTAAATGTTTATTTTCAATAAAGAACTGAAATTGTTAATTAACATTTTCAGTGAGATGTAAAAATTCACTCTCTTTAGAATCAAATCTTATATTATTCACCTAACTTGTATCTTGTCAGCCTCTTGAGTTTCCTGTTATAAAATTCAAAATAAAATCAATATGTATGGTTCTGTAGAGGACTGTGTGTGTTTGCATGTTGTATTAGAAACACATGTGTAACACCTGGTAGAATATTAAAAAAAGTTCTAACTACAAGAAAATGGCCAGACTTGAATTAAGTCCAACTGGAGATTTAAAGAAAACAAACAAAAATGATATATATATATATATATATATATATATATATAATATATATATATATATATATATAAAACAAATATATGTATTAAACAAAACAATTTTACAATGGACATAGACAATAATATTTGTTTGTGTGTGAACATTTGTGTCTGTTCTTTGGTGAATGTTCGTATTTTGGTGAATGTTTGTACATACGTGTATGTGTGTATAATGTTCATGGCATCTCCCACAAATGGGAAGACGCGAATCTTCTAAGAGAGCTTACATTGTAGTTGCTGAAATGAAGAAATGAAAAAGAGAATGAGGTGAGAAGTTGCCCAGTATTTATGGTATAGTGATGTAGTGGACCATTATGGCTTTCCTTTGCAATATCACGTTTCTGGTCACCATTATGTAGAGGACCGGTGGGGTGAAGATGTAAAGAAAACACATGCATTTATATTTCCTGCAAGAAGGTCCAGTTACAATAGAATGTTGGACTTGGATTAAGTCCAACTGAAGATAAGGAAGACAAACAAACAAGACCGATATATATAAACAAATATATGTATTAAACAAAACATTTACAAAGCACATAGACAGTTAACACTGTGTGCGTGTGTTTGTGTGAACGTTTGTATTTAGGAGAAGTTCGTAAGAGTTCATATGTACGTGAATGCGTGAAATGTTATTTGACATCTGACCGCAAGGTCAAGACGATAATTCTCTGGGATTACATTTTGCAGCAAGAATAGATAAGAAAAAGAGAGAAAGAGGCAAACTCGTGTTTGTTTTTATAGATAATGTAATCACGTGACAGGATCAGAGCGCCTACATGCTGGAAAATATATTGTGCGTGGGTGGGTTGCAATGCCCACTTGTGTATTTATTGACCAATTAGAAGCTGATATTTCCTGAAAAATATTTACTAAGTTAAGAAGGCTCTTGGGATCCGATTCTCCCAAAAGTGCACAAAATCTACTATGCAAAAATATAACGATTATAAAATTGTCGCATAGCTGCAATTTGTAAATTGTCTATTACAAAGTAGTGTTGATTTATTATCCAATGAATGCTTGTTGTTGTATAATTTGAATTTGTGTAAGTATGTATGTATATGTATGATGAGGATCATCATCACAGGGAGAATGACCCCTAGTGACAATTTAGAAATTAAGGAGGAGCTAACTCCGACAGTTCTACCTTTCTTTAAATCATTTTATCTTTCAATCTGTCTGTATTATTCAAAATGTTGCTTGTGTTGTGTACAGAGGAAAGAAGATTGTTTTATTTGGAGTGGAGTAAAACTGTCCATTTACCACTGGTTAAGAATTTTATTTTCTCTAGATTCTCACTATTTTTTAAAGCATTTCTATATCTTTTCATAGACTCACATTCATACAATTAGATCCATAATTGTGTACACAGGTACATATAGGCACACAACAAACACATCAGTGTGAGAATATGAGGACTAAACATAGTTAAATATGCATATAAAGGTTCATGTGTATAATTACACAGGAAAATGTTGACAATAATTTCTTATCAGAGAACATTACTTTTAGAAACATATACAGAGGTTCACATGCCTGCTCATAAGCATAAGAAAAGATATGTGCACAATTTCAGTAAGAACTATGAAGCTATAGGGTCATACACACTCATATACATTTATATGTATATATTTACACATGTATTAGTTTGCCCATATACACAAACATGGTCACAAATAAGGTGATATATATATATATATATATATATATATATTGTCATCCACAGACAGACTGTTTTGCTGTATCACAGCTCATCAGTTTGGCTAGATAACTGGTTGCCTCTAGCTAGGATCGAAATCCAACTGAATTGGCATAAGTTGGGGATTCTACCCCTAAGCCATTGGTGCACAGCAGGGACGAAGGTGAATTTAAGCATATTTATTTTAGATAAACACACAGTGACTGAGAGAACTTGATTTGATTTACTGAAGTCATGAATTACTAGCTGTAATAGTCACTGTTTATAAACACACACTTCCTCCCCAGAGAGCTCAACCAAAATAAATTTTTCAGAGCATATATATATATATATATATATATAAAAGTGTATTTTGGTAGCATTCCCTTTTTTATACAAGTTTCATTAAAAAGGACTGACAAGTTATTTCATTTAAGTTTTTATTTAATTTTTTTTTAGACATAAATTATGTAGAAATTGTCTGAATGCTTTTGGCTATCCTTTTAAACATTATCAAGGATGATTTTATTTTTACTTTTAACTGACTGCATGGATTTTTTATGTATCTATCTATCTAGAGTTATAGGAATCAACTATGAACAAGGCCACAATGTGCTGAGGGTGTTTAGTAACTAAAAACATTCCTATTAAAATTATTTTTAAAGAATGAATGAATTTATTTTTAATCTGACATTTTTATTACTTCAGACATTATTACAGTGGATACTCATATTTGAAATAGACGCCCCATTCAGCAAAGCTTAAAAAGGAAAATAAAACCTTGCTGAATGGTAAAGTATGCTGGATCAAATGGTGGTTTCTCCTACAATGGGGACATAGGTTTTCTGCACCAACCAATATATGTAATACACTGTTTAAAGTAAAAATAAAAACAAGGCATCTATTTCAAATGCAAGTATCCACTATAATAATGTTTGAAGAAAAAACCCTTCTAAATAAATTTGTTTTTGTATAGATTGTGTATATATGTTTGTGTAAGTGTGGGTGTATATATGTAAACAAATTATCAAGGCAAGATATCTAAAGGTATGCATGTTGTTTAAAACATGTGATATTCTGTCAGTTGTGAGTTCAATCCCTGGGTTAGGTAGTATGGAAAAGTTACATACTCTAATTCAGTGGAAGGAGATAAGTAACATGAAAGTAAATAAGACTGGTGAGTATTAATTTGAATTGATTTATTTGTTTAACAGCATATCAACTCCTTATGGGTGATTTAATGTCAACATTTAATTTTCTTGGGAGCTTTGAAATAATAAAATATTATTCTGCTTTCACAATTGAATATGTGGTAGATGATACTCAGCTTTTGTGCATATACATGTTTGTGTAGACATAATTACTAGAGGTGGTGATATGTATGTTTTATGTTGTAGTTTTGTTGAAGGTATATTTTGTAGGATATTATATGGCTTAATGTCATGAAAGAGTTCTTTCATGTTGATTGTTTTGATGATTGATTTTGCTTAGCCTCTATTTTGTTTCAACCTCTAATGCCGAAATCTAAATATTTTAAACACAATTTTATGGCTTCAACTAAATATCTTGACTGAAACTTTATGCCTTGAACTACAGATAAAATGTATTGTTGGTAATTTTACTATAAATATGTGTTGTTTATAATTTTATTTATAGAAAAAGTATTGCTGACATTTTTACTATAAAATGTATTTTTATACTTTTATAGTATTTTGGTTTGGTTTGGGGATTCAGTATTTGCCCATAGCTGGGACCCTAACAGGTGCTACCACCCTGGGTTAGGGTGGACCTGGGAATAGCTGCAATTAAGAAGTGGTTTCATGCTCCTTAAAACCTCCAATATCCCAATAAGAGCTGTTGTTGCCGGATGTGGTTTTACATCATACCCAGGACTAGGTGAGTATTAACTGATAGGGTATATCACCAAATATATGAGAACAATCTACCTATGTGGATTGAATAAAGTCTTTGGTTCAAAATTCTAAGCATAACAGACAACTAGAAAAGGATGGCAGATGCAATTAGTAAAATATCAAAAGTATAACAACCAAGGTTAGTAGCATACTAGTCTGAATGTAAAGGGATATATATATATATATATATATATATATATATATATATATATGTGTGTGTGTGAAAATATATAGAAAATAGGAAGGAACTGGTTAGGTAAATAATCCAAAGTCCCTTAGTATTTTAGTTTTTGGAAAAAAAATTCGCTTGAAGATGGAACAGAGCTTATTTTAACTCAATTTAATTTAAATAATTATATTGAAGTTTTCGGCACTTGTTTTGAAACATGGGACTTCTTATGTCACGATTTGGAATCATATTTTTAAATAAATAATTGTATATATATATATATATATATATATTGATGCGTATCAATGCATCTCATCAGGCGAGTGTAAATTAGTGAATGATTTATTTAGATTTAAATGTAAAATACAATGTCTTTTTACAAAAAAAAGTGGGTATAAGGTTTGTGGGCTTTACTCTGATCCACCAATCAAATATGACCTACATTAAATTTAAAGTAAGTGTAGAAGCAAAAATTAAAAATTATTTTTTATAAATGGGTCATGACCTGTAGATTGGCAGTACAGACATTAAACAGGAGCGGATGTAAATGGATACATAAATTATACACACTAGACAAAGCCATTTCCTACAAAAAAATGAGGTGAAGTGGTAATTTAACAAAATGCTAAACAAGTTATATACTTGTGAGTTTCCTACATAATTTTTTTTATAGTTGATAAATAAATAGTTTCTTTAAGACACCAGTAAATAATTTAAACATATAGAATTACTTGGTGAATTAATATGCAACTGTTGACTGAAGATTCTTTATATAAGATGTTAATAACACTAACCAATCAATGCAAAATGTCAAAAATACCAACCAAATACCAATACATCCATACAAGATATTACTAATACTACCAGGAGATTAATACAAAATTATATAAAATCCAAATTAATCATGCAAATAGAAAGATAAGCTATATATGGTGCAACACAGCTCAACTAAAATCTAAGAAAAATCATTGCCAAATTTCAAGTCTAACTGAATTGTAAGGTATACGGTCTTTACAATTTACTGTTAACTCAGATCTATGATTTAATAAAGCATTCTTATCAAAGAACCTGATCATTTCCAATTTTTCATGTAAGCACAAAAACAGAGTTCATATTTACATGTCTTTGCCATTTTTATAATTTTCCATTTCACCTTAAGAGCTTTATTATCATCTTTCAAGCTCCCAAAATATTTTACCTGGATATATATATATATATATATATATACATAATTTATTTTAGTACAATAAACAAAAACATGTTAAAAATTGCTAAACAATGCCAATTATGCTTCAACACTACAAATGTGTCTCCTTGGGCAATGGTAAACTACCGGAAAGTAAACAATTAATTTAATTTCAAAAGCAGAATACTTTCTCTTTTTTGAGAAAAGAAAAACAGAATTAAAAATAGAATTGTGAGCTTTAACATGATTAACCATTTGAATGTGACCTATACTAAATTCAAACTTACCAAAAAATTTTCAACTTTCCTAAGAAGTAAAAACGAAAGAGGTAGGGAAGTAATTTAACATAATGCTAACTAGTTATATGCTTGTCAGCTTCCTACATAAAATTTTGATAAATAAAAGGCTCCTTTAAGAAACTGGTAAATAACTTAACCGTTTGAGGAAAAAAACACATCATAAATACAAAGCTACTATAGCAAATTAATATGCAGCCATTAAGTATAAGATGTTAATAATACTAATTAAACATCAATACAGAGCAATATCAAATCAAAATGAATCTTACAAATAGAATAGTAAGCCATATAACATGCACCACAGTTTATCTACTGATTATTAATATTATCAAATTCAAAGTTTAAACATATTGTAAGGTAAAAGGTACACTATGCCTACAATTTACAGTCAATTCACTTCTTTGGTTTAATAAAATCTGACAATTTCTAATTTTTCATGTAAGTGTAGAAAAAAGAGTTGATTTAAAGATCTACATGTTCTAGCTTTTTTTTTAATTTTCCATTTTACCTTAGGAGTTTTATTAGTTTCTTTTAAATTTCAAAAATATTTAGAAAGAGATGCATTATTTTTATAAGTACTATTATTGAAGGATAAGAATATGTTGGTACCACCAAGTCTTAAAAGAATTCATAGTACAACCAATATAAATTTTTCAACAATCAGAATCTCTATTGTAGAAATAGTACTTAGATAAACAAGAGAGTTGGTTAAATATTTGTTTTGTAATGAGAATTTATTAGAATACTTGCAATTACATTGGTTAATATTATCAACAGTATTTATCTTGAAATGTGCATTATTATCAAAATTTTTGAATTGGTTTAAAAGTTTTTAACCCACTGTTCATTGCAGTTAATGAGATAAAAACATTTTTTTGTTGAGTTTGAATTAAGCATAGGTCACATTCGACTGGTTAGTCATGGTAAAGCTCACAAGCCTATTCTGCTTTTGAAATTAAATTAATCATTCACTTGCTAGTAGTGTAGCGATTTTTAACATGATTTTGTTTTCATATCCTAAAATAAATAATATTACGGTCTACTCTGTATTGATCCCTCTTTTATTTTAAATCAAATGTTATGGACAGTGGAATTATACTCTATTTGTTCTCATTTTACTTTATATATATATATATATATATATATATATATATATATATATATATATATATATATATATATATATATATATATATATATATAAATGTTGAGTTGAAAGACTGTTTTTGAAGCCAAAATTACTGGCTTTTCAGTGGTTTACTGATAAGGAAGCATTTAAGGCAAGCAGGCTTTGTGGTAGAATGCTCAATATCAAAACTAAAGATAGAGCATTAATAGAATTAATATAAAAATGTTTTTTTACTTAACTCATGTTTACCTTGAAGTTTCATGGCTATATAAATGTAGCCACACATTAGAACAGAGTTAAACTGTTGATATTTCCCAATTCTTTTGTAGTTTTATTGTGACATGAGTGTGTTACTTTCCTTTTTGTATGATGGATGTTGACTGGGTGCTGATTTCTCTTCCTCTCCGTTCCTTTTTTTTTAAAATCTTTTTTTCCTTTATTTTTTCCTTTCATTCTTTCCTCCCCTTCTTCATTGATCTCTGGTTTATTGTTTTTGTTTTGACCATTTAATTTAGGTTATGGTTGGATTTTTGTGTGTGTATGTATGTTTGTGTAGGTGTTTATGTGTGTGCCCATATATATGCAAGTATGTACACATACATACATACAAACATGTATGCACATGCTTATCTGTATGTGTATGTTTATGTGTTCATGTATGTGCATCTATAGGTATTCTTGTTTTTGCTTTTTGTATTTAGTGTTTGTGTGTTTTTGCATTTTGTAAAGAGTATAGTTGTGGTAATTTGCTTGTGTTTTGTGTGGTTGGGTATTATTTTGTTGGCTGTTATTTTGTTGATGTCGTGAAGATTGTGTGTTTTTGTGTTTTGTAAGAGTGTTGTTGCAGTGATTTGTATGTTGGGTTTTGTGTGTGTTTTATATGGTTGGGTATTATTTTGTTGGTTATTATTTGTTGATATTATGGTTACTCTTTTCTGGGTGGATTGTGTTTGGAATTGGTATAGATTAGATGTTAGGTATGGTTGTTTGTGTTTGTGATGGGATTGTGTTCTGTGTTGTATTTCTTTCTTTTCTTTTTATATTAGTATTTAGGTAGCAAAGTAGATGGTTATTTAAATGTCTGCATTTCCCCATTATTTTATTCCTTTTGTTCAATAAGTTATTTTCATCTTGAAGTTGATGATTGTTAATTTTTCCTCCAGACACAATTTATAGTTACTGCTGTTGCTGCTGTGTGAGGCTGCTTTTCTTTTCTTTTTTTTTTTCTTTTTTTTATAATTTCCCATTTATTCTTGATAATAATGTTATTTTTTTTCTGGCTCCAAGTGCTGTGTTTTTTTTGTATTTTTCTATTTCAAATGAGATTTGATGATTATTAAATATTTCTTTAAAGGTTGTTTCTGTAGCTTTTATGGAAGTTTTTTCTTCTGCATTTATCTTATCAGAATGATCAGAGTGAGTTTTCCAAGCTGCCACACCTTTGTAATCACTATTAGATTCATCCAACTTTACCTGAATTCTCTGCACTGTCCTCAAATTGACACCCAAACACTCTGAAAAGTTTGAATTGGAGCTCCTGGTGCAAATGCCAAGTAGTACGGTATGCTGTTTCCAAAATTCTAGTGGTGTGAATTGCATCATGGTGCTATTTTTGTCACATATAGTGCTGAATAGACCCAACTATACTGTGCAATTGACAAAATCAAAAACAAACAATGCACATCTGCAAAATTAAAAATATAAAATAGTGACAATTTACTCATTGCACACTGTAGATACATATCACTTATCAATAAATAAATAAATAAAACTTCTCACTACATAAACTAAAAACTTCTAATATGATTAGGAACAGCAACACAACAACAAAATCAAAACTTTAAACAAATCAATGTTGCCTACAAATTCACTTGCTCTCTTGGAGAATGTCACTCTAATAATTCAAACTATAACTACATTGATTATACAATCCCTACATTGCCATTAATCTGATAATGTCTCCATTAAATCACATATCTCTAACCAACAGAAGAAAGAAATACAAGACATACAAGTATTGATAATTCAAAAATACTATATCATAACTCATAAACAAAGATTACAACTGAGCATCAAAAAAACATTACTATTTTGAAATATATTTTCCATGTAAAAACTAACAAGATACAATGAATTGATATTTAAATAAAACTGCACAACATTCCTGATATATGAAAATGTGACACTACAAAAGCATAGAAAAACTACAATGCATAGGTATAGCTACACCCTTATTAAACCACAAAAATTATTCGATAATAGAATATCAAGGTCAAAAGTTCTCGGAAGACATTGAATAATCTATGATCAAACTCTTCCTGGAAATCAAGAAAATGGTCTGAACCAAAGAAAAAAATAAATGAAAGAACTTTCATTTGACTTCAACTATATATATATATATATATATATATATATATATATATATATATATATATATATATATATATAAACTAGAGGAATGTTTTTATGCTGATATGTATCATTCTTTGAGGAAATTTGAAACATGTTTGCATTAAATATTTTCCTTGACATTGATATTGTCTTTACAGATACATTTATTTATATCTGATTATATATATATATATATATATATATATATATATATATATATATATATATATATATATATGTCTATGTATGTATGCATGTATGTATGTATATTTCTCAATCTCATGAAAATGTCTGTAATGATAAATGCACTACAAAAAAGTGATGTCATCATGAGATAATGCCCTATGGAAACAAAAAGTTAGACCTCAAGACCCTCACAGATACAGAGCTATTTCAATTGGATCCATTATAGTGAAAGTATTAATGAACATTGTATTAACTAGACTCTCATCTTTTTATAAAAGTCAACTCCTCACAACACAGTTTAGATTTCATTTTGTTAAGGATTTTAATGATGATATATATGTCATCAAACAACTCTATGAGATTGCATAGTTTTCCAATAGAAAATTATACATGTCTGGTGAGGACCTTATCATGGAAACATTTCAAACTTCACCAGAAATACAACAAGGATGAAAAGAGAGTCCCAGTCTATTTAATATTTTCTTAGACTCTGCCCTGTGCATTAACAAACACAGTCGTGAAGAGATGGACACTGATCATTTAAGCATTCCATACAATATCCCAAGTGAATCTACTAAGAGATGACAACAATCCTGCTTTCTCTCCTGTGGCCAATGAGCTGACGATGAGGAGGGCTATGCTGCTGATAGTTGGGATAAGAATGATCTTGAAGAAAAAATCAACATCCTCTACCAAGTGTTCCAAGAAATAGGAGTTGAGATAACACTTTCCAAAAACAGAAACTATTATCCGGAATTGCAATGGAAGCACTGATGGCATCTAACTTGAATCCATCATAAAAATTCAGGATGTAGTTTTAGTAAATACAAAACACATCAAATACCTTGGTGTATGGATCAGTTATAACAAATCTAGTATAGAGGTAAGAAAATTTAACATAGGTTGTACTAGGGGTAGTGTTGCCCAATGCCACAAATTGCCACCAAACCAAAACATTAACCTGAAAGTTTAAGTCATGTTCTTAAATAAACTCGTTAGATCAAGATTTTCATATGGATGTCATGCATGGAGCCAAACCCATTCAGAAATATCTAAACTGTTAGTTGTATACAACCACTTTCTAAGATCAATTGTTAAAAATGGCTTTGAGCGAATAAAACTTGTAGGTCTCAGGGAAGACTTTCCTTCTTCAAACCTTATGGACTGGCATTATAGAGTCACAAAACAAACAACTGTAACAAATAACAGAAATCATATTATTTAAAGACTTTCAACAGCAGCAACAACTAAAATGGATAACACATGTAATTTAAAGAGAAAATAATTACATAATCAAGATGTAGACATTCCACAAACTTTAAACAAAAGATTAGGAAGGAAACCTCTATCAATACTGGACTTGAGAAACCTATTTTTTTGAAAGATTGTTTTACAAGATAGATTTTATAAATTTCAACTGACAATAGCATTGACTACTTGGTCAATGAATGCTGAATGTTTCCTTTTAAGGAAATAGCTAATATTACTATTACCATTGATCACTGTAAGACAGAATATAAATAAATGTCTATGGACAATACATATGCTAAGTAATCTTCCAACAATCTGTCTTACTAAATAAGTTATATTTTGAGGTCAGAATATTTTTCTTACTGTATAGATCAGACATCTTTCTTTAAATTATTTCTTGTACTTGAGTTAACAGAAAAATAAGGACATGGAAGCATTTATTATAATAGATATATTTATAGACATATAAGAGGATGAGACTGAAATGTGATCTGAAGGTCTGGAACACTAGAATCAAGTAGATGCGGAAGTTTAAATACCTGGGAAGCATCTTGACAGAGGGCAGTAAGTGCGATACTGACATCTGTAGGCATATTGTGATGGCCAAAGACACATTTCAAAAGTTGGACAGAGTATTGCAAGACAGGAGGATATCTTTGGTAACAAAGAAAAGAATACAGAACTGTTAAATGACATCTGTCTTTATGGCAACGAATGTTGGATGATTTCCTCAAAGATGAAAAAGAGACTTGAGGTGACAGAGATGTGGTTCTACAGAACAATGCTAAAGATATCATGGACTGAGCGTGTGAGCAACGATGAGATCTAGAGATGTTGCAAACAAGGAGGAGGCTTATACTTAATATCAGGAAGAGGCAGCTGAAGTTTCTGGGAAACAAAATGAGGAAGGAGGGCTTGGAGAATCTGATACTCATGGGTCAAATAGAGGGAAAGAGAGACAAGGGAAAACAATGCGTGACATACCTGGCGGACTTAAGCAAGTAGATGACAGAATGTAGTCTGTGGGATGTAGCAGAGGGAAGGAACTTGTTTAGAGCTGCAAGGGATAGAGGAAGAGGTGGAGAGCCATGATCACCTATGTCCTAAAAGGACATGGCACATAAAAAGAAAAGAAAAGAAAGAATATTTTATTATATTGTATATTTGAGCACTAAGCTTTCTTTTATGCTTATTTCCTTGAATGTGATAGACAAGAAAAACTTTTAAGGTTTTATATTCAATTTTTCTCAAGTTCCTATCTTTTCTTCTATGAGAACTAAGAAAGAGTAGAAAATGTCTGTAGTGATTATTGCCTCAAGCGCTTTTGGCTAATTCACTAGTCATTTTCTAATAGTTTTTTGCTTGCATATTTTTCCATCTTTCTAAGCTGTGTTGTGTAGAAGTAGTAATAATTTTAAGCCATGCTGGATGGGAGTAGTAATAATTTCATGTTAGTGTGTGTTTAAAACACTGCTGTTGAGTGATATTGAAGGTAGGCTTAAATTGCTTTATAAAAATGCTTCTATTATCTTTAAACAGTTTTACAATTCAATGTTTGTAGAATGACAGTATTATGTATGATGTTTTTTTCTTATAGGAGTAGGATTAAGTGTTTCCTTATTGAACTAAGATCACTTTCAAAGAAGGTTGTCAGTCTCTGACAATGATATTGTTGTCTGGTCAATGTATGTATTTGAATTATTTTTTCATTTATTACAAGAATCAGTCTTGTATAGGGAAAAGAATTGATAAGCTATAAAGGTGATCTGAAGTTTAGGTTTCATAGGTATGTTGTTATTGGTAATTATGTGGTTGTCAGTTTTTACTTTTCTATAGTATATTGCTTTATATGTTTGATAGGGTCTTCAGATGAAATGTTTGTTTTATGATGCATCACATAGCAAATTTGTCTTGTTTATAATTTGTATACAGCTGGTTGCAGAAAAAGATATTCTGCTGTGCTGTATTTTTAGTTTTGTTGCCATTTAATTTCTGTAGGAAATAATGGTTAATTTCTGTTCTTTGTTTTGTGACTCTGTAATGCCAGTCCATAAGGTTTGAAGAAGGAAGGTCCTCACTAAAACCTACAAGTTTTATTCGCTCAAAGCCATTTTTAACTATTGATCTGAGAAAGTGATTGTATACAGCTGGCAGTTAAGATATATTGGTTATCAATAATGTAGTTGGGAAAATTATTTTAATATAAAATTATTTTAATATAAAATTATTTTAATATGTTGTATCTACACTAAATGAGGCTGTACCTAAAAGTTTTAGGAACTTAAGTTGTAAAAAGTTTTCTTGAAAGAAAGAAAATAAAAATGATAGACAATGAAGTCTTTTATTTACTGACCATATGCTTTCAGATATGGTAATGCAATGCTAATAGGAACATATACTTGAAAAACAAGGTGGATAAAATAAGTAAAGGTTTATCGTAAAAAAAAACCAGTACAATAAGAATAAAGGTAACAGTTATGCACAATGTCATCACAAGTCAATCCAATAGTGAGTGCTACTATTGAAAAGTTAGTAGTTCTCACCTAAATCTGAGTCGTACTCAACAGATCCTAGCTAGTCTCTGTAGTCTGTTGTCTTACAGATACTTATAGGTAGTTACTACCTATAGTGTAGTCACTCATGGGAGTGACAGGTTATTCTATTACATCAAGTACAAAAACAAAGAGCAGGTCCTTGATTGCCAAGCAAATTAAACTTTAAGACCATTTTTTAGAATTGCTTGTCAAAGTTCCACACATTAGCAGAATAGAGAATATAGTTCCATATAATTTTCTGGATCCAGAGACAACACTTTTACTTTTTGGCTGAAATAAAAACTGACATTGCATTATATAGTTCTTGCATAAGTCTGAGCCATACTCAACAGATCAGAGTGAGTCAATATTTACCAGTCCCCCCCCCACGATATAGGATGTGACACAAGGCCGAACTTAATGTAAAAAATTCCCCATAAACCCCACATAAATGGGTTCCGGTCTGTCTACCTCTCCGGATGATACTATGCCCCTTGGCATATCCTCTTCCGGATTCCTCTCTGCCCGTAGGCAGAGAGTTCGAAAACAGCTAGATCTTAGCTAGTAATATTTACCAACCTCTCTATGGAGTAGGATGTGGCACAAGGCCGAATTTAATGTGGGGTTTCCCGAGCCTGTAGGCGCAGCCAAAACTTCTCCATAAACCCCACATAAACGGATTCAGGTCTGTCTACCTACCTGGATGAGACTCTGACCTTGGATATAGCCTCATCTGGATTCCTCTCTACCTGAAGGCAGAGAGTTCGACAGCAGCTAAGAGCTGAGTAACAGATCCCAGCTAGTATATTTACTAACCTCCCCATGTGATCAGATGTAGCACAAGGCCTGGTTTAATGTGAGGCATCTGAGCTCAGCCAAAAACTCCCATAGGCCCCATATAAAACGGGATTGGGTAGCTGTTTCCCAAGATGAGGCTATGCTATGCTATGCTAACAGGTCACAGCTAGAATATTTAGCTATCCTCCCCCACGAGGGTTGTATGTGGCACAAGGCCTGTTTAGCGTGGGTTCTCCGAGCCCGTAGGCTCGGCCAAAAATATTCCCTTTTGAACCCGTTATAAATGGGTTCAGGGGCAGTCTACCTCCCTGAACGAGTCTCTACCCTTCGGCGGAGCCTCGTTCGGGTTCCTCTCTGCCTGAAGGCAGAGAGTTTGACTGTTTAGCTGGAACAGGTCACAGCTAGTCTCTGTAGTCCGTTGACTTACATGTCTTATAGGTAGTTACTACCTATGTAGTCATTCATGGGGGTAACAGGTTATTCCATTACATCGGGTAAATATTGATTAACTTGAAAGATGAGCAGATTAATCAGTGTTTGAATTCTCTGAATTGAATGCAACATCTTGTTTATTCATACAATAAAAAATGTATTCATTTATCTATTTGCTGACATATATATATATATATATATATGCGTGTGTGTGTGTATGATCGCTTATATATACCTTTCATTGTATATATATATGTTGTCTGCTTTTTTGTTGTTTTTTTTTTAGGGCCGTGGACACCTATTTCCTGTTTCGTTCGTGTTTTTGCGCGTTTATATATCTAAATATGTCTCCGTGTTTCTGTATTATAATCTGATTGCGTATGTTATGTATTGTCTTTTGGAAGATTTCATCCTCCCCTGCCCATATCACCACTTCAAATGTATCTAAGTTGTAACGAAGTTTTACATCCCCATTAGATTAATGTTTATTCTTAGATTTTGGTTTTTCAATTAAAATGAAATACATAATAATAAAATATATGTATTTTTCCTTAAATGTTTCTTCTTTAAATAATTTTATAATATTTTAAATTTAATACAGATTAAATTTAAAATCTAAAATTGGTAATTTTTAATTTTCAATTTTATAGTAAAATTTAATATCAATTAGTTAGAATGATTTCTATTTTAGTCTGACTAACATAAGGCATTAATTATAACCAAGGTTCATTGTCAAGTTTTTTGAATTCTCATATACTTGTATTTTGATTGGTCATTTTTGAATTCTCATCTACTTGTATTTTGATTGGTCATTACAGCTTATGTAACAGCGTTTCCCTTATCGAGGGGTGTTTCGTCGATTTGAACCTTTTTAAAACTCTTTATTCTACATTCAACACCATCACTTGATAAGAGACTAGAAGTGTTGAAACAAAATGGCTATTTTTGTAGTAATTTAATAATATATTATATTTATGTTATAATTTTCGAATAAATTATATATATATATATATATATATATATATATATATATATATATATATATATATATATAGATAGATAGATAGATAGATAGATAGTTTACGTAGAAAGTGAAATTGTTGGGATCAAAATTTAAAATATTAATTTTCAAAGTCGCTAGTGCAAACCTATTGGGAATTGAGTAAATCTATTGGGAAATTAGTAAATAAAATCTTTCATTGGGAAATTAGTAAATAAAATCTTTCATTCTCTCTCAAGATACCACTGCAAAATATGCTATCTATGTGATATGAATATATTTTTATTTATCTCTATATAGTTTTTTTTTCAAAAAATGTGTATATCTAAGCATGATTTTTCAGTTATACCTTATTATTTTAATTTATAATCATTTTAACATTTGGAATTTGTACATTTTCATCTTGAATCAGAACATAAATTTTATTAAATCATTCAAGATATTTTTTTCTTATTTTCTATTTGAAATTGACTTTTCTCTTTCTATTCCTCATCAGTTTTTTAACAATTTGTGAGCATATCATAACAGTAATTTGGATTTATGCAAATGCTGTTTGGGTTCCACCCTAAATAAATGCATGGGATTTTTATTCTTCTATTTTATATTCTTCAAGAAGCAATATATAAAGCAAGATCCTTTCTGAAATTATTAGTAAAATTATTACTTCTCCCCCCCCCCCAAGTCCCTCGGGGAATATGCTGATTGTTGAATGTTTGAATTTGGAAGAGAAACAAAATTGAGAGGAAAATTGAAAGAGAGAGAGAGAGAGAGAGAGAGAGAGAGAGAGAGAGAGAGAGAAAAATGGCAGGAAAAAGAAGAAATAAAAGTAGTAATGGAGAAAAGGAGAGATAACAAAAGATAATTTAAAAGAAAGATAATTTAAAGTGCCAAGAATGTTATAAGAGAAAAAGAGAAAGATTGAAAAGTAGAAGGAAAAGTAAGGCAAAAGAAGAAAAAAGTATAATAAATAGAAAGAAAGAACTGGGAAGAAAAGAAAAAAAAACAAGGAATATTTAATAAAAAACAAAAAAAATAATAAAAAGAAAGGCACTAAAAAGAAATGAGAGACAGAGAGTGTAAGAGAATGTTAGTGTGTATTTATGAAGAAACCAGGGTAAAGAATGATGCTGAAAATACAGAAAAACGAAAGAAAGAAAAGTGATAAGAAAAAATGAATTGAGAATGAAGATTACAAAAAAAATGAGGTAAACGAGAAATAGATAGAAAAGATGAAATAAAGAAAACTGAAATGATGATCAGAGGGACAGAGGGGAAAAAAAGGAAAGAAAAAGAAAAAAAGAAAAGAAAAAGCTAAAGGCAACAATGAGAAACACAAAAAGTAATAAAAGAAGAAAGAAAGCTACAAAAAATATATTTCTCTTAAATTTGATTTTAACCACAAGTTGATAAATTTTTAAACTAAACACAAGTGTGTTTTAAGTTAAGTATGCTGTCTTACTGCAGCCACTTATTTATTTTTAAAACTATCTGAATTTATTAGAAAAAAAATATTGAAAAATTCTCTTTATATCTTCCAATTTGGAACCTTAACTAATCTGGAGTTTGGTTCATTGGAGTTTTTTAGTATCTTTTGAATTTGATTAATGAAACACTAAATTTTATTTTATTTTATTTTATTTATTTATTTTTTTAATAGGGGATTAAGATAAAAATTCCACGCGAGAACTGAAAAAAAGAACAATGGTATCAAATATGTTTAATGTAAAAGACATTTTGATTATCAGATGTGTAAGAAATGGAAAAAGGAGTCAGAATGAATGAAAAACAGGAAGATATATTTAAAAATAAAGACATATAAAAAGGCATGAAATAAGATTTTAACAAAATAGAAACGGAGAAAAGATAAAATTGGACAGAAATGAAAAGGACAAAAAAAAAATAATAGATGGAGAAACAAACAAAATTATTAATAAAATGATAAATATTTTAATAACTGGCAATTTATGCTGTAATCTTTTCTTCCACCTCTATAAATAATTTTTTATTAAAACAAAACAAAAAAAAAATAGCAATAAATTAGTAGAAAAAATTAATGCTGAGTATTAGATAATTAAAAAGTATATTGACAGATAGTTATTTTAGTTAGTAGATAGGAACATGTGAAAGACAGGACAGTGGCGACACAGAAATCTTTAATTAGTTCAAGATGGCTAGCTAAAATGAACAAATATAAAGCAAAATAAATAAACTGATACATTTCATATCTTATTAGACATTTTTACTAAACACTCTAAATACCCATGTATGAAAGATAGATTCATGGGAAAATACGCGCATCATTGCATACAATGCACAGGTACATGATAGATAGATAGATAGATAGATAGATAGATAGATAGATAGATAGATAGATAGATAGATAGATGTCGGTCTATCATCGATCGATAGATGATCAGTTCAGTAAGGTAAGGATGAGAATTTTTGCAAGAGAAAATGGAAAAGAAAGAAAAGAGAGAAGAGAAAAAGGAGGAGTTGTCAGTGCGTGACTAAATGCATGTGCATATTTATTGCGGGTATAGTATGCGTTTTTCCCGATCGTTATTTCTTCCTCTTCTTGGAGTTTTTCGAAGTACATTGTTGTTGTTTCAGTTTCAGTCTCTCTTCGCGTTCCGGCATGGCAAGCAAAAACCATCATCACAATGTCAAGGTTCGGAGTAGCAGCGGCACATTTTAATTCTTCTTCTTCTGGTTCCATCATCATCACTACCTCCAACAATAACATCAGCAACAACCACAAGAAGAGTATCCAAGAACTAAGGAAGCTCCCCAGTTCTAGCTTGCCACTGTTAAGATTATGGATTAGATTTACGCGGCTCTGACCATCACCGTGAACGACCAGAGAGGTAAGTTAAGTTTATGCATTATTTTTAACTTCACATAGTTCTTCAATTTTCTCATTCATATTCAAGAACTGTCGGACAACTCTTACTGTTAGCATGCGCGAAGTATATTGAACGAAGGATGGAATTCTTTCTTGTAGTTCTTCAAATTTTGTGTTTCTTCCTTCCTTTCCTTTTTCATTCATTCATTCATTCATCGATTTATTCATTCAAAGCTATATATTTCTCTTTGGGTTTTTTCTTTTTTCTTTTTACCTTATTTTCACACAAAAAGGAAATAAAAGAAAAAGTTATGAAGTTTGCGGTATATTTTCCCGTAAATTTCACTATTCGCTTTTTTTCCATTTAAAAAATTCAAGTGTGAGCAATTAAAAAAATCAATGTTCATTGAGATTTGCTAGAAGCCGTTCATAGTGAGGAGCAAAAAAGAATTTTTTTAAAAAGTTTTGTCTTGATTGGTGGTTGTACAATTATTTTGTTATTCGCATTTATAAATTTTTATAATGTAAGTAAGTAATTAACTGAATTAACATTCTCAAAGAAAACGACTTGTGTATTTGTGTGTGTGTGTTTTTTTACTGGAATTTTTTCTCGAGTCTCCATACGTTTTTTATTTTTCTCATAATTTTAACTTTATTTGGAATCAAATTTACGTATATTTTTTCTAGTAGTCTTGTACTGATGTAACCAAAATTTAAAATCCATACAAAGGAATTTTCAAAACTTAACTTATTCGCAAAGATATCTAGTTTGCCATTAACAGAATGTAACAAATGTCTATTTTCTCCTTCCCCATGAATAACGAGGTCTTGTAATAATAATACTAAGTGTCACTTTTCATGTTCTTCCATGTGAATGATTTTATTTGACTCTTTAACTGACTTAATATATTTTTCTACCATTTACTAAACTTGATTGGAGTTAGCAGTGCTAGCAAAACTAATGATGATGATAGAGTTCTTGTTGGAATTTCAGTTTTTTCCGCTTCTTAAGCGTTGAACTTGAGCGATTTTTTTTGCACTGCACTAAAAGATTTTTTTATGATTTCCTGCCACCTACAAACTGAGAACTCATAACCAAAAAATGATTTTGTCCTTCAAGGAGTCAGAAAATACTTTTAAATTTTAACTGACGAGGAATCCCCCTTCCACTATAAAACTTTAAACACGAAAAAATTATTTTTAAAATGAATGAATGACCTCTCCTGACACAGTTGTTATTTAACACCAGCTTATATTGTAGACCTGAAATTAAATTTACGTATTCGTATTATTATTGACGTCATCAAAACAAACTTACAAACTTAGGCTCATCGTCTGATTACGAAGTTTTCTAAAAAAGAAAAAAAAAAAAAAAATTCGCATCAATTAAGGCCATTTTCTTAAAAAGCGTAACTTTTTTCGAATATGAAGAAAAACAATTTATTTTGCCATTTTAAACTTCATGAAGGGAAGACTAACGACATGATCAACATGCAAAAATTAAAAAAAAGTATTGCAATCACCCACAAACAAAAATAAAAACTGTTTCTTTCGGCAACTTTAGCAGATTCCTAGTTTTTGTCTTTGGAATTCATAGTGTGTAAATGACTGTGTTGTTGTGTAGTCTAATCTAGTTTTTACTTTCTTTCTTAGTTAAATTATTTATCTTCATTATTCCCAAATAGGTGGAGACTACTTTTAAAGATTCATTTTGTCAATGTCATTTTGAAATGTTTATCGTTCTCCACTTTATCAGCCAGTCATTCAATTTTCCTACACAAACACGTGCTACAGCCACAGTCAGCTTCGCAATTCTTCTTTCTACCCTTTCCATAAAAAAACATTGCCACTTGTCAGCATCTGTAGTTAAGGCTCAGTGGTAGAACGTAAGACTGAGAACCAGAAACTAAAAAACCAACTACGCTTTTTTTTGTGATTTGATAAAAACGATTTTTAAGGAAGAATTCCGATTTTAAACCAGTAAAATAAAACTAAAAAAAGTATCTCGCTTGACTAACTACTACTAACGAAAAATAAAGTAATTTAGTCAAAGTCAAGAGTCAATGAGTAACTAAAACACGGCAGCATTTCATTTATTAATTAAAAAAATTATAAAATATAATTTTTTCACCATTTGAATAAGAAGCTTAAGTTTCTGTTTATCGCATAAGATGAAATTGAAACATGTGAATAATTATTAAATTTAAATATTATTCAAGTTGTTAAAAAACCGGTTTAAACAGTTTATCATTTTTTTTCGTTTGTTTCATATTCTTGAGCAGTTCTTTTTTAGTAAACGAGTTTAATCAATGCAAAAATAATTGTGTTATTTACAATAGTATTTTAATTATTATCAGCTTATCTTTTCAAAGCGATGAAATGCTAGTCACCGAGTCACATCACTCTAAGAACAAGGTGACTCAGTTGTGAGTAAAAGACACAGAGGGAAGAATCCTTCAAGAGATCCTTTTTTTGCTCTTCTCTTGGGTGATTAGATGATTGATGGAACTACTCACCATGTGTTGGCAAAAAATTATGTAAGACTTGCATGACCGTTGATTTCACGCTATGCGAACGTTTTTTGTTTTTTTTTAAATACGTATGTATGTACGTGTACGTTTGTTTTGATTTCTACTTTGGGAGGAATGCCAATTGTTCTAATAATAGCTAAAGGTTAAAAAAAAATCAAACTAAAAGCGAGTAATAGTGTTACTTTTTTCCTTAAATACTTTTTGACTCGAAGATCGTGGGAATCAAACCATATCGTTTCTGCAAATTAGCAAATATTTTATTAGTAAAATATGTGTTTTTTTATGATTTCGACTTAGAAGTATCACAATTGCAATGTCATAGGATGATGAACTGAACATTATCCAAAAATCAAAAAAAGTAAAAAAAAAACTACATAGTCATTTCTTGTAGGTGAGTGTGTGAAAAAACTGAAGAGAAACAGTAAAAAACGGTTACTACGATTTTTTTTATTTTTTATTTTTTGTATTTCTTGTGCTAGTCAAGAATCCTACATGTGCACAGTGCACACAACATACACACGGATGTGTGCGTTTTTTTATTTAAAATTAATTGGTAATAATTTAAAAAAAAAGTAATAAGTGGTTTACTTTTATTTTGCAATCCCTTGTCCTTCTTGGGGTTTCTGAAGTTTCTATCATTTTATTTTTGTATGCACCAATTATTATTAGGTTATTTAAGT
Organism: Acanthosepion pharaonis; assembly: GCA_903632075.3. Classification (NCBI taxonomy): domain Eukaryota; kingdom Metazoa; phylum Mollusca; class Cephalopoda; order Sepiida; family Sepiidae; genus Acanthosepion; species Acanthosepion pharaonis. The sequence goes on along the minus strand of CAHIKZ030004799.1, from coordinate 1,539,776 downwards.
ACAAGAAGCGACATCTATTGTTGGAGTCCTTCTCTTCTAATACTCATTGAAAGAATGTTTGTAATGCTTTAAAATGCAAGTTATACATGCCGTTGTGAATAGTGTGTGTGTGTGTGTGTGTGTGTGTGTGTGTGTGTGTGTGTGTGTGTGTGTGTGTATGTGTGTGTGTATATATGCGCACGTGCACGCATGTAAAAGAAAAAGATATACACACAAAAAAAAAAAAAAAAAAAATGAAATGCCCAAGCCGCGACGCAAGGATGTTTCTACCTAAAATTAACATTAATTGGTCATCGACGTCCGGTAATGGTTAATAAATAATGCTTATTGTTCAAGTTTCGGCAGTTGTAGCCATTTTACTTTTCAGTAGTGGCATATTTGTAGAAAGAAGAAAGTATATAATCCAACGTGCTACCCAGTTCAGTTGAGTGACTTGTTCAGAAATGCAGGGAAAGCCATCAGTCGATCTTTGCTTGCTTTCAACACAATGCACATCAATAAAAAAGAAGAAAGATAAAAAAAGGGTGTTCTTATTGCCATTTTATAACTGCTATGAAATGAATTATTCATTCTCGATAAATGTGTTTTTTAAACACCTTCAAATCTTTTGCATTATCTTTTAAATTTGTTTAAGTTACTGCCATCAATCGCTTGTGATCAATTTGAGAAACACGCACACACGTCACACACACACACAGAGAGAGAGAGAGAGAGAGAGAGAGAGAGAGAGAGAGAGAGATGGATGAATGTTGAATGAGGTATGAAGTTTGATATATTGTATTGTACTTTTGAAATGAGAAAATACGCAAGAATTGCATGTTTTGACGAAGGTGAGTGATATCTAGCAGGTGGTTTATTTATTTCTTCGAATTGTAATAGTGCACTGTACACATCGTCATGTTTTAAGGCTCGGCGTAACACGTGCTTAGCATCGCAAAAATGGAAAAGAGAGAGTGAAGAGACATCAAGGAAATGAAATAGAAAGAAAAAGAAAAAAATATTTGATGGGGGTGGATAGGTGTTGTGAACGAAAAATAACATTTTTTTTTTACTCGGATTAGCTAAAGTATCACAGAACCTGAAATATAACTGTTACAAACACATTTAAAAAGTGACAATTAAAAGAAAAGAAAATGGAAAATGAATTAGAAAAAAAAGGAATAATAGTTATGTGATATGATGACAATAGATAGCAGCAGAGCCAAATGAGTCTGTGTTTTAGCTATCAGTGTCTGTTCTAATACATTTTTTTTTTAAATCTTAGGTTTAATTTTAAGATGGGATCATTATTTTCGGCATTCACATGATATATATATTCACTTCACTGAAAAGAATTCGGGAATATGATTTTCTTTCATAGTGTAGATCAAATATGCAAATTATTTAGTATGAAGTGAAAATAAAGAATCAACTCTCTACAAAGAACTATAAAGTACGGTAAGATCCAGTTACTTTTTTAAGAAGTGTAAAGCGATTTGTGTTCGTCAAATAAACCGCTCTTCTCATCGTTAGCATTACCAATTATGGTTAACAAACACCAATGAATGACTTAGAAGAAGAATATGACCAAGAAAACATGGCTTTAAGAATATCGTAAAAATAAATAATAAACAAGAAAATATTTGAAGAAATTGGTGTTGCAAATGTAAACAGATAAAAGATGCAGAATATTAAGAACATTGGCTAAAGAGATGAAAGCAACCAAAATACAATCTTTAAGTTAAACATCACAAAGAGAACTGGGTAGGTTGTATGAAAAAGTACACGAGAACTGAGAGCAATTTCTAATCATCAATTCGATCAAAACTGAATGTACCTGATGACAGAATTACAGGTTGGGTCTTTCAACCAATATTACTTAGAAAACAAGAGGGGAAATAATATTTTGGTGTTGTATTGTATGGGAGTCCCTGATGATGGCGTCAACATAGATACAGAGAATTCTTGTAATTTCTTGGACAAGACGTTTTTGGGATGTTACAGTCATATAATATCTTGGACAAAACTCTTTTAAGGATGTCACACTGAAGAAGCTTGAGTGTATATTCACATTCTGTACAAAATGTGATTATTTCTCACCTTTTTGTTGCAAAGACGCCATATTAATGAAATATCTCCTCTCCAGATATTAATTGAATAAAAAAGAAAAGAAAAAAGACTTGTGTTCCATCATTAAAAGAGAATGTGATAATTCAAAAATATTCAAGTAAAGAAAATTTCCGGGAGGCAATAAAAACCGCAGCAATTAAGGTTAAAAAGCCTAAAACATTCATGGGCAATCTGCGTCCCGCGGGCCACATGCGTCCCAATTGACCTTTTAAATGGCACACCTAATTTCATGAAGAAAATAACGTTTAAAATGTTGTTTCTTTCTTTTCGTTTTCACTTATTCACAAATCCTTAACCATATACATAAACAGTGATTAAGTACAATGTTTCTTGAATTTTTTGTAACTTTTCGTTGAAGGTAACGTTGTCAGCATTTTAAACCAATTGCGATTTTCACTAAGGAAGATCTTACGTGTAAACACCATTTACTTCAGAAACAGGAAACGTCAATGATAATTATTTTTCTCTAGTGAATAAACATACTTCTTGTTTTAAAAATATTTTATATATTCAAATGATTAAATTGGAAATAAATCACACGCAGTGACACGTGTTAATCAATCTGTCATCAGTGATAATATTAGACCAAGACTTCAGGGTTTTTTTTATTAGAAGTAATCTTTTCAAAACAGAAAGAAAATCCAATTTTCCCTATTTCTATGGAGGTTGCTTATGCATGTGGTCTTTTGTTGAGAAAATGGCTGCGGTACCTCTAATTAAAAGTTACTTTTTTAGTAGCGCGACCCGCCTTATGATGTACTCTACTTCATGCGGCCCACTGTTCGAAAAAGTTTGTCCATGCCTGACCTAAACCATAGAAAGGTTACTATAATCGATGGCTGAGAAATTAATAAATGTGATAGAATATCAAAGGAGTAATGTTAACATCTAAGATAATAAAATGATAATTTATTCGGGTCTATGGAATACTGTGTTAATGAAATATATGTGTGACGTCCCCCCGGGGGTGTCGCTGCGTCAAATGTGACGTCCGCCTGTCTGCGTCAGTCGTGCTATTCTGTCTTGTGACGACCAACTGGCTTGGTATTGGTCGCGGCACCAAATGTGACGTTCTAACCTTTTGGTGATTCGGATGGGAATCTGGTTAGATTCGGTATCAGCCTCGTCGTTCCCAGCTCGCCTCCAACGTCTGGTTACCGAAGTAACTGCTTTGATTTCCAGTCTAACCTACCCACGTTGTGAATTGATCTTAGGCAGACGAAATCAATCAGTCGCCGGGCCGTAATGCAAGCTGAGTTCGAATAAGGGTGATATCGCATAAGTATATGTAAAAAAAAAAAAAAAAAAAATAATAACTCGAAAAGTTCAAATGTGTTAAAAAAAGGATAGCAATACTTTATATCTGGTTGCTGAGTACAGGACTGAGTCTTCTTCCCAACCCGCTATATGGATTCGTGACACTTTGTTTTTGTTAGGTGAGTCTTAACATCTTAAGTTGTTTGTTCTTTAAGAAACTGGTTCTTGGTGTATCTTCAGGCGATATTCGTAAAACTTGTCTTGGTGGTGTGAGTCTAAGTCGTTCTTCAAAAATAAATTGTTCTTGATTAGAAGATGAGTTCGAAATTTCGTGAATCTTAGTCAGCTTCTACGAGGCGGGTATACAGAGCTTTCAGCTCACTGCAACTGCTTGGAACTTAACTGGAACTCAACTCGACTGGATCTCGACTGGATCTGAAACTGAACTCGAACTGATTTTCGCTCGCTGCGACTTTGCTTATATGGACGCCGACCAAAACCGGGGTGGGCTTGTCGGGGTTTGAGGTTCCTTGATAATTCCAAACCCACAATCCATTTCTTTGTTTTCGGTCAGGAAAATTTTATTATTTTCCATTTTTGGAAGTCTTTTCGTCATCCCACCTTCTTCTGTTCTCGTACTGGTATCTCACCATACCCTCAGAGGGTGTCAACGGTTTTCCCTCTCTCTCACAGTTGCATCTCACACCTATCCCCTCAATAGGTGCCAGTAGGTCTCCCCTCCTGCTTCACATGATTACCTCTACCCAATACTCCTGATATCATTCAGCCAATGGGCGCCCAGCGGCGTGGGTGTGGCCAGACTAGCCTCGGTTTAAAAAAATCTTGCTCAAAGAAAAAAAAAATATTTTTTATTTTTTTTCACTTTTCCTTTTCTTTCTTCTCTTCGAGGAGACCTCACACCCTAGACTTTTTATCTTTTAACCGAATTACCTGGAATTCGTCAATGAGATTTTCGCCAATTAACAAGTGGGTGGTCAACCAGACGTACCTACACTCCTGGCGCCAACCACTGATCCGATAAAACAATTTTGCCACCACAGCTGAATTTCATATGGAAGTCGTCAACGAGATTTTCGCCAATTATCAAGTGGGTGGTCAATTAGACGTTTCGCATTCTGGCGTTATCTATTCCCGATAAAATAATTTCGCCACCACTGCCAGTTTTCAACACAAAACAGATGCCTTTTTCCAAACGACTTTTCCATAGATAACCAATGGTTTGGTCTTTTGTTTTGGCAACTGTGTGTGGTCCAAATGGACATTTTGCGACACAGTCAATGTTTATCTATTTAGAATTCTGTCTCTGAGGTTATTTGGCCAACCTGGAATTTCCACCCGCCCCGTAACCCAAATCAGATCAATTCCAGTATCTTCCTTTCTCGACAATAAAAATTTTACCACTTTTCGTCAGAAAAATAACACCGCTTGGTGTCCTTTTCGTGATGGCTTCTTATCACCTAAATTTAATTTTCGCCTTTCTTTTTTTTCCTTCTTTCTTGTTTTAGCAAGCCAAATAGTGTCACATATGTTTCTATGACCGACATCTATTGGATTTATTTATAAATCAAATGTTGTTGCATTTTGTTTAATAGAACCTAATGTAAGTTATTATCAGTATTTTTATATATTTAAACTGACATGGTATATTACTCATGTAGATATAAGTATCAAATGTGTCAAAACTTTTTACACATAAGTTATTGATTGTATATAAAGATAATAATTGGTGGCTCCACTGTACCTTTTGTGGGTACATTTGATATCCCCTGAGCTACAGTGTCACATGTGTACCGGGAATACTTGGTTGAAGACATTATCCCAAGTATGAACAGTGTTTAATGATCGTTAGAATTGTCTCCAATAAACAGACAAGACGCATCACTGGCTGAAATCACACACATTAAATGAGACGCATATCCGTCAGTTCAGTTCAGAATTCTTTAGGAGTAGAAGACCCAACAAACTACAAATATCAAGTTGTTGTGGACAACCATCAAATAGCACATTGTGCTGTGGCATTTCATCAGGCTATGGCGTATCCTACATAATACGAAGTACTAATTACACCTCATATTATACTGACAATTTTACCAACATCAGTTAGTTAATACAAATTTTATTGTACACTATTTACATTATTCGGACTATTCTCCTCATCTTTGTCGCCATATTTATTACAACGTTTCGGCCGTACATAATACCTCATCTCAGAAATATAGACAAATTTTATTGTGTAAACACTGACTTGCATAATAAAATCTGACAGTCTATGCTTAAACGATGAAACCTTATTTCTTATCATAACACAGTTTTTTTTCTTTGTAATTCCCATTTTTTAAGAATCTATCAAAATATACAAACGCTAAATTTGGAAATTTCGATAGTTTGTTTTTATAAACCTTGAGATTACTTTTTTACCCTATCTATTATGACTATATTATTTTATTTAATTATTTATTTTTTACAAATCCTTACAAACGTAAACTCGTCGAGCAGTCAAAATCCTGTTTGTGTAGAAAATGTAGGAGGTACAACAGTCTCTGTGGTGCATATGTTTCCATCCAATAGTCTCTTTTCATATTTCACACTGTTTTGCAGCCAATAAATTCACTCTTTACTTAAACAGATTATAAAAGCAATTTTTTTTTAATTTTAAGTGATATAAAACAATTTTGAAAATTACTCCCTGCTAAAACGAACAGTTAAGGTAACCCTGGATGAAATATCATTCAAGTAGTGCATATATATACTGATCTGGTAACTTTCGTTTAAAAAAATTGATTTTAAAGAACTTTGTTTACAGCCTGCGATACTAAGTAAAATGCTAATTATTTAGCACTTACTGGATATGATTCTTTAATGAGTAAGACATTCTCAGTGTCACGTTAGAGAGGTCCATTCGTACATTAACTAAGAAGAACGCATATTTATGCTGAAATTAATTTGTATTTATTGTTCAATTTTGTCATTTTTTAAAATCATTTTATCCTAGGCAAGGCAAACAAGCTACTAAGAGACAAATGGAGTTATCAAGTGTTAGAAAATACGAGAAAATATACTAAAGGAGAGAAGGGAATGAAAGACAGAAGACAGAAGATAACAGATGTGAAATTTTCTTTAAACCGATGAAAACCTTGTCTTCACAGAGATTGACCGGTAAGCTGAGAAGAAGACAGAAATAAATTTGTGAGCCTATGTGAAATTGTTTTGGGACCAATGAAAACCTTGTCTTCACAGAAATTAGCCGTTGAGTCAAGAAGAAGAAAGACAAGAAAGTAGCGAACCCATGCAAAATTTCTTTAGAGATAAAATGAAGAGAAAAATTAAATTAATAAAAGAAGAGTGTCTGAACTAGTGTGAAAGGTTTTGTTTCTGTTCACCGCGTCCAGCGTTGAAGTTTCGCCAATATATAATTAGTCGCCAATTATGTTAACGGCTTTTAACCATGCAGCACTTCAAAGAATTTTCCTTCAACAATCCAAGAAAGCTAAGTATTTCAAACTATCTCTCTTCGTCTACTTTTGAATGTATACAATTGTAGAGGACCATGTGGGTTTGAGTGTCATTGGATTAGGAACACGTGTTGTTTATTTCCTGCTAGAAGGTCCAACTACAAGAACATAGCGGACTCAAATTGAGTCCAACTGAAGATGCAAAGAAGACAAACAAGACCGATATATATCTTACTTATTATAAAACGCAGATTGTGTGTGTGTGTGTGTGTGTGTGTGTGTGTGTGCGCGCGTGTCTGTACGTTTATATATTGGATCGAATTTCCTACATTTTTCAACCGATTTCAACTAAACTTCACAGGACTGCGTAAAATTACCTTGCAGTGGTTCGGACAGCGCCAAAAATTGGAAAAACACAATTGTTTTTGCACGAAATCAATTTGAAAACACGATAAAACACGATTCTGTCGCCAGAATTAAAGGGGGACAACTCATATCGAGTTATACTTATTATAAAACCCAGGTTGTTTGTGTGTGTGTGTGTGTGTGTGTGTGTGTGTGTGTGTGTGTGTGTTGTGTGTGTTGTGTTCGTTTATATATGGGATCGGATTTCCTACATTTTTTCAACCGATTTCAACAAAACTTCAGTTTTATTTTTGAGGTAGGGTTTCTTATTGTCTTGCACACTTTTTTTCTTTATTTTTACATTCAGAATGCTTTAAAAATTCCATTTACAAGACAATTGTTTATAATAAAATTCTATTCAATCGATAGACTCATAACGATTGAAAACAATGTTTTTGTTTGAGTTTGGGTTTGACCAATTCGTAAAAAACCCCGCAAAAAAAAAATAATAATAATTAAGATATGCGTGTCCGTCAACCTTAAACAATAATCTTTGTCAATGTTATTTTTCAGTCTTTATGTTGGTCGATACTTGATCTATCTCTTACTGTTACATCCCCGGGCAACGCCGGGCTCTACTGCTAGTATATATATATATATATATATATATATATATATATATATATATATATGTGTGTGTGTGTGTGTGTGTGTGTGTGTGTGTGTGTGTGTGTGTGTGTGTGAATAAATATTAAATTAAACAACAATTTTACAAGTTACAAAGACATTAACATTTGCGTGTGAACGTAAAGAGTTTGCATTTTGGTGAATGTTCGTACGTACGTGTATGTGTGTTTCATGGCGTTTTCCCACAAGTGAACGAAAATGCGGATTTCTACACGAGATTACATTTTAAAATGAGTTCGCTGAAATGCAAAGTAAAAAAGAACGAGGCAAGAAGTTTCCCAGTATTTATAGTGTAGGGAGAGCGACCCCTAGTGAACAATTAGGAAATTAAGGAGGAGCTAAATCCGACCCAACCACATAACACTTCTTGGTGTGAGCCACAACATCTCTTACATTTGTTATGTTAGATCCTTTAATCCGTTGAATGCACATATCCCTTCTTGATGTGAGCAACAAACTCTCTTACATTTGTTATGTTAGATCCTTTAATCCGTTGAATGCACATATCCCTTCTTGATGTGAGCAACAAACTCTCTTACATTTGTTGTGTTAGATCCTTTAATCTGTTGAATGCACATATCCCTTCTTGATGTGAGCAACAAACTCTCTTACATTTGTTGTATTAGATCCTTTTAAGTTTAATCCATTGAATACACATTTCTTCTATTTGACAATTTGTTAAAACTACGAACTTTAAAAATTTCTGACTTAATTTTCTGAAACGAGCTACTGACTCTTCTTCGACGTGTAAATTCGTAAATAAAATCTTTATATTGTTTTGTTAAAATTAAATTATCGGTGTTTCCTCGTCATTATCATGCTTTAATAATCTTCTTGGCGTGGGTAAATCAACTATTCATTTTAACCCCGAAGCCCTATTCCACTTAAGTTCCACAAGCGAGAAGTATCATAGAAGAAACTATTATCATAGAGAATGTTATGTGGAAGAGATATATTATTATTCCAAGATCATAACTCTGTTTGAAGCTAGATAAGGTTCACTTAGAATTCAACTGAATCCTAGTAAACAAAATATTCAAAACAAGATTTTTACTAAGATCATAAATGAAATATTTTTTAGAAGACTAAAGAAAGATTAGTACTGAGTAAGCAAGACTAATAGAAAAATCTGATTAATAGAAAAGAAGCAAAAAAAAGTAAATAAATAAATAAAAAATAAAAAAAAGAAGGAACATTGCCAAGCTGAATTTAATTCTTAAAATTTGCACTACCCAAACAACTACTGGAATGAAATCCTCGGATCGACTATTGAGTTTTATCTGCAATCACAGTACAGCGGATTCTCCAATATTCTTCGTGGAAGAATATTGGAACATTTTTTTTACCGATTCGATAATTTTCCCCATATACAAAAAAGTCTGTCATTTGCAAGATATATTTTTCCTCTTTCTCTAGCGATAAAATAAAAAATGTTTTAAAAATTTGTTAAAATACCACTTAAAATTTGTTAAAAATAATACTAACTAATTTGTGCGAATAAACTCCCTAGTGTTATAGACAAGCGTATGGTTGCAAGAAAGAAATACGACAACAGCAGGAACGTGTGGTACCTTGTGGTAAAGTTCATAAGCCGGCTTCGGATCTAGGTCGATCTCTCATAGTAGTTCACACATGTTGACGGTGGTTGATGCTCCCCTGCTGTCAGCTGCTGACCGTGACAGGTCTCTACCCTGGGCACCTGTGGACTGCCTGTTGAACTTCCGTGTGACCCCTTTTATAGCGTTTTTTTTATGGCTTAACAGGCTCGAAAAACGAAGCGAGTATAATTAGGAGGGAAGCATTTTTATTGGACGAAAAATAGAACACTTTAAATATTATTTTATTTTTCGACCGGAACACGTGTGTCAGGAACATTTGTAAATGAAGATAATGGTCATTTTGTGACGGGGTTTTGTCCCGTTCACATCCGGCTCTCGCTCTTGAGTATTTGCCTGTAAATCAGCCGAGATATGTCTTATTTTATTTTATAACACTAGCTCCCCCAGATCTCGGTCTGATTTACAGTGAGCGTTATACGTGTATATTTGGGTGATTAATTCATGATAAAGTATCTGAAGCGTGTGGGAAGTTGTCCTCGTGTTTTGGTATGGAATTATTTGCTGAATTATGTGTCCCCGAGGGATGTGGAGGAGAATGATCCTGGTGACTGTTACATGGTGGAGGCAGAGGGATTGTATTAGAAAGATGTGTTGGGCGTGGAGCCAGTCGTCGGATATGTGCACGGTGAATCCAGATTGTATCACCATCATCGTTTTGCACCTGACACATCATATTGTTCGTTTTTATAATGGTGTAATTTCCTATCCAGGGCAGATGAGAGGATTGGGCAACAGTTGAGTGTGGCCGATGAAGTAAAACCTTGTCGCCTACTTGTATTGGGTCCTTGTATGTGAGGCGATTTAAGTTAGTCTCAAGTTTGTTGTCAGCTTCATCGTTGGCCAGGGTGACGTCGTGGTGAACCTGCTTTAGCAGGGCATTAATTTGCATTCCATATGCTCCAGGATCGTCGCTTGTGATTTCTTTTCTGTGTAGTGTATGTAGGCCGATGTTGGGGTGACGGCCAGTAATGGCATAGTGAGTGGGGAGACACCGGTGGCGCTGTTGGTCGTGGCATTCATGGACGAAACGACAGATTCTAGCACGTCTGTCCATTCACAGTTCCTGTCTTCGCATAACATACAAAGTGCGTTCTTCATCGTGCGATGTTGTCTCTCGATATTTCCTGAGCTTTGCGGGCGCCAAGGACAGTGAAGTTCTTGCGTGATTGACATCTGGTTACAGAATTGTCGATAGACTTCTCCAGTGAAGTGTGTGCCTCGATCAGAGGATACTATGCGTGGAATCTCTCTGTGTCGAAGGAAGAAATGGTTCAATCCGCGGGCGGCGTCGATAGCACGGTCTCTCGCGCATGGTATGGCTGTAAAATGTCGGCTGAAGCTATCCAAGATGGTTAGGATGTAGCGTTTTCCCTTTGAGTTGGGCATTGTGACAAAGTCTATAAAGACGAGATCGAATGGTCTCTTTCCTCGTTTGCAGTGGCCAATGGGCCAGTGGGTACGTCTACCGTAGTTGCCCTTGCACTTAGCACACGTGTCGCAAGAATCGACATAGGCCTTGATGTCGCGGTTTTTGAATTCCCACCAGTAGCTGGAAAGGAGTTCTCGCATACGGGTAACACCTGAGTGGTTGTTGCCCTCGTGTGCCTGGTAGAGGTATCTGGGTCGTAGTTTGTATGGTACAACCAATCTCGGAGAGTGTTTACTGTCTCTTATCATCAAAACGGAGGTGCCTGGTTCTAGAAAAAATTGGTGCAAATGTTTTTTGAAAAGCGTAGCTCGGTGGTCGTCAGGATCGATATGAGGTTCGCTTGGAGTGGGTGACTGGAGGGCGCTGATGATCTTTGCCAGGGCGTCGTCCTTCTGTTGTTCATCTGCGATGCCGAGGTGGTTGCAGATTCTCTCAGTGGGGATGGTGGTGGTGGAGTGATAGGCGAAGAATGCGTTGGTGACGCGCTTGTGGGTGCGGGCGTTTTGTGGTGTGTGAGTTTTGGGAATGAGCTGTAAACCGTTAAACTCGCCGAGGCACCAAGATGGGATGTATACGCGGAGGTCTGAACCGCTTACCTCGAATGTCCTGCCTGCCGGTGTAGGGTCGTTCGGGGCTTTCGTTTTCTTATGTCCGCAACCTCTGCTGAGCATGTCAGCCCATACATTTGATTCGCCTTCAACATATTCCAAGACGAATTTATAACATGAAATTTCTTCTTGCCATCGTCGTATTTTGGCATTATTGAACTCTCGTTGGTCCAGATATGTCAGCGATCTGTGGTCGGTGAAGATGACGAAGGGGCGGTTGCGAAGGAAATAATCAAATTTCAATATTGCCCACTTTATTGCATATGCCTCTCGTTCCGTCGTGGACCAGTTCTGTTCCGTGGAGTTGAATGTATGGGAAGCGACCGCTATGATATCTTTCTTCCCGTTGTCGGCTTCTTGCATTAAGATTGCTCCACATGCGACGTCACTGGCGTCGGTGGTGAGTGTGAAAAGTTTGGAGAAATCTGGAAACGAGATGACGGGTGGCGAAGAGAGACGGTCCTTGATTTTTTTGAAGGCTCTGTCGGCATTTTGCGTCCAGACAAACGGTTTATTAACCTTGTTGAGTTCGTGTATGGGACCCATAAGTTTTGAAAACATATCTGACCTGATTTGTTCGTGAAGACGTGTCTCTAGGAATTGTCTGATCCACACTAAACGGCCGATAAAGCTTTGTAATTCCTTTTTTTTATGTTGGAGGTTTCATTTCCCTGATGGCACGGACGTATTCTGGATCAGCCTTGAATCCTTCGCTGTTTACTATGCGTCCGAGGAATTTTGCCTCTGATGCGAGGAAGGAACATTTATCGATTCAGCTTGAGTCCGAATTTTCGGAGGGCAGTAAAAAATTGTTCGAGGGAGAGTATGTACTCCCTAAATGTCCTAGCGTGGACCAGGTTGTCGTCGATATAGGAAGAAATGTTGTCACGGGATGTGACCGTGGCTAGGGCTTCTGCTATGCAACGGGAGAAGATTTGTCCGGCAGATGTAAGGCCGAAGGCCAGGCGCGTGTATTGATAGCATTGGTCCTTCCATGTAAATGCTGTTTTGTATCGGTCTCGCTTGTCGATCTCAATTTGCCAGTAGCCGCTGCGTAGATCGAGGGTAGTAAAATATCTATTGCCTTTGCCGATTTTGTTGAACAAGTGGTCGATCCTTGGCATTGGGTAAGGGTCAAGATCGACTAAGACCTTGTTGAGAGTTCTTTTAAAGTTAGCAACGACACGAATCGATCCGTTTTTCTTGCGTACGGCAAATACAGGGCTATTGAAGCCTTTGGGGTCGCTGCAGTTTTCAATGATACCTTCATCAGCCATACGCTTAATTTCGGTATCTACGTCTGCTTCCAAAGCCTGGGCTATCGGGTGTTGTTTCTGGCTGCGAGACTGGCCGTTGGTTGGTATGCGGATGGGTCGGATGAATGTGCCTTTGCTGCTGCTTTCGGTGCCGATAATGTCAGCGTAGCGAATGAGTAAGTTTGCAGTGGCCTCTAGTTCGTCTCGGTTCGGGTGGTTTGGTAGCGATAGCCCCGTGTTATGCTTTAGCCAGGTTAGCTTTTGATCCAGTGTCTGGATGTTGGGCTGTAGTTCCATAGTAGGCTGGTTTTGGATGATGTCAGCTTGGGCGCCATATGCTGGATCGTTGGTTGACGATGACGGTGATATGATTGCGGCTGTGTGTGTTGTGTATCCTGAGGAAAGTGTGCGTCTGAATTCTATAGTCGCATTTTGGTTGTCGATTAGATAGGAATCGAGCGTGTTGTGACATAGGATATTTTGGCCGATCAGGATCGGTGTGGTTTGGGTAGTTACCAGCACGTTAACCTTTTTGAATGTGGGTGAGTCTCGACTGCCGATGGTGATGTCGCAAGTCAGTTCGCCGAGGGCGGTGGTGCTGCCGTTGATTCCTTTTACTACGACGTCGGAGCGGGTCATGAGTTTCTTGGCTTCTCTGGGTAACTGAGATATTGGTACGATGCAGGTGGAGCATCCAGAGTCTAGCATTGCGACGCCAGAGAAGGTGATGTCCCTGAAGTTGAAGGTGGACTGGACGAGCGGTGAATGGTGAGCGAGTCCTTGAAAGTTGAAGGTGTGATGGCTGACGTAGGGGCATGGCGAACGAGGCATCACATCTCGTCCTGCCTGAAGCGAAAATCCTGTTCCACATCATTTATGGCTTGTATATTATCATTCGTTGCGGCGATATGGGCCTGTGCCCGAGTGCGAGGTGGGTGGCGATATAGGCAGTTGCGTCCATGGTGGCAGGGGCGACCTCTGAGGTAGTTCTTGCACACGCTGATTCGTGGTGTGTGCTGATGGTTTCTGCGTGTCGGATGGTGGCCATGTTCGGGAGGGTTGGTGAGGCCCGTCTGCTGTGGGTTTGGTTGGCTGCTGGGTCGGAGTGGCGCGTTTCTTTGGTTTGACCGCTGTGGTTTCTGTGTGAAATACACAGTGTTGTGCGAAGTCGTGTCGTTGGATTTTACACCGCGATCAAGGTATATTTGAGCTTCGGAGGCTATGCCAATGGCTGAATAGTGGTTGTCCATTGTCTTGACGAGATGTGGGTAAAGATTTGAGTTCCAAATTTTCACCTTTTCGCTCATTAGCATAGCGCCGATGATGGAAATAAGTCCATCGACTGTTAAGTCTGTATTTTTGTCTTTTTTGTATTTGTTTTTTTTTATGTGGACGGCTGCCTCTCTAAGGGTGTTTTCGAGTCGACCCGCGAAGTCTGTTAATTTTTCGCCGTCTCGCCGTTCCAGATCCCAGGCTTGACTGAGGTGTTGGAAGTTAGTCATCTGGCTTCCGTGGGCTCCTAATAAGTATTCCTTCAGTTGTTCGAAGGTGGATATGTCTTTTTTGAGTCAACCATATACTGAAAGATACTTTGGTCCAGTAAATCTTTAGCAGACTTGACGAATTCGCATTCCAGGCTGGGATAGGTGCTGAGTTCTGGCGTGACGTGGATTGTGTATGCTTTGTTTAGGGCCGTGATGAATCGGTTCACGTCGTGTCCAGGGTGAAAAGTTCTCTCTAGCTTCAATATGTCGCGTATAGTTTGTTGGCGCATCATTAAGCTGTAATCGCCGTTTGTTTGAGCGGTGGGAGGTGTTGAAGTAGTTTTTAGGGCAGTCAGCATGTCGTTTATGTCGGCTTGAATTTCCTGTATCGTGGCTTCGGAAGGCTGTGTTGGTCCCGTTTTCAAGTTGAATAGTAGTGTTTTCTGTTCCTTGATGAGAGTAAATAGTTCGGCTCGGGTGAAGCTCGTGTAGTCGGCCATATTTCTCTTGCTGTACGCTTCTGACACCAGTGTTATAGACAAGCGTATGGTTGCAAGAAAGAAATACGACAACAGCAGAAATAGATTTACGTGGTTTATTTCAACAGGAACGTGTGGGTTTGGGACAGCTACTTGTGGTAAAGTTCATAAGCCGGTCAGCTTCGTGATCTAGGTCCCGTCTCTCATAGTAGTTCACAAAAATAGAACATGTTGAAATGAAGATAATGGTCATTTTGTGACGGGTGGTTGATGCTCCCCTGCTGTTTTAGTAAGGATATAGTCCTTTATTTTATATATTTTGAATAGTGACAGGTCTCTAATTTTTTGAATACCTTGTCGTGACTATGCCTGTTGAACTTCCGATGATTGACCCCTTTTTTCGATTACGACGAATATTGACAACTAAATGAGTAGCATGTTTTAACAGGCTTCGAAAAATTTTTCTTCCTATCTTTGTATAATTAGGAGGGAAGCATTTTTTTTATTGGACGAAAAATAGAACACTTTAAATATTATTTTGTTTTTTATAATGTTCCGTTCGTTCACGGCAGGACACAAACGAACAGGTGTGAATTTGCAGTAATAGTAGTATACTTTGTCGTAGTATTCAGTAGTAAATTTCATTCATAAATAAAACAATCGTTACGCATGAACATTTTTACAGAGAATTGTCATTTTATTTGTGCCGTTGTTCATTGATAGCCTAGATGACTACTACTGAGATGTGTTTTTGAGAAGACGTCAGTTTCGCTGTAGACCAATAGTTTTAGCAAGCTAATCAGTGAGTTTGATTCGCAATGAGTGCCATACTTGTATGTTTGTACCAGATTAAACTAAAAAAGCGTATTTAGGGATGAAGAAGTAATCACTACATGGTTCCTTAGATAGGCCATGTGGATTATTGCAAATTTTACAAAAGTTATCAATACACTGTTTTAACTCCTTTAAGCCAAAATTTATTGTCCCCTATCAATCTTGGAATTTTACAAATACAATAATGGTTGTCTGAATTTCTTAACTAACACGAAACATTTTTTTTATTAACACTTAGTGAAGTTTATTTTTCATTTTGGTTTTGTTATCAAAATAAGATGAAAGAGAAACTAGTCTGAAATTAATAATGATTTTCTTGAGAAATAATCCACCATGGAATTACTTTTCCTTCAAGTTTTCCTGCAAGTTTGAAATAGAGAAGCTTTTGTCTTACTATGTCTTGTACAGAATAGGATTTCAAACTCTTTACTGCCACAATAAAAAAAAAGTTGCCGTCGTATCGTATTTTCTTGTCAAGTTGTCATTAACAAGTGAGTCCCGCTTTCTTTTTTTTTTTTTGCTTTTATTTTACGCAAAAACGTTCAGAAATCACAACCAAGAAACAGAAAGGATCAGATTAAATGAAAATAATTTTATTATTAACAGATACATAACTTGAAAATCTTGAAATCAGTACTTTATTTCTGGATTTGCATAAAGACAGGAAAAAGAAATGCAACTCCACTTTTAACAAAGATAGCAATTTGCTAAGCGTTGTTTAGATGTTGCACAAAGCCGAAAGTATGTGATATTAACAAGTTTGCGGGGTTTTTGTGTGTATTTTTTAGCTGAAGGTGCTTGTTGAATATAAACAACGAAGATAAAAGAAGCATACAAAAAAACTTGAGTTTCTGCTACGGACGTTTATTTCTTTTATGTTGGCTGTTGGAACGGGTAAAGATGATCGAGCCTTGCGCTGAGTTGGGTTGGCCAAAAACCTCTACTGCATGAGTAGGACTGCTGGCAACACGTCCAAACATCCAAAAGTGTAAAAAGAGAAAGATTCTCTCCTTTACGGAAGTGGGGTCATAAAAATCGCATATCTAACCAGAATCCCTTTCCAGTTTCTTTATAACTTTCTTCATAAGAAAATGAATTTATATTTTTTATTCTTTATTATTATTTGATTTATTGGTTTTATTTAATTTTCCCCACAAGCACCCAGTGAGGATCGAACTCCTCTTTTAACAAAGTTGTTAGCTATTTCAGTGAATTAAATTTTCAATGGTATTTTCAGCCATTGCTAAAAATTTTAATATTATTAATTGTTTTTATTATTATACATAGTGGAAATTTGTTAAGATTTTAAAAGTGTGAATTATTGTTAATTACACTTACAGACAATGTAAAATCAACCAGAATTTATACGCATACATGTGTCGGAGCTGTGTGTACCTTTTACTCTTTTTTGAGTAATTTCACGTCTACTTATTATCTCTCATTTGTGTCTCTGTCTTTGGGCAGAGTGCGCTCAGGGGCTTCTCTGTCAAAGGACAGAGGGGCAACTGAGAAAATTATACTGAAGAGGTGCCCAGCCCTGGGGAACAACTGCCTGAGGCCGTGCCCTCCCATTGCACCAGAGGGAGGGATCAGTGCTCGCACCGAGGCCAGCACAACCAACGGTTGCAGGGGCTCAGGGAATTTTGTTCCTTGCCCGGGTGCATGCACTCAGTCTCCCCACATTAAACCGACCTTGTGTCACAACCTGACCTCGTGGGGGTTGAGTAAATATCTACATGTGTCGGAGTTACCTCCTCCTTAATTCCCTAATTGTTCACTAGGGGCGCTCTCCCTACACTATAAATACTGGGCGACTTCTTGCCTTGTTCTCTTTTCATTTCTTCATTTCAGCGAACACCTCTACAATGTAAGCTCTTGCAAAAGATAGCATCTTCCTATTTGTGGGAGACACCATGAACATTATACACACATACACATATGTATAAGCATTCACCAAAATACAAACTCTTTACGTTCACGCACAAACACAAATGTTAATGATATTTGTTGACATATATATCGGTCTTGTTTGTTTTCTTTACATCTCCAGTTGGACAACTTCATTCTGCCATGTTCTTGTAGTTGGACCTTCTAGCAGGAAATAAACACACATGGTCCCAATTCAACAACACCATAACCCACATCAATCATCTACACATGCACAAGTTACTATTACTTTGAGTTTTCAATTAAAATATGGAGTTTATTATACTTAGGAAACAATATTTTCTTGAATGTTTTAAAATGCCTTCCAAATTAGATTTACTAAAACATTTCTCTTCTTCATTATCCTCACTGTAGTAAACATTCATCATCAATAACAACAATATTAAGACAAGTTTAACTGATGCCCTCATAACTGTCATCATCATCATATGCATAAAAAAGGCATTATGGTTTCTGTATGCAGTGTATATTGTATGGTTACAGTAGCAGTACTCAATGCTTATTGTCTACCACATCAGTTCCTGTATAATGGTCTAAATGGTCCTATAGTACAAAATAAGTAGATTTCAAAAGTTATGCTATATTTTGTCTAACTATGAATAGGATGCATGAGGGCATCTACATTCTTTATTTTGTTTGCTATGGTTGCATTCCTCTTTACACACTGGCTTTGTATTTTAATAATTATCTTTACTTGTTTGCTTTGGGGAATATAAACAGCATGGCTTGTAATTTACTACACTGGGATTTATTTTAATTTACTAGATTTTGAGATTAAAAAATTTGTCCCTTACATCTTTTTATATCAACAATGTTGAAAATTATGCACCATAAAAAAATACTTTCATTTACTAGTTTGACAGCACCAGTTAGAGTGCAGTTTTCTTTAGCAAAATACATATTTTAAAATTTTGAATATAAAATATCAAATTCCCAAATTTTTACTTTATGAACATTAATTTCATTTGGGGTGAAAATCTTGAATCATTCCATCTGGTCATTAATATTAGATTATTTTATTAACGTCTGTTGAAGCACACATATGATGGAACATGGTATGATAAGCTTTATAAGTCTACCATTTGACCATATATTGAATATTGATGTCACATCTAGTCTGGTGCTTCTGCTATGTATTTAGAGATTCTTGACAAAATCTAAAGAAGAATCTGAAATGCTATTGGTCCTGACCTGGCATCTTGGCTTCAGTCACTTTTCCACATAGCTTCCCTGTTCCTTTACTACAAATATTTTCATGGTAATTGTTCCTCTTTGATACCTCAACTTTACAAATTTTAGTGCAGAACTAGATTGGCAGTTAGGTCTCATCATTTTAGAGTTGAATTTGTTAGATGTAACCGTAAGTTCTATTTAATAGTTTCTTCTCTTGCACTACTTCCTTGAGGAACTCCTCTTCAGACTTCTTGCTTTCCAGTTAACTTTGATCTTCAAAATTTAGATGCACTGTCAATCATTATTATTTGTCTTCTTAATTCCTGTTCCTTTGTTATCCTCTCTCGTTAATAATGTTTTTTTCTCATCCTCTTTCACTCTCAGTAATCCTTTGTATCTTAGTGGCTTTATTGCCTTTCTTGGGGTGAAATGATAAAACAAAACTCAGCAAAATGACATTTTTGATAAAATTTAAGCAACCCTATTAAATCCTGAATAGTTACTTAGTCTATATTATGATTGGGAGTGGGGGAGGCTGAAACATTCTCAGCCTGACTGACTTACTAAAATCTGACCAAAACAAGCAAACATCTGAACTTTGGGAAGGACTTCATAGTCAGGCCAATAATTTTTCATCAGCTCCTTATAAATTTGTAATTATATGGAACTGTTGAGTTTTTATTAATTTTTATTATTGTATTTCATTAACTTTTTCCTTAGCATCATCAAATCTACCATCACTATCTTGTTCATCTTTTGAACATACATTTTCCCTATTATGTTGAATTTTTATGAAATTAAGCATTGTTAGTCATTATAAATAAGTAAAAGAAATGAGTGTCTGAGTTTCAATAAGATCAATGTTGTTTATTAATGAATGTAAAATAACAGTTCAAGTAATTTCAATAAAAAAAGCAACTGAAAGTAAGATGAAAGACATAATAGTAAAAAAATTAATGATGATTGACAATGTTTCATTTAATAAAAAATTCAAGATAATATTGCTACTAATACTATTAGTGTAAGTATGTAAACAAAATGCTAATATCAAATATGGTGGTGCCAAAAAAGAAAGAAAAATAATGCCTAAGTTTATACGGTAAGATATGAACTTCTTCCAACCTGATATGTCCAGGAAACAGATATATTTGTTCGAAGTAGCAAAGTGATTATTGACTACTGTAACCAGGTAGGACAATCTAGCAGGTAACCGTAATGGACTGGTCCTCGTCGTAGTGGTAGGCAACAGACGTAGGCAATAGGCGAAGACAATAGGCATGATCAATGGGTGTCGTCCTGTACCTCCACATCAGTCTGCATTTATGGCTGACACCAGCCAATCATATTACTGTGAGGGGAACCCATGTGTATGCATATTTATTACATCACAACCATTAGCTCTTGTAGCTCAATTGGTTAGAACAATTGTAATGGCAAGATGTCTCCTGAGATAATAGGGATATGAGTTCAACTCTTGATGTGTACTTTTTTTATTTCTGATTTTTACTACTTACTAATAATAATGGCCTGAGTAATTACAAAGGAAAGCAACTGAAATTAAGACAAAAGAAATACTAGTTAAAACTATTATTTCCTTTTTTTCAAAATTTTACCATTTCTAGAAAGCATCCCATTTTCTCTATTTATTTTTACTCAAAATACATTTCCTGATTTCAATTGTTTCTCTTGATTTGTTGGCAAAAGGACCATCTCAACATGCTAATGACAAATTGGAAATACCAAACTCAAACAAGTACAACAATTTATCTGGGAAGTGTTTTAACTGTGAATGAAAAGTGTGACACTGAAATCTGAAGGTGCATTGTGATCGTGAAAGCTAAGTTAAAGTACATTATTTACATTATTCGGACTATTGTCCTCATCTTTGTCGCCATATTTATCACAACATTTCGGCTGTTGTACGCTCCGGCCTTCTTCAGGTGGTTGGAATGTCGAACTGAACCCTTTATTTCGCTCACTGGGGTAGACTGTTCTAGTTCCACATGCCATGTTTGATGGATGTTAGTTATCAGTTATCTCCTGTGAATTTCCCTCTGAAAGTTCTCCACTGCCTTAACTGGGTATTGAACTCACACTCTTTGTGTCCTGTCACTGGATCTAACCAACATCTTTATCCACTGTGCCATGTGTCCTTGAGGGTATCATCTGGGTATGAATTTCTGGGTATTATAAACCAAATGTCTTCAGCAACCATTTTTACCAGTGCTCATATTGCAATTTTGCTGTTATCATTGCATGTTTTTACCAGAGCTCATATTGCAACTTTGTTGTTATCATTGCTTTTCTCTGGTACTCCTTATTACTGGTTCCCATATTGTATTTATTTCTATGCTTGGTTGGCTCAGGAGATTTTTGTGGCCTAGCATATGTGCTGATTCCTTAAGTTTACGAATTTTCCAATGGTGTTCAGAAATATAGATAGACTCTAAGTTAAAGTATTATAAGAATTTATTTTAACTTAAAGTTTGGGTCATTTGTTGGATTGAGGGATGATCGTAGTCTTCCTGATCTTGTCCCTTTTGTAATCAGAGACTCCAAGTAGTGATTCTTCCAACTCTTTATATTTTATAACATAGACCAATCACTGTCATTAATTAGCATGTGACTAGTGGTTGGGTTTATATTAGGTTTGTAAATATTATATATTTCTTTTTTTTTTTTTTTTTGGCTCACCACTTTCCGCTTTTCTATTTGTTCTGAGCAAACAAAAAAAGAATATAGAATATTTACAAACCTAATATAAACCCAACCACTAGACAAATATTAAATTATTACACTACAAAGAATTACAAAGCACAAGCTGCAGTTTGTGAGGCAACAAGTTGCAACACCCTGACAACTAAAAAAAGGTAAAATTGCAATCTTTCCTTCTTTATAGCAATGGTGACCTGTCTTGTAAGTCTAGTTTATTTTTTTTTTTTTGTGTTATCAGTGGTAATTTGAATATTGCCACACTTTGCAACTTGTTACAAATTCTTCTTCTGCTGTCATAATGGTTGTAAATAATGGAGCAAACTGGAAACTTGTACCAGCAACAGATTTGCCTTAAGCAAAAAAAAATCAGAACGGAATTGGCTGGGCTGAAATCTATGCCCGACATTAATAATGAGGCTCTGCTTGAGCATAGAAAAAACATCTGCAAATGGCTTGAAAAATGATGAGCTGGACTCAGAGATGGCCACAACAGACTGAGACCAGGACTCTGATGATGAGAAAAGCCAGCACTCTGAAACAAAGAGGCAATTTGAATTCAGGGCATTTCCTTATAAGGAGCTAGCCTGCCTATGTGCTCAGGAGCTTAAAAGCTCCTGAGCACATAGCCAGTTCTTCTAGTGAAGAAGTGATCTACACAGTCAGCCTATGTGACCAACCTCCAGTGGCAAACCATCTGAAGACAAGTTTGCATGCAAAAATGTCTTGGTACAATTTGGAAATTTTGTAGTTGGCATAAAATCTAAAGCCACTAAAGTACACTATTTGAAGAGCTGCCTCACTGACTATGCCCTACAATTGATAAAACATTTATCAATAAGTGATAAAAATTACGTTACAGTATTGACTGTACTAAGGAAGGAGTTCTTGAACGAAGAGCTTATTTGTTGACAAAGAAGGAATAATTTGTTCCAGGAACAGGATTACCAAATCTCATGTTCATACAGAGGAAATTATCAAACCTATAATCTTGGATGCAAACCACCCCTTGTCTGTGCTTATTATAAGAGACTGCCATGAAAGGTGCAAACACCTAGGCATTGCCAGCACTCTGAATAAAGTCAGATTGTCTAGATTTTGGGTCCCCAAATCTTGATAATTAGTGAAAAAAGCGGTTGAACAGTGCACATTGTGTAGAAAATTTAATACATTAGTATTCAAATATCCTAGGTTGATGAACCTACCCAAGCATAGTGTTAACCTGGTAAGACCATTTCTTTATAGTATGAAGAAACAAGAAAATTTCATTAGAAACCAAAAGAGTACTGAACTGTTATGTAATATCAGTCACACTAATATGGCAGTGAATACTAGGCAATCACACAAAAGAAGATACTTGAAGCAACAAAAATGTGGTTCTACATAAGGATGCTGAGAATACCATGGAGAGAACATGTGAACAACAACAAAGTTTTAGAGAAAAGAGAAACAAAAAGGACACTTATACTTAACATCAGGAAGAGGTAGTTGAAATTTATAGTGTAAATAATGAGGTAAAAGAGCTTGGAAAATTTGATACTCAAATAGGATAGATTGAAGGCAAATGTAATTATGGAGCTAGTGTAATTATGGAGCTTTAAACCTAATGTCTGTACTTAGGTGTTAGAATTGCATGAGTGTCCTGATTCAGGTATGGGATTTTTCTGAATATTCTTTCTATCTTAATCAGAAGCTCACATATGGTATTTATCTGCATGAGAAGGTTGTCAGTGCCAAACATATGCACAGATTAAATTAGTCATCTTCTAGTGTTGTTTTCTCCATTTAATATCTTGACTTAATTCCACAAGAATTAGATGACCACATTTTTTTCTTCCTTATATGATCAGCCATATCTGATTTCAATGTATCTCTGAATT
The DNA here is from genome assembly GCA_903632075.3 of Acanthosepion pharaonis. Taxonomy (NCBI): domain Eukaryota; kingdom Metazoa; phylum Mollusca; class Cephalopoda; order Sepiida; family Sepiidae; genus Acanthosepion; species Acanthosepion pharaonis. The sequence goes on along the minus strand of CAHIKZ030004799.1, from coordinate 1,516,484 downwards.
TTTGATGTTCCTATAGTCTTATTTTTAAGTGATGGCCTCTCTCTCCTATTTCTTGACACAATTGCATGAGATGCAATACATGGATTTTTGGTCATGTTTTCTTCCAAGTGCAGATTGAAAGATTGAACTACTTTTAATATTATCCTTAGCCCTCTTTCAGAAGAAAATATGACCAAGAAATGTGTATATTCCATACAAGTCTGAATGGAAAGTTATGGTCTTTAAACTGGCGTGAGGTCTGGTATTATCATGTTGTAAGGTAAAAGAATTATGAGTTATTGGTGGGTGGGAAGGTTTAAATCTCTACTACCATATCACAACATTAACCTTTGATATAATGAGCCAATGTAATAAAATAAGAGGTATCAATTTTGGAGTACTGCTTGTATATGGCAAATAAATTGCATTTATATACATTGATGACTTTTGTATTTTTGTATACATTCATAATATCCAGGTAACTATAATTCACTATTCTTTTTATTCTCTTTTATTCTCTTGGATGATACTTTTCAATACACATTCAAAAAGGTAGACATGATCAGGTAAACTGAATTGTACATGTATTTTTGAGTGTACACTAAGGACAGAACTTACCAATTGTTTGCAAGGCCAGCATGCTAGCCATCTCATCTACAAATAATTGACCAACACTAAAAATAATTACAAAATTATATTCACTTTTGCAAAGACATAGTTTTTCTTCATTAACATTCTTATTCTGCATTTATTGCCAGCTTTTATTGTTACTATTTTTCATTGTTGCCATGTATAATGAACTATTATTCCAGTTATGTAAAAGGGGTTCTTTTAAAGTAATAAAAATATTACATTACACTATTATGTGCTTGTATGTTTTCTATGGAATTACAAACATTTACTCACAATACACAGTATTCACTATTTTTTCTTTCTATTGTTCTACCTACTGTAAATGTTTCAATACAAATATATAGGCACAAGGGCAAAAATCGACTTTGTAAAGAATAAAATGGGTGTAAAAAATATGGCACACACACATATATGAATAAAATATATTCATACATATATGTATGGGTACCTCCACTAATTCACTGAGAAAAGTGCATACTATGATGAAAAAATGCTCCAAACTTGATAAAAAAGTTTTATCATCAAAATATTGTTATTATTATGAAGAAAGATTTTTTTAAAAATTTAATTATGTTTTCTAATCTTTTTTAGAATGTTCAAAATTTTGGTTAGGAATCTTATTTTTCTAGCATCAGCAGATAAAGTATAAATTAGTAAAAATTAGCATGACATTTTAGCGTCTTTTTTTGGTGAAAAAAACATTGATTTTGAAATTCTTGCAATAATCAAATAATTGTCAGATTTTAATGAAATTTTCAGGACTTGTTCACAAATGAATGAAATTATTTTAGAAATGTGTTTTTAGAAAAGCTTGGTAAAAATATTTATTTTTTTTTACATGTTTTACACCTCTCTGACTTAATTTTATGAAAACTCAAGAAATTCAATGAGATAATTCTTAATAAATTTATTAGTTAAAAGCAGAAGTCCTTGGAGAATTTAAATCATCAATTTGTTTTGCAAAATTGAACTCTGTATTACTGAAAATCTGTTCTGAATCATAAAATGAAAAACACAATAAAACTAAGACATTATTTAATTAGAAAAGCTTTTAACTGTTTTCCTGAATAAGATATATTAAGGATACTATTGTCTAAGAAAAACATTTTTTTAATGAATAATGAAGTTTTACAAAATTTGTTTTCATTTTTTAAAATTTTAATTAGAATAATTTATAAAATTTGTAAATCTTTTAAACTTCAGTTTCAGGGGTGTAAAAGTTAGGGAATATTGCTATTAATTAAAACTATATTTACTAATTATAAATCATAAAGCATATTACAATTTACAGTCACCAACTATTTTAGAAAGAATTTTGAATTGTTTTTGTACATGTATAAATGTGTGGATTTTTGTAGATATGGTCGGCCATACACAACATTATCAGAAAATAAGAGTGATAACTATAGTAAATCTAAAGCCAAAGTATCTAAAATTCGATAAAACCTCAGATTATGGAGAATATTTTCCTAAATTTTTAAGATTATACTGAAATCTTAAAAATTATATATAAATATATTATATATATTATGATATATTTATATATAAAAGGTGCTCACGTTATATTCTTAACTATTTTTTACAGATAAAGCCCCTGTAGAATAACATTAGATAAACATCATTCTGTCATTAACTCATCCAAAAATTAAATAAACAGCTACTGACATCTTAAAAAATGCATTTCTGCAATATTTTAAACTTAAAGTAAATAATATTTGTTTCAAATCTGATTAATTATATTTTAAATCAGCTAATATTCTTCAAATAAAATTTCAGATAAGTATATTTTATTTTTGGAAAATTTTTTAATAAAGAGAATTACATTTTGGTGATAGGTGGCTAAAAATGGTGCTAAAATAAAAAAAAATCAGCAATTTCAAAGTGAAAACTCCTTCCAATAAATTTAAGTTAGTTTTGAAATGCAGCAGTATTTTGTTTATTGAAAATATTAAATTTAATCTATTAGCTTGAAATTAAAACTAAAATGAAAGCTTCAAGAAAATTTTTCATTTTAAAAAATTCATTTTAAATTTTAGGCATTGAGAATCTGTAGAGGTACCTATACATGTATGAGGGTCATTCAATAAATAAGGTGAAGTTTTCGGTATAAAGACTTCTAATACAGATAGAAGCTTACTTTTTTTTTATTTTTCAACGTAGTCTCCCAGCACTGTCACACACTTTTCCCATCTGTGCACAAGCTTCCCTATTCCCTCAGCGTAAAAATCTTTGGACTGATGTCTCAGCCAGTCGCTCACAACACTTTTGACTTCATCGTCACTTTTAAACTTCGTGCCTCTCGTGAACGCTTTCAAGGGACCAAACAGGTGAAAGTCTGAAGGGGCAAGGTCTTGGCTGTAAGGGGGATGAGGGAGCAGTTCCCAGCCCAGCTCGTTGATGGTCTGCACCGTTTGGGCTGCTGTGTGAGGCCTTGCGTTGTCATGATGCAAGATGACTCCTTCTGACTGATGACCCCTGCGTTTGTTCTTTATGCCTTTCTTGACCTGCCTCAGCAGTTCACAGTAGTTCTTCTGTCAGACTGAATGAGGTCATTGACTGATTCGATCACCTCAGGAGACCTCATTTCTGTAGGCCTCCCAGGCCTGTCTTCATCCTCAACACTGCTCCGTCCTTGTAGACATTTTTTTTGGCTAAAACATGTGGCACCATACACAGTTGACATTCTCCTATGAATTTCAACTGGTTTGCACCCTTCAGCAACCAAAAACTTGATAACTGACCGCTGTTCAATCCTGGAGCATGCTTCTTGGTCAGCCATCTTTGTTAATTGCCAAAACTCTCAAAGTTTATTTTTAATCTGCAAAAGAAATGAAATCCATGCGAAAAAGAAATAAAACAAAAAAAAAAGAAGTAAGCTTCTATCTGTATAAGAAGTCCTTATACCGAAAAATTCACCTTATTTATTGAATGACCCTCGTATATACCATAAAAAGCTAAAGTATTGTTAAAACCAACACAAAGCCTGCCAGGTGAGCAAAGAAAAAATCATAAAAAGAAAACAACTACCAATAATACAAAACCAAGAGAAAATCTGATAAAAAAAAAGGAAATATAAACTAAGAAGAAAAGACCAAAAGACAAACACCTGTCTAAATAGTAATATACAATAACCTAAGTGTAAACTAGAAAGACAGAGCAAATATGTCACAATTCAGAAAGGGATAAAGTTCGGACTGCTTATCAAGTTTCACACTACTGCAATTATCAAATGACCAAAAACAAAAATGGAGATAATGGGACAAAGAGGAATGCTTTTTAATAATGCCTTTCATGTCTTGTTGAAATGAAAGATGAAACTGTAAGAAAAATGCATTGGGATTTTTGAAGATAAGAGGGGCAATAAATTAAGTGCAGATGTCATACACAACATACATTTCTGCCAATATGGTGAATAGAGTATCATCATTGACCTCTGTGAATCATTTACTTGCAGTTGGACTACAGGCATATATAACTCTAGTAATACTTCCACTTTTGCCACAGTGCCATTGTGCATGTCTTTAGTGGTATTTCAAAAGGGAGACCTAATGATTGAATGGTACTCTGTAGTGTTCAGCGAGTTGTTTGTAAGTGTACATGGGAAGGGTGTACTGTATCATTTCCCAGAATATGATTACATACAAAACATAGGCCCACCCCTAGCAACATATTGTGTGTTGGTATATTTTAAAACTGACCTTGTGTCATGAATCATCTTAGTGGGGAGACAGAGTAAATACATAGTATGTGTTGGTATAAATTACAACACTCATGTTTGGTGTTTGCATAGGAATTATTGAACAGCATCATGTTTGTCCAGGGTATTGTTTGACAAGTTTTGTTAACATCCCTGCAACAGGAAGGTGATTTGCTATTCCAACAGGATAATGCTCATGCTTCCCAATATGCTCTGCAAGGTGTTTGACAAGTTTTGTGGCTGGCATAAACACTAATTCTGTTTTCCATTGAACACGTATTAGATATGATATCATGATATTTGACTCATTAAGTGTTACTATGTCGCAAGAGACAAAATCCATACAATTATATACCTGTTAATGTCCAAGGCAGATAACCAATATATTAATATATGGGTGTCTGAGTATTGTTAATAGATACTTTCTTTTGAAACTTGTGTATGTACTGATCTGCATATGTAAATAATTTACTACAATCCAAATAATATTGAGGAAATCGAAATATATTTTCAGAATATTACAATTTAATTGTCCATCACTATGTACCTATATCATTTATATATATAAAAAATATATATATATATATATATATATATATATATATATATATATATATATATATATATATATATATATATATCAATGTGATAGGTCCTGATGCATATAAATGATCTAGGTGCTTAATTTTCCCATCATTATGTACATATATCATTTATGTGTTTATATATATATATATATATATATATATATATATATATATATATATATATACATACACTAACACACACATATAAATGATATAGGCACATTTTATTTCTTTAAGCTGACCCTGAGCCAAATATCAATGTCTGGCATTCACAGATTGCTTTATTATCCTATCTTACTCACCTGCATGCATTGCCTCTTATCCTTGCTGCATAAACCATGCACACTCTGTTTATCAAAACACGCAACACAAAGTGCACTCTTGTGCCAAATGCACTTTATTCTGTCAATTTCAGTTGGAGTGGGTGAGATACAAAGAAGTTTGGGGTGGTGGAAGAAGGATGTTACAGATTTTAGAAATTGGAGCAATTTTGTGTTGCTATGCTAACACTCTTTTGATATTTCATACAATTGTGTTCATGTTTGCATGTTTGGGCTTGGTAAAAGGATTTCATTCAGTCTATAAGTTAAGTGCTGACAAAGTTAGCACATAATGTGTGATGCAAGTTTAGCAATTACTTCATTCTGTTCTGATGCACAGAGAAACAGTAAGTTCCTGGATGGAATTACAGAGTAGCAGTGAAGCTGGAGTTATTGCTGCAGGATCTGCAATAACCAGAATACTTGCCACTAGCATTTTCTATTATTGAAACTCTTTTAATAATTGCTTTCTCAAAAGATTAAAAAATACAAATTAAGATATTTTGGAAAATGCTGAACAACTTTGAAGAAGCATTTCCTAACAAAAGTAGGATTTTGGATATTACGTGAAATAAATAATGTCAGATAAGTCTGGAAACATAAATAAAATGTCTTAATATTTGAAACTTCCTTTTCTTAAATAAAGCTTTTCCTAGTACCTTTAACAATTCATATTTTTTTATAAATTGAAAAAAAAAAACACCTTGTTTCACAATTTTGGTTTATTTACTTTTAAAGTTTCCAAAAATGAATTTCTGATAATTTCAAATTTTTAGTTTTGATTTTGTTGTAAGATCTTTCAAAAGCTATTTTATAATAGTAGATATTTCTTAGATTTAATCTTTCTCATGATTTTAAAACAAACAGTGCATTAATAGTGTTTAGTTTCCAGTAAACAGACTGACAAAAAGGAGACAGAACCAGTTTCAGAATGTTTAATGACAAAGTATGTCTAAATTTTTGGATCAAATGAAAATTGAAAGAAGTAGCAAAGAATTGATGTCATTAGCCTTAAAAATGATGCATTTCAAAACATCATGAAACAGGCTGAAAGATTAAACCTTTTATTCAAAATGTTGCAGGATTGATTTGTTAATTAGTTTCTGTTCCATTATAATCATATTTACTTCTAATGCATACAAGGGCGAAAAATGTATATTTTATTGCTTTGAAAGTCAAAATAATTAGACAATTTCTGTCATTGCTTAATCATAATTTATACTAAGTAAAACATTTTAAAATTAAATTATTATATATTTGTTAATACATGGGAAAGTAAAAAATTATCCACACTCATAACATACATTATGGCAAAAGTGCAGATAATCTTTGACTTTCCCTCATAGAAAAAAAAACATAAAAAATTAATTTCTTAGAGCAATTTATAAAAAAATATGTACTTACCAAAATGTTTACCCATTTGAAACTTTAAGAACATTATAATTTTATTTTTTTGGTAGAAAAAAAATATCAAAGTTGATCAGTGTAGAGACCATTGATATTGTGTTTGCTTCAGCCATGACTCTCTATAACTTTTTGCCTTATGTCATTATTGAGTATAAAAATGTCAGCAATATAAATAAAAGAAATGTATTCATATGAGTGTGAGATAGAATGCATCCCAATATATAGTCTGCAAATACTTACTGATGTAATGAATATGCATACACCTGAGTTCCCCCTCACAGTAATATGATTGGCTGGTGTCAGCCATAAATACAGACTGATGTGGAAGTACAAGGGGATGCCTATCGACTACGCCTATTGCCTACCACTACGACAAGGACCAGTCCATTACAGTTACCTGCTAGATTGTTCTACTTGGTTACAGTAGTCCAAAACCACTTTGCTACTTCAAACAAATATATCCCTTTCCGGGACATATCACATATAAAGTAATTAAAGAACCATTTATTGAATTTGATGTTATGTTTTAAGTTTAAAACTTTATTAAAATCCAATTTTTTGTGAATTTTAAAAATCAGCTGCAAAAGAAAAGTTTGCATTATTTGTTAACAAAATAGCCACAAAAATATTTAGGCTAGTTACATTGTTTGAACCATTGTCCTTATCTTTACAGTCACATTCATGATGTTTTGGCTGCTGAACTAAAAGTCTGCAAATATAATAAAATCATTGATTGATTGATTCAAAAAGTGACTTAATCCAAAGAATTGTGAGTTCAGTCCCTGGTCTCAGCAGAGAGAACAAAATCTTGGAGAGTTATCAAGGCAAATTAACTAAAACTGAGATATCCAAAGGCATGGTACATGGAATTAAAACAATTTACTCCTGTAGAATAAATAAAAGATTTGGTCTGAAATTCCGACAAATATGACGGGAAGAAGGCTGGAGCATACAACAGCCAAAACATTATAAATGTGACAGTAATGGTGGGGACAACAGTCTGAACAATGTAAATAGTGTAAATGGTTACAATACCTCATATCAGAAATATAGACTGATCTTGAAGAAGACCGGAGTGTACAATGGCCGAAACATTATAAATGTGACAGTAAAGATGAGAACAACAGTCTGAACAATGTAAACGATGTAAATAGTTACAATACCTTATCTCAGAAATATAGATAAAAATAAATATATATATAATTATGAAATGATTGAAATACAATATACTCTATACAATATAATTCTCATAAAACTGTTAATAAAACAAATATTACTTTTATTATATAATATTGATAGTAATGTGATATAAAAGATAATTTTATGATTTTATTTTTAAGTAAATAATAAACATTCTTCTATTTTCCTATATCGTATATTGAAGATATTTCTTGGTATACAGTTTCATTTTTCCTGCAATTTCTTCTTTCTGTTATTCATATTTCATGATAAACAATAACCCAGATATTTACATATAATATTTCTGTGCTTAAGAACAAACATAAGAAATTTTCTTTTCTATACATTTATATAATCTGTCATATATATATATATATATATATATATATATAATTTCCTGTTACTCTAGATGTGATTTTGTGTATACTCATATTTGAGTAGATATCATGTTTCTTTTTAAACAATATGAATTACATCTATTGGCCTGTACAATTGAGAGACTTAATAAAGATATTGCTCTCTTCTGTAAAGTTTGAGTCTGCATCCTCCTTTGTAGGAAAAACTACCATCTGATCCATGCACATTTTATATTAAAGCTAAAACTATGCCACCTCCAAGAATGAATGGAATATTATGGGAAGAATATAAAATTTTACTCCTAATTTTACTTTTGAGAATATCTCAATTGCTACATAAGGAGACTTTTTATGCTGTACTTTTCATATGCAGCATGTTTGTCTTAGTTCTAATCTTTTCATATTATATTTTTAAACAATAAAAATATGCAAATTCTAACTAATACATTTAGGAATTGATCCTACAAATATAGTGTAAAGAGTAAACAGTAGTCTTAATTTAAACAGTGGTATCAGAAAAAATAAGATGACGATAGTATAACTGTTTGTGAAATTAATAACCACTTTAATAAATTGTTTATCTGTTTCTGATTTTATTACAGACAAATTATAAGCCTAATTTTTTTTTCTTTTCAAAACAACAGAATATTCTTATAAACTAAACTTGTGTCTCAATTATTTTTATACAATTTGTTAAGTCTACAGCAAAATTATATTATATTTATTTTATACAAGTATAGAAAACCCGTCTATATTTCTGAGATGAGGCATTATGTACATTATTTACATTATTTCGGCTATTGTCCTCATCTTTGTCACCATATTTATCACAATGTTTCAGCGTTGTATGCTCTGGCCTTCTTCAGGTGGTTGGAATGTTGAACTGAACCCTTTATTTCACTCACTGGTGTAGACTGTTCTAGTTCCACGTGCCATGTTTAACACTTTTTGGGTCCTGTCACTGGATCTAACTAACGCCTTTATTTACTGTGCTATGTGTGAGTTCAATACCCATTTAAGGCAGTGGAGAACTTGGAGAGGGGAATTAACAGGAGATAACTGACGTGACATCCATTAAACATGGCATGTGGAACTAGAACAGTCTACCCCAGTGAGCAAAATAAAGGGTTGTAATAAATATGGCGACAAAGATGAGTACAATAGTCCAAATAATGTAAATAATATAGAGAACCCATTTGCATATCACTTTGTAATATAAATTGCAAACAGTTTGAAAATTCTTGTCAATCTAGTTCTTTATAATATCTTTATATCCTATGTCCTGAGCATGGTGAGGCTGTGGTCCTATACTCTATAGAGAAGTCTATAGGGATAACATTCATATATAATATCAATATATACTTATATTTATATGATGAATAAACAAAGTGAATATCTATATTAATCAGAAGTATTTATAATTTGTTTTGTGAGTGTCAGGTTTTATTATGAAAAGAACTTAAGTGAGACTTAACATTTTATTTATAAAAAATGCCAAAAGAAATAGGTTAAAGAAACATATTTGATTAACACAATATAATGTATACCTAAATAAATTATTATTTTGTTATTAGGTTGGTGCAAAAATAATGATGTAATAATGTCGTTTTTTTTTACGTTAAAAAATACGTCAAAAAACGACATTATTACGTCATTATTTTTGCACCAACCTAATATTTTAGATGAATTGGTTCCTTGAATGCAGTATAATTAAAAGGTCCTTTCTTGTCTTTTCTGGTTCATAATCATGCATTTTCATATTGGGGCCTCATACCAAACCTTACAATTTAATCATTCAACCTGGGGCTTGTAACTCTTCTTATGTTTATTTCAATTGATACAATTTTTATCTTTTTCCTGTTTTGTCCTTCTTAGTCAATTTCCCTGTTTCCACAATAGTTGGTTTGTTTTTCCTTTGACAGCAGTCAATATTGCTTCTGTAAAGAACACTAAACGGTGTCCCTTCTTTCGTTCTCATGCACACCTGCCAACACCTGTGGATTAACTGATTTCCTCCTATATTTTTTCAGCTTCCATATTGCCGTTATTATGGCAGCAACAGCTAACAAAGTGCCTAACATGGCAAACCAATTCATTATAGTCTCTGAATTATCTCTACAATTTGTACTCTCTTCTCCCATAGTACTTAATTTGTCTTCCAATTAGTCCAGACTAGCTTTAATAAGTTTGGCTCACCTTCAGGGAATTTATGTACCACTGGTTCCCATAATTCTGTCCAATTTCTCAGACCCATTTCAATCAACCTCATAAATAATTTTCTTTGTATTTTTCTTTGGCTTCTTCCCAACCATCTACCTAAGCTAATTTTAAATTGTTAGCATGATCTGTTTTCTTTTTTTTAAGCATTTCACCCCAAGCAAGGTGGGAAGCCACTAGCAAGGGGTTTACATAGAGTTGGAATGTGAGCAAAGAGGAGTGATGGAGGAAAGGATGAAGAGAAGGATAGGGGATAGATCAAGGCATCTGGAGACATCGATTGACATTACATTTGAATAGTTGGAGATTATAGCTATCAGGGAAACAAGAAAAGGGGAGGGAGTTCCACAGGCGAGAAGTGTGAGGTAAGGTTAAGCACCTTACATCCCATGATCTGCTCTCCAACAAGCAATACGGTTTCCACTTTGCCCGTTCTACAGCTGATGTGCTTACAGCCATAAGCAAAATTATTTACCAAGCACTTCATAATAACGGAGAAGCTCGTGCCGTGGCTCTAGATATCTCCAAAGCATTTGATAGAGTTTGGCATGCAAGCCTTCTTTGCAAGCTTCAGAGTTATGGAATTTCAGGTCGATTGTTTGATTTAATACAATCATTCCTGTCAAACCGTTTATTGAAGGTTGTTCTCAATGGATTCTCCTCCAGCTCCTATCCCATGAACGCAGGTGTTCCCTAAGGTTCTATTCTAGGCCCTACTCTGTTCCTTATCTTTATTAATGACCTTCCTGATGTCATGGGTTCCCAACTCTTCTCACCATCTGATTCCATATTACAAATAATACTGGCCCATTCTATTCTGTCATAGGGTTCCCACTTCTGGTCCAGTTTACCTGTCACCATAATCTCCAACATTTACAGCATTACAATCACATAACCTTGTATTCCTTTTTATTACTTTTCCATGTGAACACAATAAAAGTAATTCACTGATCATCACCCTTTTGTGTATAACTTTGGGCTACCTACACTCTGACCATATCTAATTTAAGCAGTTCACTTCCCAATTTATTTGTTTAATTCCCCTTTTGTTTAAAATTTTTTCCAATTTGCATTATCCCTGTTGCCAATTGACCTTTGGCATATTGATTGGCTTCAGACAGGTGTGTGGTGCTTTTGCCCAAAGGTCAGGTCTCACTGATACCACCACTGGACATGCACGAGCCCTTCTGCAGGCCAATGACAGCACTAATAAGTATGTCCACCCTCAATGACATATCGGCCACACCTCTGTCCTCTCCGATCTACTGCTATTTCACGAGATAGGTTATTCTAATGAAGTTGACACCACCATGCATCCAAATGTGCCCTTTCCCATGATGACATGCCAACACTGAATCCATCCATCCCATCTTCCTTACTTTTGTTTCAATTAGTATAGTTAATTCTCAATATGATCTTGGATAATTTTCTCCCCCTCAATATGCACAGTAAATCATTTCCATGACCCTCTGTCACTTTAAATTTCATGGCTCATTCATCAGAGCTTAGACAATTCACTCCACTAGTAATAAGCAACTATTACCAGATATGTTACCGTAATCTTCCTTAATTACCAATTTCTTCACATAACATGAGCACCAACCAAATTGGCGGCACAAAATTCCCTGTCAATGCTCAGCCTTCACCATGCAATGAGAAGTTCATGACTATTAGTAATCCAATTATTAAACCAAAACAGATTTTACCACAGTGACATTAAGTTCAGATCTCTTCAACAACCGATAGAAAAGGCGTGGTCTATTTATCCCCTCATAACTTTCCACAAAATCCCAAATGACTGTATTAAGTTTTTGATTTGTTGATTTTTATTTTAAATACCGATATCTGCATGAAGTCCTTTCATTTACAATTAACAAATATAGTTTTTCATTAACTATGTCAACCAACCAGTACAAATCAACATAGAATTTTAAAAGAGTTAAAAACCTATAAATTATTTCAATTAAATTTCAAAAAGATGAAAACAATTCCTGCCAAAAAACTCAGTATTCATCAAAAAAAGTTATTTTTTTTCTCAAGACAATGGTGTCCATAATCTTATTCATACAACGATCAAAAGCTCTCCTAATTAAATAACATCTTAGCTTTATCACAATTCTTCTTCTTTTCATTTTTTCCTTTCCTTGCATACAATGCTGGCTTCAATGAGTGATAAAAATAAAATTACTAATACTTTAAAAATGCCTAGAGAAGTTTTATTTATATGGAATTAATATCTCTTTTAATTAGGATCAACTTCAGCTAGACAATCATCTTTCAAATAAATTGAATTTTATATTCAAAGAAGGCATTTATGATTTAAAATATTTAATATTGTTATTTTCACTTTTCATAGCTATTCACTATATGACTCTCCTATCACCTGTTCATAACTCCCTCTCTATTAATGAGTAACTCCCACTTCTCTGAGAATGTTCCCCCTCTTTTAAGTTTATCTCTCCCTTCTCTCTCACTGCTTTTAGCAATTACTACTGGGATTTCTCCTTTGATATTGCATAGGCCATTATCATATTCATTGGAGTGTAATTTGTTTTGGGGAATCCCTTAGTTTTTGTTTTTTGATTGGGTGGAGGGCTTTCCTTTTAGCAGTGGGGGTAACCTTCTCCCCACCCATCTATCTGCATACATGCACTGTCTGTGCTGGTGCTTCAGGGACCACTCTCTTAGGTTGAGACAGGGGTATTTCATCTTCTTGTTCACACTCACTAAGCTCCTCTTCCTCTTCTGGAGGTTTCGGATTAGAAGCCTGGACTTCATTTTCTGAGCCCTTCTTTCCGACAGAAGATTTCTTCTGCCACCTTCCTGATTCCGATCCCAAACTCTCCCTCTTCCTCCTACCTTCTCCCACACTTTCTCACTGTTTTTGGCCAAACCTATGGCCACTGACAACCTGGTTGGGGACCCTTTAATTGCATCATGTCTAATGCACTCATTTTCCAGCACATCAACAAATAAATCTGCCAACTGGTTCTGAATTATGGTATTTTTTCTTATTTCCTCAATTCTTCTTCTTTCACTTCCCCCAATCTTGTCTACCGCTAGTTCTCCTGGGGTCTCATCACAACTTATCTAATCAACTGACAAAGAAAAAGAGACAATCCCACAAAATCTAGCTCCAAACAAAAAGAATTCTATCAGTGAGGTGCATAAAGAAATCAATACAAGAGAAAAAAATTTAGGGAAACCAAAAAGTGTCCTGCCTGTCACTTGACTTGTCTTGTGACGGCCTTGACTCGATAAAACAGGAAAACATGCTCATGCAGTCTCATAACCTTATAGTCAATTGTCTAAAGTTCTTTTTTCCTACTTTTTCCTTTTTGTTCTCTTCTTCCAGGTTAGCTTGTGTTGGGCACTTTGATTCAGACACCAATTAATATAAAATCAGCAACCCAGGGTCAAATCCCTGGTCATGGACACCAAATAATAATATCGCCTTCTGCCAACAGGGGAACATCCTTGGTCATAGTCACCAATTAATGTAACATCTTTCACTGCCACCTACACCCGGTGGTTTAACCACATTTAGTGGTCCAGTCCTCAGGGTCTTAGGATGATGTTTTAACCATGGGGCTAACTTTGCATTGGTTAATGCTGACACTGGTCTAAGCTGGTTGTTGGTTGCTGGCCGCTTTGATCTACACCAACTTTGCCCACATTGTGTTCTTGATCTCAGAGCAGTGGAAGATCGAATGTCATCATAATGGCAGTGCTGGTTCAAACCGCGGTGGCTGCTACATTAAAGAATAAAAATATCTTCATGATGAAAAAATAAACAAAAGATTCATGGGGTCAATCTTCAATTGATTTATATAGCTCTTGGTATAACAAAAATTAACCCTTCCCATGTCAATCTCTATAGTGACACTGGGCCTGGTCTAAACTTCTGGGGAGCTGGGTTCAAAGTTTTTGGAATCAGAAAATCTGGTGGCAGCTGACATGGGTTCCAGAGTCACTTGATGTGGGTTTTCAGCCTAAGTCTCTGAGCTCCCCAAAGTCATATGCTTACATGTACTTCAGCCCAAAACTGGTGTGGGGCTGAAGGGTTCTAGGGATTCGGTGGTTACCCAATTTTCATTAATCCCAATAAAGGTTTTCTTTGTTCTCTATTTCTGATTTCTTAATCAACTTTTCAAATTTGGAGAATTATCCATCTTTCTTGAGAATAGTCTCAGGGATTGCTCCTCCCTTAACTACAACCTGCTTCACTTCACATCTTGCACCACTACTCCGCACAGGTAGGCTAAATTCTGCCCCTTCCTCCTTCCTTCTCATTATTCTAACTCTTCCCACTTCTCAGGGCTGGCACAAATGTTTTATGACAAATCTAATTTTTAAAGTGTGTAGGAGAAAGGGCAAGGTTTATTAATTTCAATTCTCTGACTCCTTTCCTGGATTCATTTGTCCAGTGAAAACAAAAACCAGTTCACCTTCTCCTTTTAACCTTTCAAATCGATAGATAAAAATTATTTCCTAATTTGTTTACACTAATGAAACTATATCTGTTTACTTAAATTCTCAACAAAGAGATACACTGTTTTCCATCCTTGAGCCAGTCACCATCTCAGCAAACACATAAACCAGATCACCTGCTTGTTATGATGGATCATTTTCATAATCCTAACCTTTGCAGTGGATTCATTCTCTGTTTTCATTGTTCAATTTGTTTTTGCTAATGAAAATATAATTCCTGTCTGCTTCTCTTTTGACCAATGACATATGCTTTTCTAATTTCTTAAGAAAGAGATAAAGCCATTTCCCAATTTGCTTTACCTGCATGCCAGATTTTTGATAGATAAAAAAAGTAAACTCTTTATGCATCATTTTAATTTGTAGGATTGCAGCAACACAGATGGCCCCTTCTTCATTTCTACATTACCAGGAAAATGTCTTCCATTCTCTTTATCTTTCAGTTTATATTTCATTTTGGGTTT
The DNA here is from genome assembly GCA_903632075.3 of Acanthosepion pharaonis. NCBI lineage: Eukaryota > Metazoa > Mollusca > Cephalopoda > Sepiida > Sepiidae > Acanthosepion > Acanthosepion pharaonis. Next base: position 1,501,157 of record CAHIKZ030004799.1, on the reverse strand, counting down.
AAACCTTTTTTCTGCTTAGAATTAATGTTTAACCACCTCTCATCCTCAGTGTCACATAGTAAATGGTTTGAATTTGTTTTTTGAGTTTTCTGTGATTTTTGCTCAATAATTTTGCAATATCCAACATTATATTTCTATCACTTAGTAGATTTACATTATCTTTTTTCTCTTTTGAACCTTTATCTTTCTTACAGGCCATGGTAATCTTTATGTATCTGAAATTACAAGATAGATATTAATAACTATACTATACATATTTATTTGCAATATGATGAACAACTCTTGAGTTGCATAATAAAATCTCACACCACCAACTAAATATTTCTTATAAAAGCAGACTTTATAAACTGAAATTCATACAGTAAAGTTTATCCTAAATTTTTTTACCAATACCAATTTTATATTGAAAATATTGACTTGTGTAATACAATCTGACATTATTTAAATATTTATAACATAATTTTCCTTATTTGGAGTTTCCAAAGTGACATCTTTTAACAATGATAACATTTTTACATATATTCTTCATGTTTTTATCTACAATTACATATCTATTGTCCCTTTTTTAAAGTAATGATAAAGTAACTTTTCTCACATTCCATCAATAATTATGCTTTCCATAATATACTCTAAACCATAACACCTATTTTGTTTTAGTATAGTCATTAACTTTCTCCCAGCATAGCTATGATGATAAATATTTTCCAATTATTCCTACATTATGACTAGTTTTGACGATTTGGGGATTTTAACTGAGATATGATATCTTCAGCTATTCCTGCAATATGGGCCACTCTAAAAAGCTAATTATTGTGTAAATAATTAATTCTGTAATATTTTAGAAAATCATGACAACTATACATGCCGCTTATTGTATTTCAATGTATTAACTTTCAAAACATGTCATACAGTTAAGTAATCATTTTTCCTAACAGTTATGGCATTGTCACAATTATTTATTATTTACAGTAACTTATATTGTTGTCACTAAAATTTATCACATCTTTCAGAAACCAGTTGTATCTAGATAATAGGTAAAAGTGAATTCAAACCAAACCAGACCTTGAGAATAAATGCCAACACATTTATATATTTAGTGACTCTAGATATAATAAATTTAAAATCTAGATATATTTAGTATAAGTATAGTTTCAGTCTATAGGAATGGCTGCTAAAATCATTGCCTCACCAAATTTATAGACATTGGCCACTTCTCAGTCTCACCATATTTTTGTAATATCCAACATTATAGACATTGGCCACTTCTCAGTCTACCATATTTTTGTTCTGTCTTGTCTTAAATTCAGAATATCTGTATCTCTTTTGTGTGTTAACACTATTCTTACCTTGTGAACTTTTTTGTCCTATTACTGTTGCTTTGCCTACTTTTGTTTTGCATATATATATATGACATATATATAGCACTAGTATATATATATATATATATATATATATATATATTTTTGTCATCTTAGTATTATTTTTGCCCTGTCCTTTTCTTTGGTTTGTTATCGTTTATTGTATACCTTTGTCAATTCTGTTTGTTAGGAATTTCTGTCAATTACATTTAACCAATTACTCTACAAGTGTATTGTGTACACTTTTTTTTATACTAGAACAGAAGACTTTTGTAGATGTATAAAATTGTGCATTTCTTTTGTTTTTATTATAACGAAAACTCAATTTCCAAAAACAATGTATGAATAAACTGGATGGGAATGACTAACAAAAATACTTATATATATATTAAGTTGGAACAAATAAATTACTATATATTAGGTTGCATTAGTCTGATAATTTTTTTTCTTTTTTTATCTATCCTTTCTATTTATACATATACCTATATATCATTTTAAAGCCCAGTATCAACCCTTTTGAGTATTGTTTAAATTTTTTTATTACTTTTCATTTTTGATTTTTATAAGATATTGAAAAAAAGATTAATAAATGTGATCTTCATGTCATTCTACACCATATGCTGCTGAATCCATTCATACCATCAGGTGCTTGGAAGTCAGAATTACTTAGTGTACTTCATTAGTTCTAAAAATATTTGCTTCTAGAAATTTGGATCTCAAGATGAGCCTGACATGATCATAAGTTATCACTTGACAATGAAGAAATTAAGGCAGCTATGATGGCTCATCCAGAAAAAAAAAACACTTGGGTATTGTGAGCAAAGCTGGGTGTGGCTCATACAACCATCAAATGTCATCTAGCGCAAAGTGGTAAAATGAAGAAAATACAGAAGTGGGTATGATTTGACTGCTTAACAGCAGATTGCCTAGTTTGCCACTTGCTGCAATTAACTTGTTTGCTTAAAGAAAAAAAAACAAGACTTTTCTTGATCAATTGTTCGCTTTTGCTGGAAAGTGATCATATCATAACTGAAAATGTGGCCTTTTGAGTCAACACCTCAAGTTTGCAAAAGAAAAACTAAACAAAACATTCACTCCCAAAAGATCCTTTTACTAGGTTGAAAATGTCTGCTGATCTTTATGAATTCACTGTCAGATCATTAGCAACAATGTGTCAATTCTAATGATATATTGACTAATGAAATTTTGAACCAAGTTATGGTGTTTTGTTTGTGGTTAAAAATGGTCACTTATTTTGTTCCCAACTTATAGAACTGTCTAAAATTATATATTCCCATTTTAATATATTGATTTAAATGGGTAGGTAAAACATTGGATGTATAAAAAAATATAAAATTTTTTTAGTAAAAAAATATTTTTAGAGCAAAAAAAAAAATAAAAAATAAAAGTGAATTTCAGTTTCCTTTAAAAGTTATATTGTAATAAGCATTTTTTTTATTTAAGTATAAATAATGATTTCATACAAAAATGCCAAAATCTTTTACTCTGTAAGCCAATAAATAGTAAGTGGTGCTTGTGAAATGTGTAATAAGTATTTCTTGCTTTTAATACATTTAGGTATATACTACATGGGCAATTGTCTGTAAGTGTATTTTAATTTTGATTTAGTTTTATATCACAGATTAATTAACCATTACCTAAGTTGCTTCAGCTACAAAATTTGAGAGTTTTGTTAATTTCTACCCAATATTATAAGTGTTTGGTTGCGAAGGAAAGGAATAACAAAGATTAGGTTTTTGAACAATGTACATTTGTTTAATATATGGAGTGTCTTACAGAGTTGTTGAAAATTAGTGAAGTTAATTTCTGTTGCTGATTATCAGGAGGGTGATCAGGTTGTGGAATCTTCCATATTAACCTCCCACCCCTTTCAAAAAAATGTTTCCTTCTATAAAAACAAAGCCTTAACCAATCAACATTTTATGTCAGTAAAATTCAATCTTCTATTGGTTAAAACTGTAGCAAAGTCACAACAGAACCTTTTCCCACCTAAGGTCCCTGGAGCTGAATTTTAAACACCCAACTCTATATAAACAAACACATGACTCAATTCAAGTCAGTCAGTCAGTCATCAAATTTCAAGAGATCCATACAAACTCCACGCTGTTCAATTTACTGACTCGCAACCACTTAAAGTTTCTCAACAAACTCAATGCAGCATTCAAATAACCATTGTCCACATGGATATTCATCACCCACAATTGATTTAAAGAGTGAACATTTTCATTACGTCAAAGTAATTGTACATTCATCAATTTAGTCTATCAGTTAAACTTAAAGGCAAACAACTCTAAGCAACTTTAATTCTGACTCATAAATAACACACACGCACACACACACACTAACAATTGAACAATACATTTTAATATTTTACTACGCAGAAACAAAAATTATTTATCAGCATTTACTTACCACAATTCTGCATGAACATTCTTCACAACATTATCTCAATTACCAAACCAACAAAAATTCTCTTTTTCTTTGCATGTGTATTTATTGTATATAAAATCTCTTTATTGTTGATCTCTAATCACGCTGTTCAGTCATTCCTTGCTATGCAATTGTCCTTATGTTCTTTGTGTAATCTATTTGTTGTGGGATAATCCAAATTGCAAACAGGCATAACTTTCATCTTATAAAAATTTACCTTCTGATAAGCCTCACTCAGCATACAACCCACAACAAGGTGTAAGAGTAGTGCCAGGAGTTGACCTATTTCTTGTGTGGGTTTGCTCAAGGCCACAAGATATGGTCAGTGCACATGTTAGTCAATCGAGGTCATGGTTGTGGGTTGATTCATTGATTGCCATGGTAACATTAGATTGACATAGTTAGTAGGCCATTTCTATGAAGTGAGACCATGGTGACAACTGCAAAGGGAATGTCTGTAGCGAGTCGGGTATGCTGAGATGATGGTGGGATGGTTGCTGAGGTGACAAGGTGGTGTCAGATTGGTATAGCTGGTAAGCCTGTTCTGTGGAATTGGGCCACAGTGACAACTGCAAAGGGAATGCCTGTAGCAAGTCAGTTATGCTGCAGTGATGATGGTAGGTTACCAAGGTGATGAAGTGGTGTCGAATTGGCATGGTTGGTAGGCCTGTTCTATGGGATGTGGCCAATGCGATGACTATAAAGAGAATGCCTGTAGTGAGTCAGGCATGCCAAGGTGGTGGAGGTGGGTTGCTGAGGTGACAAGGTGGTGTTGAAGCTGGATAGTTGGCTGCTGTAGTAAGTCAGGTTTGTTGAGGTGAGAGCATTGGCAACAATGAAGGCTTGTAGATGACTGGTGATGACATTGAGATGCTGTTTTGGATTCAGTGTGTGGAGAGTTGGGTGATTTGTCATGTTTGGCCAGTGTCACTTTCATTGCTGGTGACTGCTTCATGGACTTCATGTGATGCTGGAGCCTACGCACAGTGAATGACTTTTATTTCATTCTATGCCTTCATGGTGTTCACATCTGGCCAGTATGTAGAATGAATCAGAAAAGGATCTAATTACAATAGAGTATAACACTAATGTCAATTTTTGATTATAGTTCCTCATATTATAGTTCAAGAAGTTATTTGCTATTTACATATTTAAGGATTAATCTAAGAGTAGAGTTATTTAATGATTAATCACTTTTCAAAGGATTACATTGTTAAAATACAAAATTACAAATATTCTTCAAATCAATTTCAATCAAACTTGGTAGGTAAGATTATTAGGCTAGTGAATTGATGCTAAATATGTAAAAACCATCTTGGAGTTGAGACTGTAAATGTTTGTAACAAGAAAACTTGCTACAGATTCAGTTTATTACTTTTAATGTTATCATATTTTATAAATGTTATGGGAATAAGATGCCACAGCCAATCATATGTCTCTTTCTGGTTTAGTATGAAAAGAAAATATTTAATATTGTATGTATCTTACTAGTTAGGCAACAAAAAACAAGTTATTTGTACAGTGGTAAATGAAAATATCTGAAAATGGAGCCTAAAGGAAAGATGAAAAATGGAGCCTAAATGAAGAGAGATTAAAAATGGAGCCTAAATGAAGAGAGATGAAAAATGGAACCTAAATGAAAAAAGATGGTTTCTGGGAAACCATTTTCTAGGTAGCACTTCACTCTTTTATTAAAAGGTGAATGACCAGACAGCACACTATTATTCTAGCAACAATAATTTTTTTTAATTTTTTTTTTTTTTTACTTTCGTTCACCCAATACAAAGCCTAATAAACACTCAAGGTAGAAACTAATTGAGTGAGATTTTTATAAGGGAGGGGGAAGAAACTGGGCTGTTTTTGGTACCACTCCTATACAAATGTTTTTGGTACCACTCTTATACAAATGTGTGTGACAAAACCTCTGCAAGGTTATGATTTTCTAAATCATTTCAGTCTGACTGTTGACTGTACAAATAATAGACAAATTGTTAAAACAACTAACAGACAATCTAATGCAAAACTGTCACCTTTGATTATGAACATCACATTATGCAAGTATAATGCTGCTGACATAACAGTATGGAAAATTATGGAAAGATATTCAAAACTAATTTCACCTCATTGCAACCATAATTCAGCAAAAAGCTTTCCATAGATTTTCTAAGATGTAACAACTATTGGTCCAGAAACATGATATCGCAAAAGAGGAATTTAGGAAACTCCAAAAGGTAGACGTAATATCCCTTTCTAAATCAGAATGGAGTTTGTGTTTACACATGGTACCAAAGTCAGACCGAACATACTGACCCATAGGTAATTACAGGCAATGGAATTCAATAAGAAAAGCAGATCAATACCAAATGCCAAATATAAATTCCTTATCAACTAAACTGCATGGTAAGAAAATGTTCAACCACTGGCACAGAAATGTCTCTTGAATCTCCAGATTGTTCTTCATGTGCTTCTGAAAAATAAGTAAAACTAATAAACCCAGTCAGTTATCTCTTGTCCTTTTATCATTCCGCTTCCTCTCATGACTGTTGTTTGCTAGATATAATTTCTGATAGTATAGTTGAGGTCCACTCTCTATACTCATTTGTAAATTTTAGTGTTCAGTGGCTTCAGTGGCCATCATGTCAAGTGGCTTCCTCATTCTAATGTCACTGACCTCACTGGCTTCCAGACTTTGAACTTCTCAATTGTTCAATTTCTCACAAATAGTAGATATCTCCATGTGATTTCCTTTCTTGATCTCTTCCTTAGCTCCTCCTTGGAGACATGACATGTTCTGAAACTCTGTCCTCTTGGCAACTCCGACCATGCAGTAGTATTTATAAATATCTCTTTCTGCTCTCCCATCAGGAAAGATACACCTGTTAACAGAACATCTGTTATCAATGCACTGATTGGAACTTATTTTATGATTTCCTTCATGATGCCCATTGATGGATTATTTTAATCAGCTGCTATAGCCCGCAGGAATCACTTCTTCTGGTTATACCAGAGTGATAGGTTTGATTGTGCATTTGTTTAATATATGGAGTGTCTTACAGAGTTGTTGAAAATTAGTGATGTTAATTTCTGTTGCTGATTATCAGGAGGGTGATCAGGTTGTGGAATCTTCCATATTAACCTCCCACCCCTTTCATAAAAATGTTTCCTTCTATAAAACAAAGCCTTAACCAATCAACATTTCATTTCAGTAAAATTCAATCTTCTATTGGTTAAAACTGTAGCAAAGTCACAACAGAACCTTTTCCCACCTAAGGTCCCTGGAGCTGAATTTTAAACACCCAACTCTATATAAACAAACACATGACTCAATTCAAGTCAGTCAGTCAGTCATCAAATTTCAAGAGATCCATACAAACTCCACGCTGTTCAATTTACGGACTCGCAACCACTTAAAGTTTCTCAACAAACTCAATGTAGCATTGTCAGTCAGTCAATTATGTGCCATGCATGATACATGCTTAGGCGATCATGTATCTTTTGATACATGACTGATGAGGCAGATTTCTTTCCCGTAGTAGGTTGCCATTTCTTTCTCCAGTAGACCAGTTGCCTTCCAAGGCTATAGAACCCAGTCTGTCCTGATATTTACCCATATCTGGAGGGAGAAGAAGAGGATTCATACCTTCCCCAAGGGTATTAGCACGTAAGTGAATGAAACGGATTCGAGTGGAATTCGAACTCGTCTCTCCGATTCCTCAATCCGAGCCACTATCCATTACACCACCCTGCCTCCACTTTGTAACTGCTCATAATGAATGCTTCCTCAAAGAGGCAATGTCACTATTCACTGATAAAATGAGATACTATAGCCTCTCACAAGTTCGGTTCTAGAGATTACTGGCAGTTCTACAAGAGTGTACTGAACAAGAGCAAATTCTCAGTCCCTCCTCTCTTCAATCAGTTTGCTGATAAAGCTTTGCTTGGAAATTCTCTTCTGATGCTACTCTTGACTCATCTGGAATATCTCTTCCTGATTCCACCCCTACTAGATCAATGTCTACTGAGTGATATTCATATAACTCTGTCTATGGTTTCTGCTATCATTTCGAAACCAGATCTTCACAAGGTTTGTGGCTTCGACAGTATCCCTGCAATTATCCTAAAGAAATATGCTCCTGAACTGGCTCCTGTTCTCTCAAAACTTTACAATAAATGCCTTTTGCTACTTCTTGCTTTCCAGCGGGTTGGAAGTCCTCCTCCATAGTTTCTGTTTTTAAGAATTCTCAGAAAGCATAGAGATTTGTGTCCAGAACTAGCAGAACTGAACACAAGCATATATATATATATATATATATATATATATATATATATAAGGGATAAAGATATATAGATGTTTATGTATCAAGAACAATTTTTGAGGCAAGATGAATGACAAAGTGGAAAAGGTTCTCGTGTGCCGCGTTCCGTCCTTGAGAACTTTATCAGCCTAGATTTCTTTATTTAGATGCGACTACGCATCTGCCCGACCAAAAGACGTTGGTATTTTTAAATTTTGAAAAACTATTGTTTATATGTGTTTTGGGTATATAATCTAACCTGTACCATTTATCATTTCAATCTGATATTTCAATTAATCTCTTAAATGTAGAAGATGCCAATAAAACAAGTTGCCCATATAATCTTTAAACTAGATGGATTTAACTAAGATCAGACAGTTGTTGTTGGTGGTGTAGTGATGGTGGTGTGTGTCTGTATGAGAAAAATATATTGTTTCAATAAATAATAGTAAATATTCACTCCCATGTTTGTACCTAATTTTTTTGAAAGTTAATTTATGCTTTCAATAAATTGTTTTATTAGAAAGATTTATTTTGTAGTGTAGCATAAAATTATTTATATGTTTTTGTATAAAGCAGTTTGGAATGTAAGTCTTTGTTTCAATAAATATGTAATAAAGCTAAAGGCTCTGTATTTGATCATTAACCATAAAATATTCTAATTTAAAAAAGCCACTTGTATATTTTTGTCATGTTACATACTTACCATTCTATATCTGGAAAATTATGAACTGAAATCCAGGCTGGCACTCAAGCATATTCAATTTTAGATTTTTGCATACATTGTCTTTTTTTTTAACTTTCAATATTGTCTTCTTAATAGTGAACACTACAATGTTGCACATATAAAAATATAAATATTGACTCATTATAAATGACTAACAGCATGCCTAAACCCATCTTTTTCTGAATAACTTGAAACTTAACATCAGGACAAACTTCAAAAGCTGGATGACACTTCGCAGATATCTCTCTTAAGTAAGGCCCCCACTAGAGGAAAACATATCTAAAGACTGTGTGTATGCTATCCCGTGCAGCTGCAGAAAGAAATATAAAGGGGAGAGAGGCCGCCCCCTTAAGGTAAGGCTTCAAGAACACCAGAAAGCTGTAACACAAGGGGAAGTGGAAAAATCAAGCGTGGCTGACCACATATGGAGAGAAAAGGGAGATCACTGCCCTCTGTGGGATCAGATTGAGATCATAGACAAAGAGCACCATTGGAAAATTCGTAAACTTAAGGAATCAGCACATATGCTAGGCCACAAAAATCTCCTGAGCCGACCAAGCATAGAAATGAATACAATATGGGAACCAGTAATAAGGAGTGCCAGAGAAAAGTGATAACAACAACAAAAATTGCAATATGAGCTCTGGTAAAAAATGGTTGCTGAAGACATTAGGTTTATAATACCCAGAAATTCATACACAGATGGCACAGAGGATAAAGGCATTAGTTAGATCCAGTGACAGGACCCAAAGAGTGTGAGTTCAATACCTGGCTAAGGCAGTGGAGAATAGGAGATAACTGATAACTGATAACTGATTGGTATGTTTGGAACTAGCGATTACCCCAGTGAGTGAAATAAAGGGTTCAGTTTGACATTCTAACCATCTGAACAGTCAAAACATTGTAATAAATATGGTGACTAAGATGAGGACAATAGTCTGAATAATGTAAATAGTGTACATAATAACTCATCTCAGAAATATAGACAGAAACTTGAAACTTATATACACATATACATTCATCCCCAACACAGATTTTCAACTGTTTCTATTTTTAGTTATCTTTCTTATTTCCATAAATTTTATGAGATATATGATGCGATTACCAAGTTTTTATTCTACTATTGTTGTATTGGGATAACTTTCCTTCCTTTTCCCCAGTTAGTATGCACTGCACTTAGCCAATCATTTAATCATTAACAATCAATAAATAGAGCCCAGTTTTTATAGAAACATAGAGGTTTGAGAGACACTTGGAAAAAATATGTGCTGTAGTTTCCAAAGAGAGAAAAATGTACACCTGGCTTGTGAGTAAAGACAGTCCTTTGCAACAGCTTTTAGGTTTTTTTGCAGAGTTTAAGAGAAGGTATGTCACATCTTTATGATTTGTTGGCATATTTTCATTTTTAGAAATTAAAACTTAATTTTCATTCCTCCAATTTCTCTTTAGCCATCTTTATTTTATCTTCATTATTATTAGATAGCTATCTGTTTTGACAGCCATTTTTTTATACTCATGTTTATCTAATAGAAGGTCCAGCAGTCATTCAAATTGGTAAGGCTACCAAACATTTATTTAGTGGACTAACAATTGATTACATAAATAATTAGACTATAAAAGAGTGTAAGCTTCATTGCTCCAGTTTGAAGTCAGAAATTTCTCTCTATAAATAAACTTACAAAACAGTTTTTGGCACCATGAATAATACAGTTTTATAAAAAATTGAATTGCTGAGGGTAATTTTCTGTGGGCATCATCTCACACTGCTTTTACAATATTTCTTCTTACACTGTGCAAGAAACAGTTTTTCAAACAAGAAACAGTTTTTCAAACAAGAAACAGTTTTCTAAAGTTAAACCAAGTTGTTATTAAGATTCAGAGTGTTAGGTCCCATCAGTAACAGATCAATAATAAAAATTTATCTTTCTGACCACCTGCTTTTCTTTCCCAATCAGAATTAGAGTGATTGATTTTTCAAATGTCCTGTGTATCTATGCGCTATTCTAAATAAATTCCATACTCTCTTTGCATGAACCAAACACAGGATGAAATTAGTTAATTGGATATGAGACAATTAAAAAAACTACCATTCAGAGATGACATTTGTAGAGGACATAGACTTGGCAGCTCAATGATTAAACTACAAAGTTAAAAGAAACAAAATGGCAGCTGAAATTTATAGCATGGCATAAAGGTGCAGACAGAATAAAAAATAAAGATGATATAAACCAATGATCCAAATTATTATCATTGAAGTGAGTTCAATGTTGGGATCTTGTTCTAGACTAATTAAATATAAGCTGCATACTAAAGCAAAATGGTTAGTAAGTTGATATCATAGACCAAATCATTACTGTTGCTTTGTGTTAGAATAATAAACTTTGTAAATATCTAATAGCTAAAATATTGACATCTTCCTATCAGTGTTGGAAATCAGTTTTTGAGCTCAGGTGAAAACATATTAGGAATGAAGATTTGTAGGCAGACCTACTTGAAAGATTGGTATAACAATACTTCTATTGTCTTTGTACCATACTAAGCTTAGCTTAGTGAATATCAAGGGCATAAGAATTTAAATAAAAGTAGATTAATTATGAAATACCATGAAAAAAGGTCATGAAAGGTAAGCAGTTCCTAATAATGCAATACAAAGCTAGTTCTATTCTAGTCAGATATAAGTGTAGTAGGCAAAGTAGGAAGTTCTATGACTGGCTGAATATGGCATATCAAAATGTAAAAATCATAAAATCATGTCACCTGATTCTATCAGAGTTCATTGAGAAATAAACTGTGGCAAGTTGACAAAGGAAGCAGCTATGTATTGCTGATGTGAATTTGCTAATATAAGTATTAAAAGTAAATGATAGAAACTGCAGTCATAGCACATATGCAAATCAACTTGTAACCTGATACCTAAGAGAAATGTATTCCACATAAATACAAGGACCTACTTGCAATATTGAGCAATTGACAGGCAGTCAGGATAAAATATAGCAATGTAGTTAATCCCACCACCCTTTGCAAGATACTGTCCAAAAATAAGCTGGAAAACTGAAGAAACTTTTCATCTGCAGAGTAGAAACATTGGAGACCAAGTTTTGGAGATATACTTTCTTTACATACCTTAAACTATAGTTCCTTGATTAAATTATTGAACTGACTACCAGTCACTAGTCTGGCACATTGCTGTTTTTTAATGTTACCAATAAAGCGGACAGCTACTTATTTGTTCGGTAAACCACAGCACTGTAGAATTGGTAAAGGTTAAACTGATTACAGTAACCTTCAATATACCTTCAACAAGCAAGAGTTAATTGTATTTTCTGAAAGTTGTTTCTTTCTTTACTTTTCTTGTAATTCACCCCCTTCTCTCCTAAGGACATGTCAACCAGCCATTGTCTAAGAGTTTCATAAACACAACGTAAGTGGATAAAGCAATATTGTTGTAGTTGTGTGCGAATCTATTACGCACGAACATACATACATACAAAAATACAAATCCCATACAACGCCAAGCATTCATTGGTTAATAAATCGACACTACGTTATTATAGATAATTTACAAATCGCAGCAATGCGACAATTTTGTAATCGCTCTATTTTTATGTAGTCAGTTTTGTGCACATTTGGGAGAAACGGATCACAGAAGCTTTCTTAAGTCTCCCCAAAGCTTGCTCGCTGATTGGTCGATGCCAACCAATCAGATCGTCTGCACGTTAAGAATAATTCTTCCCACGCAGTGATCTGGAGCCTACAGTCACTTATTTAAGCAAGAATTTTCTAACTCTTTTTAGTGAGAATCCAACTGTCAAACGAATCCACGACAGTTGAAAACATGCGCCAACTTTGTCACTCACACACATCGCTCACATGCTGAACATACCTTGTATACACTCATATAATCTTTTCTTACACAGCAAAAGCTTTCAAGAACAAACATTACAAGAGACTTTCATGAACATTCTTCCAGTGAACTTTAGGACACTAAAATAACAGTTAAAGAGAGACAACTCTTGTTTTATTCAACCTTTTCTTACTTAAATGCATGCTTTCTTTCACATCGTTGTTCGATATTGTACATTTTGTTAAATACATTTATTATGTGTAACAATGTCTTTTGCTTATCCTTTTCTGTATCAGCCCTGTTTCCTAATCTAAAGTTAAATTAATGTGGTGAAGTCCACCTCAGATTATTATGTTTGTTTTGTGACATTTCAATAAGATTAGGTTTAAAACAGCAATACCTTTTTCTAGCAAAGACCATTTGATGACAACTTTACTTATTTGAGTCATTTTGATATTTATTATGCTTAGGTTTAGTTCATCTGAAAGCCAAATGATAGAAAAGTATGTAAGAAGATTATTTTGTGCCACTCTTTCAATAGGGAGAACCTACATGCTTTGAAAATTATCATTCAAAATCCTGGGTTTTACTATAACTTGAACCAACTATTTTAGACACCAAACAGCTTGCCAACAGGTTTGTTCTAATGTCAATATAATCTATGTGCGTATGTGTTAGGATTGTAATATGGAGTGAAGTTTTGGCGTTACTGCTTTTTTTCTAGAGCATTGACGTAAAATGATTCATTTGACTGTCAAATGTTTTTTTTTTTTTAATGTCTCCACCATCACTCCATCTGATTCTGTCTACACTTTTTAGTTTTAATTATTTACTTTTTTTTCTTCAAATGTAATAAATACTCATAAGCATACATATGAGTATCATATTTGCATTTTGGAAATGATTCTGACAGAATTTGATTTAGGAAATATGCTTTGGAAATTTGTGGGTACCAACAAATTATTGAACGCTTTGAATAGAATGTTAGGATTTAAAATCGGTTTCGTATTTATTTTTAATTTTTATTTATTATGCTGATTATATTTCATCTAATAGTGTTCATTTGCCAAACATAAGTATGTGTGCATGTACATTCATTTGCAACAAATTAAATTTACACAACAGACGAAAAGTTTGGTGCCACTCTACTTTTGTTTAAAAAATACGTTAAATTGATTTCAAATTTTTGTATTTTTTTAAAGTAAAAGATAAAATTTCAGTAACTTCATTTATTTTGACAAAAATAAGCATTTATAAAAAAAAATGATCATACAACAGCGTGATATTTTGTATTCCTCAATAAAACTACCACCTGCCTTAATTAATGCTTTCCAAATTGAAAGGTGATATTTTTTTTGCAATTATACATTAACCGGATTGTATAGCATGTTTTTGCAAAATTGAATGAATCGTCTTTCATGATTTTTTGACCTGAATCAAATCTCCAGCACTCTTTCCCGAAAACACTTTCATACCATAACACACCCAGCACCATGCTTAACTGTTGGAACTATATATTCATTATTCAGTCATTCTCCTGGCCTTCTTACACACTATCCTCTTACTATCAATAATTTAAATTTGGACTCATCTGTCCATAATATATTTTGTCACTCTTTCAATATTCACTTCTTATGCTTTTTTGCCCATAACAGTTTTTCTGCTTATTCATCTTCCATAAGAAGGGTTTTTTTTATGGCTATGCACCCCTTGATCCTCACTGATTTAAGTCAATTTTTCACGGTTAAAATTGACACTGTTTGTTGCTGGGAGGAATTAAGTTCAGCTGTTAACGCTGGAGCAGTTTTCCTTCCATTTCTTTTGCTCTCAATAATCAAGTGTTTATCTTCAACAGCATTTGTCACTTTTGGTGCTTCAGCTCTTTTTCTCTCAATATTTGTGCCAGTTTCAAACTGCTTTTGTGATGAATATTGAAATCCATGTTTTGATATTTTCAGCTTCTTGCCAATTTGTCTTCCAAAGAAAATTTCTTTGAATAAAATTTCAATTTGTGTCCTCACGTCAATACTTAGCTACTTTGATTTTGCCATTTTTTTTCAAATTACTTCAAAATTAAAAAATAAATAAAAAAAAAACCATAAAAATTCTATCATAATGGCATAATCTTTTTTTTTCCTTCAAACGGTGACAGTTGTATGTTTGTTTACAGCATTAGTCAGTGCTGACTTAACATTTAGAACCTGTATTGACATTAAGCTGAAAATTTTGGTAATGTTATATTCCGTGCTAATAGGAATATATACTTGACAAACACGGTGGATAAAATAAGTAAACGTTTACTGTAAAAAAAAACAGTACAATAAGAAATAAGGTAACAGTTATCCGTACGATCATCACAAGTCAATCCAGTAATGAGTGCTACTATTCGAAGGTCGGTAGTTCTCGTGTAAGTCTGAGTCGTACTCAACAGATCCCAGCTAGACGATATCTAGCAACTGTCCTATGCAGTCACATGTGGTACAAGTCTGAATTTAATGTGGGGTTTCCCGAGCCTGTAGGCTCGCCCCCAAAAATCTCTGTAGACCTCGCATAAACAGGATCGGGTCTGTCTACCTCCCGAGACGAGACTCTGCCCTTTGGCATAGCCTCGTCCGGGTTCCTCACTGCCTGAAGGTAGAGAGTTCGGCAACATCTAAGAGCTGAGTAACAGATCCCAGCTAGAAGATATTTACTATTCCCCCCACCACCACGAGGGTAGATGTGGCACAAGGCCGAGTTTAACATGGGTAATCCGAGCCTGTAGGCACGGCTAAAAATTCCCTATAGACACCGTATAAAACGGGGTCGGTAGCTGTTTTCCGAGACGACGTCTGAGGCAGAGAGTTCGACTAGCACAGCTGGAAAGGATTCCAGATAGACGGTATCTAGCAACTGCCGCACGCAGTCACATGTGGCACAAGGCCGAATTTAATGTGAGGCATCTGAGTCCGTAGGCTTAGACAAAAATTCCCGTAGACCCGTATAAAATGGGGTCGGCTAGCTGTTTGCCGAGACATGACTCTGCCCTTCGGCATAGCCCCGTCTGGGGATCATCTATACTTGATAGCAGAGAGTTTGACCAGCACAGCTGGAAAAGATTCTAATTAGACGGTATCTAGCAACTACCCCACTTAGTAATGTGTGGCACAAGGCCGAATTTAATGTGCGGTTCCCAAGTCCATAGGCTCGGCCCCAAAATCCCCGTAGACCCCAAGCATAAGCGGGATCGGGTCTGTCTACCTCCCCGAACGAGACTCTGCCCTTCGGCATAGCTTCGTCCGGGTTCCACTCCGCCCGAAGGCAGTGAGTTCAACCGTATAGCTGAAAAGATTTCAGCTAGAATATTTGCCAACCGCCCCACGCGGTCGGAAGTGGCACAAGGCTGAATTTAACGTGGGGTATCCGAGCCCGTAGGCTCGGGCAAAAATTCCCCGTAGACCCTGTAAAAAAACGCGGTCGGGTCGGTCTACCACCCCAAAGTCATTTGGTGGTTGATTGTTTCGGACTAGTGGTCAGTGACCCATCAATGATGGAAGCATGTGGATTCATAATAAAAATAGATGGCCAAAAAACTTTACAAAAGTTTTATTCTGGCCTCTCATAGACTGCAGTCAATTTTATGCCATTGCTGCTAAACTTCCAACGAACACACAAATGAAGAGCTTTTAGCAATGATGCCTATAGAAAAAAAAGGGAAATTCTTTCCAGACATTTACCAAGAATTAATCAGTCAAGTAGAGAATAATACCCACAAGCTAACTAACATTACTTATTCATCCATATACATATAACATCGTAATAAACCTGAAGTTGAGTTTGACAATGGTTTGTTAAAATTACACCTTTAAGTGCCGACTGTATGTGCGTCGTCAGTGTTGTTGCTCCCATGTCACTAGAAGTTTCTGGTCTAAATAAACAACAGGCTTCTTCGATGGGCGCCCCGACCGAATATGTTCAGTATTCGGCCCACACCCAGAGTAAATTTGCTCCTAGTTTTAGTGATTTCCTTGGGATTTTTTCTCGGATTTGTAATTTCCATCTGAGCCCAGTATCCTGGAGAAAATAATTACCACAGACCTAGAGTAGAATTCAATTCTGCCATCAGATACACGTTTTCAAAAGAAAGTCTAACCACTGTCTGGAACATTGTACTGTAGGCAATCTATACAAGAATATGGCAGTGGTGTACAAATTTTTGTGATCAGGGCCTACGAACCGTTATATGGTACGTTGGGTTGCTACAGAGCTAATGATTAAGGTAGGTAGTATACTCCGATGTGAAATTTGAAATAAATTTACATTTATTAAATGACATGAAAAATAGTAAAAGCAAAGAATACAACATTTATAAAATAAGCACGCACAACATTTTTCTTTTTATGCCACACAATTAGGCAAGAAAACAAGTTTTATTACAATTATGTTAGGCTCATAAAAACAATTATAATTAGTATCAATAATATGTTCAATTACTTCGAATTCATAAGACTGTTGAAAGGAGAAGAGTTTGTCAAATTCACAGGTGTCGCTGGGTTTCTGTTTTGTTAAACAGTTCAGTTTTACAACTGAGATGAGGTACATATCGTATTTTCATGAAAAGTTCAAAACCAGGGTAAATACCATTAATTTTGTGACAAACCTTCACAAACAACTATAGAAAGATATTTCTATATCTCCAAATTTGTAGAAGATTCTCATGTATGCTTTCTTCTCCTTTTCTTTCATCTTTGTGACTCCTGAACTAAAAGTTAAAGGAAGCTAAAATTTTAAGGTTTTTAGTTTCTCATAGGTGGATACAACATGATTGACGAGACGTGATCGATGTTACCTTGGAAATCAATGTGTGTCCAGATCGTTGTAGGCTAATATGCCCAGTGTTTACAGTGAGCGGCTTTTCGTTTATCCATACTTTCGTTGTTTTTTGGTGAATTTCAATCAATCTGTTCTAATGGGTAACTGCAATATTTGACCCCAAAATAGAAAGGGAGTGGGAAGTTCGCTGGAAGGAGGCCCTTCAAGTGATAGGACTGATCGATTTGATTCATTGATAAATATCAGATCAATCTTCCGACACATGAGAAGAGTAGAACGAAACTTTCTAGCTTGTCCTACGTTTCACAGGTTACGGTGTTCCGATCACAAAATAGTGGTGGTTGAATGTTAAAAATAACTTCTAACAACAGCTACTAAAATTACTTTAGCCGGAATTCGATGGTATTGGTCAATATGTTCTGAACTCTCTTATCCTTAACGGTAGGATAACGTCGTCAACAAGTTATTATATAAAGGCAAAGGCGGCAACAGTACAAGGCAATAATCTTCTTTGAGTGGGACTTATCTCTAACCATAGAATTAGCTAGGAAAGACGGTAGCAAATAATACCAGATACAGTTAATTAAATCGAGTATAAAGTATCCATGAAAGTCATGAACAAGAGAATAGAATCGCGCAAGGAAAATGTGTCAAGATCCAGATCGATACATTCAAGTTAATATACTAAACGGGTGTCTCTTTGGACGACGGATAGCTTTCGTCAGCAATCCGTTCCAGGATTGTTTCATCGAGAAGCCTGGCATGCATGTGGAGTTCCACTTTTATTTAACCAAAGTTAGGTCATTTGAAGCGATTAACTGCAAGATGGTCGATCACAGAAGGCGAAGTGGGTCGGCAGTAACAAGTTGTCAAGTCTAAATTATTTGCTTTACGTATTGTACTTGAAGTTCTTTTTCATGTTTGTTTCCCTCTTGACAACTGTGTTCAATCACTAGTTTAGTAAGTGATGTCTTCCGCAAAAGATAATCAGAAATTATCATGTTAAAGAAGAGCAATTATTGTGCGAATGATTATAGGCCCATAAAACTATTAGATACAGAGTTAAAAATGTGGGCCTAACTCCTGATGAATGATCTGCACTTAGTTTTTAGGTTACTTGAACTGGTGCGAACTTGTGCTGCGAAAGGTCGAATATAACGGAGTGAACTCCTCCTTAATTGTCCAAATTATTTACTAGGAGACGCTCTCCCTACACTATAAATACTGGGCGATTTCTTGCTTCGTTCTCTTTTTCATTTTCAGCGAACACATCTACAATATAATATCTCGCAGAGATTTACGTTTTGTCCACTTGTGGGAAAGTGCCATGAAACACACACACACGCACACACAAACACACACACACATACACGTACGTACGAACATCATCAATATACAAACTCTTTACGTTCACGCACAAACACAAATGTTGATGTCTTTGTCCATAGTAAATTTTGTTGTTTAATACATATACTTGTTTGTATATATATATATATATATATATATATATATATATATATATATATATATATATATATATATATCTTATTTGTTTTCTTTACATATCTTTGGTTGGACTCAACTTGAGTCCGCCATATTCTTGTCGTGGACTTTATAATATTCTATCAGGAGTTACACACGTGTTCCAAATTTAATAACACGTAAATCCACGGTCCGCTACAAATATTCAGGACAATTTGCACCTTTTCCGCACTATCATAGTTTAGATGATGGCACAAAGCCGCACTGATCAGTGTTGGATACAATGAATTATCGGCTCTGGACAACCACCTGATTCAAACGGGTATTTCTGCACCTGGATTAAACTTCCATAGGAATGTAGTGCTAATAAGTGGAAAGTGGTTGAAATTTTCTGGTGTTAGCCTCTAAAGCCCTTACTTTACACCTTATCGAAATGTCCTTCATGCGTGTGTGGTAAGTCTATCCTTATAAAGAATAGTCCTACTTAGGTCGGAACTCGATCTGAGTGGCCGTGTGGTCAGATCGGGTTACTCCTTTTTGTCCATCCATGACGCAGAGTGCCTGAAATGAGTTCCTCTCTCTGAACCATTCAGCTGGACATACACATATATCTGCATTATTGGGGTAAGTATTGGACTCGATTTTCAGCAAGAAATGTTTGTCAGGATTTTGCTTCTAAGAAAGGTCTCTTTGAAGGGCAGAACAGACGTTTGTAGCTCATAATTCATCTGATGCTTTCACGACTGGTTGCACCTTCTTTGGTTTAACATCCAACGGACGTTTATGTGTGTCGCATACGGCAAGACACCAACATGCCTCAAATTTGACTTGTTAAAATATAAAGCTGTATGAGGACAAAGTATTAGGGTAGCCTTTCTCAAGCTCTGCCTGGTTTCTTTCAAACTGAGGTCATCAGACCTTAGCCCAAATTCCTCGTTCCAGGAACCCGCTCGGCAAATGGATTGATTTGTGGTTCGGCGCATCAGATACGAATTACTTCAATAATTCTCAATTTGTGGCAAATATGGAATACGCTGCTTCTCAACAGAAGTGGTCATGGCATATTTGCCCGATTGCAGCCGTCGTGACAGTAGCATACAGAAAATAACTGAGCACGCCGTCTTCCACTGTAGGTTCACCCACGCAGTTTACACTGGTTCTCATTGTGTTCAACAATTTTGGTCTATCAATGTCGTGTACTTGTACGACAATGTGTCGTTTCCGTTGTTTGTGTAAAAATACGACTTTTTTTTTGTAGTGGTTACAATTGTTGTTTTTTGAAACATTCGATAGAAAGGAATCCTTTTAGAAAGAGTCAGCTATTCTTATCTTCGAATGGAAAATGTAGAACTCATATGAATCCCTTCTTTTGTTTAGTTCTTTTTTTTGTTTTTTTTTAGATGTTTTTTCCTCATTTATCGTCATTTTCATTCGTGAATACCTAGCACAATTGTACATATAATAACAACATGGGCTGTAGCGAAGGTTCCATAGAGTAAAGGGGATATGGGCGGAAAAGAAAAGAGGATGAGTTCTTTTGAAATAAAAAAAAAGAAGAAAATGAAATGTGAATGGGTTCCAAATGGAATTAGTAAGATTAGTTGCAGATCAACAGTAAATAACCCTCTCTTCATTTTTTGGACTTATGTCACTTTACACGTATTATGGAGAAAACCATACGTCACAGCTTTCCGTCCTCTACTCTACCATTGAGTCACATCCACAAGCAGAAGCTGTGATTTCAAAAATATGATGAATAGTAGCCGTGGTAGTAATGGTTTCTCAGCAGCAGTCTGTCTTTACAATAATGACATACAGAACTGCTCCGAGCATTTTGCGATAGTAGACCTACTTTTTGTTATTATTAGTAGTAGGTGTAGTGATAGTCGTAGAAAGTAGACAGTTGACTTTAAGGAAAAGATTCAATTCATTAGGATTTACGCTGATCAAAGACAGATCAGGATACTTTACACCGCACTACTTGACATTCTCACCATCTCTGATCTTCAGCAGGTGTTTCTATTTAGTGACAGGTAGGTATTATTTCGCTACTTTACTTTCTTCCCCACTATGTTTTTGATATTTATTTATTTTTTCTTTTATAATCTTGATTTGGAACACCCCCAACTTTTTATACTTTAACGTTGCAAATGAAAGAAAACTTTAAAAAAAAAATACTTTTATTTTTTTCTTTTTTAACGAAATCTTTTTTAGTCTGATAGTTTCATTTTAAAAAAAAGGTAACTTTTGTTAATGTTTTTGTTCATTGGTTTTACTTTTCGATAAGAACAATATTTCAATGTTATCAGAAAAAAATATTGAACCCTGTTGCGGAACTTTAAGATTTCTTTCTTTAATATCCCTTTATGATTCTTTTGTGATTAAAAAAATTAACGTGACTTTTAATTATAATAGCATTAATAAAAAAAGCAGAAAAATGTATAATTTATGAGTAAAAAGCCATCCTTTGTTGTTCCTTTAAAATGGTGTTGATTCCACTGCTCCTAACTTACCAACAAAGTTTTCTGGTTATCGAGAATTTTATTTTTACGAGTACAAAATTGATTCCTGGGCAAAAGACTTGTTCTCTTAATTATTAGGCTTGTAATCATGGGGCGGTGGCTACCATACCCGCACCCAAAAAACCTTGTGACACCCTCCCCACCCAAAATGATGTGAACTAATTTTAGTATGCATTTTTTTACCCCTAACCTCCACACCCGACTTAAAGGCCACCCTCTCAAAACATTCTGGTGACTGGCTTGATTATTTTTTTTTTTTTTCTCTTTTATTGAAAATGAGATAAAAAAAAATTTAAATCTAAACTACTTTTATTCAATATATCATTTTTAGCAACGGAAGACAGCGATACAATTCATTCAAAGAATAAAAAGTACAAAACAAAATTATTAAATTTCTACAACTTTTTAAAGTTGGGTATATTTAATTTTGTTTTGCAAATTTTTCTCAAAATCTTTATGTTCTTGAGAAAATTTTACTAAAACATGCACTGAGGAACATGTTCAATAAATTTTGTAAATATTAGATTGGGTGCGAGAAAGCAAAATATCACACCCTCCCTTTTCCGCAATAAAATTTAATGCAAGCTCGATTACCAGTTCACTTTGTAAATGCAGTCAGTCTTGGTTTTTCGGTGATAAAGGCATCGTTCCTTGCTTCTTAGCTTTTTTTGTACCTACCATGTAACTCATTACAACCTGTCATAGAGAGGAGATGGGCGTCAATAAGTAGTCAGTTTCCCCATTACTCTTTAGAGATGCCATGAATGCGAATTACTCATCTTTACACCTCGACGATATAATGGGTCATTGAAAACGTTCACATCTACCTTCAAGTGTGTGTTTCTTTTTACTTGATATGAAATAGTACCATTTTTGCTTGAAAGTTTTGAGTGTCACGCAACTTAGCACAAAAGGAAAATTCAATTCGCTTAGTGAGTGAATGTAACTGTTTCTTGAAGTTACCCTTGCGAATGCAGTGTGTAAGTCGAAGAAGTGAATTTGCTGATTGCACATTCGGTTCTATCAGGTGTTGGGTAAATGATTCTTATTACCACATTACTTGCGTTCATCCAAGGTTATCATACTTTCAACATCATCATCTGTGTGATACGTTATCTCACTACCTCTGAACAGAATAAAAAAATGTTTGATCTTTATTTGAACTTTTATACCAACTACTGAAAAACAGCGAAGGAGATAAATTTTGAATTTCTTCATTAGAAATTCTGTTGCTCACCCAGCTTCTGACGATCGCACGACGTACTTGCAGAGACTGGATCGTCCATTGTGTTAAAAAAAATATCAAACGGAAATATTACCAAAATCAGTGGAATTTTAAACTTAAAAGTAAAAAAACTTTAAAAGTAAAATTAAGTTACGAGTTAAATTTAAAACTTAAATTTAGGATAATTTTAGTAACAAAATCTTAGCAAGTAGAGTAGCCAATCAGAGCCTTGCGTACCTAAATGTGTAGGACTATAAAATTGCTAAGGTTAATACGAGATAGCCTAGTACTTTTTTTTACAGGACTGAGAACGACTTAAGTTATCTCTAATTATCTAGAGATGGCTCGACTGAGTAGCATTTTCTTTCCATTTTTTTTTTCAGTATTTTATTTATTTTTAATTTTTGAAATGGGTGACGAGATCCTTGTCAGGATTTTGTTAAGGAGCCCCGAAAAAAAGAAAAAATGATGAAAAGTCTGAAGAAAAAAGAATTATATTGAAACACGACCCATAGAAACGACAAATGGGGTTACCTAGAATATTCCACCCCCGTTTTTAAGTAACGTGTTGGAATTCATGAGGTAACCCACATAATTAAAGAGGGGGAGGTTTTACAAATCGAACTTCCCGAATTAAGGGGCACTGACGCGAGAACTGAATCAATCTTCGTGATTGACAGAAAAGAAAACTGTAAAATTCACTGTGAAAACCCAGCTGGCCATCAAAGGAGCATTCTTTTCTATTGTGGGGCATTCTGCTGCCGCACGCCGGAGAATTGTGGGACCCTAAGTAAAAATGATTTTATAAAATATTAGAGCTGAAGTCGGACTAAGGTGGCTATTTGTTATGTTCCTAGCTTAGTGTTGGGAACTCATTTAGCTGCGTTTTCTTTTATTATTTGTTTATTACAATTTGTAGAAGACCGTGTGTTTACGTGTTGTTGAATTAGGAACACATGCTGTTTATTCCTGCTAGAAGAAGGTCCAATTACAAGAACATGGCGGACTCAAGTTGAGTCCAACAGAAGATGTAAAGAAAACAAACAAGACCGATATATATATATATATGTCAACAAATATATGTATTGAACAACAAATTTACAAGTGACAAAGACATCAACATTTGTGTTTGTGTGTGAACGTAAAGAGTTTGTATATTGGTGAATGTTCGTACGTACGTGTATGTGTGTTTCATGGCGTTTTCCCACAAGTGTGCAAAAATGCGGATTTCTGCGAGAGATCACATTTTTTAAATGTGTCCGCTGAAATGCAAAGTAAAAAAGAGAACGAGGCGAGAAATCGACCAGTATTTATAGTGTAGGGAGAGCGTCCCCTAGTGAACAATTAGGGAATTAAAGAGGAGCTAACACCGACAAATTTCACTATTTCCAACTGCTTGAACTTTGATAGTCGGAAGTTGCCAGTCATTATCTCGAGCACGAGACTGGCATGCTATCACTATGGAGAGACTGACCAAGATAAGAAGGTGGCAAAAGATCCAAATTGTGGGATCTCATTCCCTTTTGGGGTTTGTGTTCGACTACGCAAACAAACCCCGAGGAGCGATCCTAAAATCGCGTGGGTCGACTGTGAAAAGCTGTATCAGCTGTATGTATAGTTTATGTTGAGAGAAGGTAAAACTTTTCATATTGAAGAAAACTTTTTAACAAAAGAAAAAGTCACTGGGTTACCTCACCAGTATCTCGCCTCTCCCTAAGACTATCATCACGGTTACAATTAATACTACACCCGTTACTAACGCCACTAATGGTACTGGTTTGGCTGCATCACGGAAACGGGATATTAAAAATAAAAATTAAAATAGTATTGTTATGAAGTGTGTCTGTTTCTCACCCTCGACCAGACACTTATCACCTCAAAACATCTCCTTTGCTTAAAACCTCCCCACTTGCTCTTGCACCATTTTTACCTTGAAGTCAATCAGTCAGTCGGTCAGTCAAGAGTGAGAGAGGCTCATCCAATGAAAGCTCAGAGTAAGAACATTCGTTAAAGAAACGAAAAACCTCAAAACAATTAAAAAAGAAAAAAAGAAATATCACACGGAAGATGACAATCTGTTTCGTGGACTCTAAGGAGTTAGAAAAAAAAAGAACTACGATGTCTGAAAGAATTTATGAACCCCCAATCCTCCACAACTTTATACTGGAACCAGAACGTAAAAAGGTGGAGGGCTCCTAAATTTTTCTCATACGCATAGACTGATGACAGTCGTTAAAATTGGTCCAGGCACACAGTAAATCTGGCCAAGGAATCAAAGCTTTCCTTTTGTCGCTTCCACTGGCAGATTATAACGGTGAAAATTGAAGCAGTTCAAGCACTATTGATGGATAGTCTCTATATTTATACACCTTTCCCTCTATAGGGCTGTTAAAAATGATAGTCTCGGAAGTTTGGGGGACTCGTCTCAAGACGATGGCATAAAAACTGAGATGCGTTCAGTTCGACATTCCAACCACATGAAGAAGGCCGGAGCGTATAACGGCCGAATTGTTGTAATAAATATGGCGACAAAGATGAGGACAATAGTCCGAATAATGTAAATAGTTTCCATAGTATAGTTTATTCGGATCACAGCCTCGTCTGATTCGGTGAAGACCTCCATCTGGCTGAAGAATAACTGGTTAGCAGAGAAAGTCATGAGTGTGGTTAATCTGTGACTTCGAAGGATTCTTTCTATAAAGGGGAGAATAAAGTTATGCGTTTTACTTCCTTTACCACATCCTTTACTGACACTCGCTACTTTTACTCGTGTACAAAATTAGTGGAGCCCGAGAGAACCCTATTCAGACTCTTTTATGCTCTTAGAACTCTCATCACGCGTCTTCTTCCTTCCTAGGGCGGTCTGGGGATCGAGATACGTCCTTTATATTTCCTAAGCTGAATGTGTATACAAGATGGCAATAA
This sequence comes from Acanthosepion pharaonis, assembly GCA_903632075.3. Lineage (NCBI taxonomy): Eukaryota > Metazoa > Mollusca > Cephalopoda > Sepiida > Sepiidae > Acanthosepion > Acanthosepion pharaonis. Next base: position 1,475,516 of record CAHIKZ030004799.1, on the reverse strand, counting down.
CGACATATCCTAGAAGGAAAATGACAAAAACAGAAGAAAAAAACGTACACTCGAATGACGAGGGATCCTGCCATTTACCCCAATGCCAGCACGTTTCAATTGTCTTCTAGAGTGAGAAAACTGGTCTTTCTGAAATCCGGCCGTTGTCAAAGGTTTTCTTTTAGCAAGTGTTAGCAATGGGGCCTCGTTCGAGTCGATTTGATAGCGGCTGGGTTTGCTACAGTCTATCTTTGATCATCCCACTTGAAATTACTAGAAAAGCATATTTCCTCGATCGTGAAAGTCGACATCCTCTTAGAGTCTTCTTTCGTTTGAAGGATGGTTTCTCTGACACATAGTCGTTGTTGAGAAATATGTAGTACAAAGTAAGGTGGGGCTCGTATTTGGTGATTTAATAGAGGTGCTCAGCTTGGGCGTCTCTGATGAAAATAATGACGGTGAGACACTCAAATGACTGGTGATTTGAGACGCAATTTAGGTCGGTAATATGCTTTTCTCTGCGGGACAAGCTGATTTGTGCAGTTTGGTTGTTAGCCACTTGGTTCTATTCCTCACGGACTGTTCTTTGCTTTGGAATTTAGTTCTGTTCGTAGAATCGTGGGCTCGTCCGTCGCTAGATAAGAACGAACGCTATGCATTTCTGTATTTATTAGCCTTGATTTGGATGACCCGAATGAAGGACATGACGATTTGTCTCTTTCTCTCCATCATATGGTTGCCTACGTTAAGCACTAGCTTAACGTTATTTCAGAGTGGTGAGGGAGAGAAGCTGTCTTCGTAGGACGTTTGTGAAAGTTGGGTGAATGTTGCACGATTGTGTCGTGTGAAAACGGATAATTTAGAGTAGCATCTTGACGTAACTGATTAGGGATTATATGCTTCTGAGAAAGACTCGTTAACCCTGCCCAGTTAAGAGAGAATAAGTTTGTTTTATTTTTGTTAATTTAACTTCGGAATGTATGCTCATTGGTTCTTTTTATTTTCACTTTCCCCTCACTTCCTATTAGATGACAAGATATCAATGTTTTCCGGCGATGTAGGAATATTAAACATATATATATATATATATATATATATATATATATATATATATATATATATATATGAAGAAATATAGTCTTAAGGTGTGCTATATTTATGGGATAAAGTGCTCAGTATCAGAGATAGAGCGTGTGTAAATATAAAAAGTGAATATTGAAGTCAACACTTAGAGGCGACAGTCTGTTTCATACTGGACGCAATCGTCAAGCCACGTGTCGTTGCCTGACGGTTGCGTCTAGCACGAAACACTGTCGCCTCTAAGTGGTGACTTCAATGTTAACTTATATATATATATATATATATTTATTTATATTGTCATCCACAGACAGACTGTTTCGCTGTATCACAGCTCATCAGTGTGGCTAGACGCCCGGTTGCTTCTAACTAGGATCGAAACCCGACTGAATTGGCGTCAGTCGGGGATTCTAAGCTGTTCTACCACGGCAGGGATGAAGGTGAATTTAAGCGTATTTATTTTTAGATAAACATACAGTAACTGATCGAACTAGATTCGGTTTACCGAAGAGTCCTGCATATATATATATATATATATGGGGGGGGGAGAAATTAATTTTCATGTATTGACATTTTCCAGTATCATTTTTCGACTGGTTAATTTGCTTTTTCTGTCATTTTAGATAGTGGCGGTCACATATTAATGCATCTTTGATAAATTTATTTCGTAGCATTCAAATTACCGGGGGATATTTTAAATTGTAAAATCTAAACCATTTTTTTCTTCGCATGAAATTGTAAATATGAGTTTAGCTAGAATTTCTGTAGAGACAACATCACTTTTATGGTGATTGTTAAATGAAAGAATTAGAATAAACGCGACGTTACAGTGAAAGGAACAATGAAAATTGTTTGGGTTTGTGAATGTAACTAGCGAAGATAATGTCAGGATAGTGAATACCAACACTTCTCCTTTCACCCAATGTGTGGCCGTGTACTAAACATTTTGTATTCTTTTACAAAACACGTATAGGATTGGTGTATACAGAATAAATTCCAATAACCAACAATTACTATTCTTAAAAGAGTGTTCAATAAAGAGTAGAGCGAATATAATTATTTATTCGAAAATTATAACATAAATATGTTATAAAATCACTACAAAAATAGCCATTTTGTTTCAACACCTCTGGTGTCTTATCAAGTGATGATGTTGAATGTAGAATAAAGCGTTTTAAAAGTTTGATTTGTCCATTTCATAATGTGTGACTTCATTTCTTTACATTTGGATACACATCGAGCAGATATGAATATATGAGAGAAAATCATGGAGAATTGTAGTTTAAAAACAGTAAAATCGACCTTGCTAACCGAAACGCTCCTCTGTGGCTCAATCGGTAAAACCACATCAGGCTATATGACGGTTCCGTATAGGATATAGGTTCGATTCCTGTCGGAGGACGCATATTTTCAATGAAAATTTCTCGGACATTCAGGGCGGTAAATGTTGTTCATACTGTTTATTATAAACAGAGCATTTGCTTAAATTTGTATCTATAAAAAGAATATATAAAAAATGTCTTAAAATAATTATCGGACTTTATACATTTCATAATGTATGTAATATGTTCAGTATGAAATATATATACGTATATTTAATACTAACAAGCAGATTTTCTTTCTTATTCATTCTTTCATTGTCAACTGTTATCACATTATAAGAGAGATAAGTTATAAATTCAACAGTTACTTTCCTTGGGTACATAATATATTCAAAGCAGCCAAACTTTCAATTTAAAGAGAGCTTTGTGAGACTTCGCCAGAGAACCCAGTCGAAAGTTTACGCTTCCACGACGATGAGAGAAGTGTGTAAATGTATCTTCTGTGCATAGGCTCCACACATTATTTAAACATAAAATATATAAATCAATTTTAGGACCAATCAGAAGCATTTCCGCGCGTTCAAAAAGCACCACGTCTCGATACATTCACGATCTATAAGAAAATGACTATAACTGATCCATGTCAGAAATTGAAGGACATCGAGTTCATGTGCTCTGTTTCGACTATAGCCCATTTACTCTGTCTCACACTGATTAACAAATAGACATTAAGACTTTCCTCCATTAGGGCTGAATAACTTTACATATTTACGCATTAAATTATATCACACAAAAACTCTAACTGAATTTATGGTATCATATACACACTTTATTAATTATTCATAGAAAACACCTATATATAAAATTGTTTTTTTTTACTAAACGCACCCATTTCCTTTTTCGCGAAATGAAAGTTGTCTTGAATGGCCACTTTTAAAAATCTTTTTGTATCCAAAGAAGAATCCGCAATGCTATCAGTTTGGACTTGGCATCTCGGCTTCTGTCATATTCCCACCGCCGTAACGTAACCTCCCCATTCCTTTTCTATTGATATTTCCATGACAATTGTTCTGATGAGCTTTCCTTTTTGATACCTCGACTTCACGAATTTAAACGCAGTACTAGATTGGCAGCTAGATCTCATTTTACTTTTTAAATTGTTGGATGTAACGGTAAGTTTTATACTAATAGTTTTTTCTTTCGCACTTCTCGCTTATGGAACTCTCCAGGCTCTTTGATTTCCTGTCAACTACGATCTTCAAAAATTTAAATGCAATGTTAGTTGTCATCTTCTGCCTCCTTGAGTCCTATTCTTTTATTGCCTTCTCCCCTCCATAATATTTTGTTTCATTTTCTTTCACTCGCAGTAAATCCTTTCTTGGGGTTGTTATATGCTGCGTATAGTTGCAAGATTAATAAACGAAGACAACAAAGTATTGTTGGTGAGGCGGAAAGAAAAGGTGACAAGGTATTTTAAAATTGAAAAAAAAAAGTATGTTAAAATAAAATGATCTGTATTGTCAGTATAAAATCTCTTTTGTGTGCGTGGGAGGCGGCTTGGAGTTGGTTGTGTATTGGCCTAGCATTGAAGCTGATGTCGGGTCGGTTGGCTGAGTGGCCATTGGTGAACTCTGTGAACTGCTTTGAGTGTCGCCGAGTAGGTCCTTTTAAGCAGTCAGGGTAAATACATATACTTTTGTGGCAACGTTCGTGATTGGCTCCGATGTTTAAATTTTATTTTATATTTTGGGGAATTCGTTTTATGACCCGGATGCGATCCGTAGAAAGTGACTTTTTATATTTTAAGTTTGCGTTCGTAGCGTTCACACCCGGCCAACAGGTTTCGGTGTGGAGTGAATCAAAAAGAGGTTTTTTCATTTAGAGCAGAGTATAACGGGGTGAAATGAAAAAAAAATGTCTATTTTAGCGCGCCTTTTACAGTGTTTGGATGATGCCTACTTTTATCTCCTGAGCTTTCACGCTTATTTTCATGTCAACTACCTCAGTAGTAATGGGATATAAATCTGGTATCGTTTGTCGATCTCTCTCTCGCTCTTTAGCCCCAGTGATCGATCTAATACTTACCAGTTGAAGAACATTGTTTATGTTGATCTCAAAGCTAAGTCATTGTTCAAAAGTACAAAAAAAAAGAAAAAGAAAAAACGTTTATTTTAAATATATATTTAAATTTATAACTCACCAAAATAACTATGTGGGTGGGGCAGAATATCTTTAAGAATAGATTTGGTAACATAGGTTAGGAAATAAAAATAGATTATCTGGTAATAGAGCAGTTAATTAGAATTGCATTTACGTTCATTATTCACATTATTCGGACTATTGTCCTCATCTTTGTCACCATATTTATTACAACGTTTCGGCCGTTGTACGCTCCGGCCTTCTTCAGGTGGTGAATGTCGAACTGAACCCTTTATTTCGCACACTGGGGTAGACTGTTCTACTTCCACGTGCCATGTTTAATGGATGTCAGTTATCAGTTATCTCCTTGTTAATTTCCTTCTGAAAATTCTCCACTGCCTTAACCAGATAATGAACTCACACTCTTTGGGTCCTGTCACTGGATCTAACTAACGCCTTTATCCACCAGGTTAAGGTAGTGGAGAAAAACTCTGTGAAGTATGCGGGTTTTTATACCCTTTGAATTTATGTGAGCAATAATTTGTCCTCTTTAGAAAATAAGGGTAAAAAGAGCATTGACGCGACACGGCGATAGAAATCAGGACAATACCAAACTTGAGTAGAAAAAAGAAAGGCTTTATATCAGAAAGAGGAAGAAAGAAAAGGGAAGATAGAAAAATTGGGTTTAAAAAATCGTTGCAAAAAAACAGTGTTTTTTTGCGAGAACTTAACTGGTGGCAATAAAGTTTGTTCGGTTAACAGTTCATCTCATTTTTGTTGCAATGTCGGAATATATTCGTCTTCAGGTTGAAGAGGGATTCAGTTTTCGGATGCATTGCTGCAACTGTTGGGACATCCTTGTTCCTATGTTGTATTCTTGATTGATCCATTTTCGGACACCATGTGGCTGCTGGTTGAGTTTTACGGAGGTAAATTTGTCCATGTTGACTCGTCGGTGGCCCAGGAAAAAAGAGGCCGTGATAGGCTGATTTCAGCCCAACCCAGGGGCCGGTGACAACGACCCCTACAAATGAGGCAATTCATTTATCTATATAATATTTTCAATAGAACTTTGTTTCCTTGCTTCTTTGTATGTTTGCCACCGTTTTTATTTCAACTTTCTTCAAACACAATTTTTTTTAATGTTGAAATCAACTTCAGTGTTTTATAAACTGAAGCGTCAGTGACTGAACAGGTCACGGGTAGTACCAACTAAAATTTGCATATCATTAATTGAGAACTACAAGAAGAGGTTGGCTGCTGTAGAAGTGAATAATGGTTAGTCTCTACAAAGTATTAATGTTTTCTTTTTTGTCTTGTACGAATACTTTTTAAACCCATTAAAATGGATAAATAGGATTTATTTCTGTTAAATCGAATTTTTTGTTTTCTATGCATATATAGTTTTTCAATTATGTTTCTTCGTTCGTTGGAAATACAATAAATTAAAAATTTGTTTGTGTACGAATTTTTGTTTCCACCACTCCCCACTGTAAATGAAGTTGTAACCTCTGTCTGCCTGTTATCAAACTCCTTCATGTTTTTGGAGATAGACCTCCATAACCATATATATTCTTAAACTACATTACCCTGGGTACTTGGATAAGAATATTTCATTTTGATCAAAGGGGAATCACCCCCGCCAACATTGATTTTTTTTCCTTTTGATTTAAATCAAATTTAAATTTGAATAAGGGAATGACTACTACCCAAAATATAGAAGGAGAAAGCCAGAAGATGGAGGTCATATCGGCAAGATCAAAATGAGACAATATGGACATCTAGTTGGGCAAGAAATCGCCAATCAGTGGGTATCTCTTTACATATTTATTTCGACAATTTAGCTGTCATATCAATATTGAAATCTGCTTATCAATTCATTCAGTCAAGTATTGCATCACATATAAAAGGGGTAAGTTTAAGCTGTTTTTGCATAGCCCCCCTCCCCCACTGAAATCATTTTTCCCTTTGATTTAAATTAAAATTAAATTTAGACAAGGGAATGACTCCTATCCAAAATATAGAAGGAGAAAGCCAGAAAATGGAGGTCACATCAGCAATAACACTGAGTAATACATCCTTTTTTCCATAGATTATAACAATGATTTAAAATCAATCATCATTTTCTTACAAAAAATGTGTGACACGTAGCAAGGCGCGAGTAATTCGGCTAGTAGAATATTAATATTCATGATCCTAAAATAATTAAATAATTTCACAACAGCCAATAAAAATTGGACACGTCATGCATCCCAAGTTACCGATTTCGGTAAAAGAAGTTAGAACCAGATTTCTTTCTTTTTTTTTTTTTTAGTTAACTATCCATCTATAAAGAAAAGACTGAATAACAACAAAGTTTTTTATCAATTGACGCTCATCTTTTTAAATGATTTCCCTTAAAAATCATGTCTATTCTTTTCTTTTACTTAAAAAAAAAGAAGCAAAACAAAAACAAAACTCTCTCTATTCAAAATCATATATATATATATCCTTCCCTTTTTTTATTCGTTAGAGTTAATCGTCTGTACTATTTTAAAAACGAAACGCCTGTGAAAAAGGCTCGAAACAACATCTATGAAAAAAGGTGTTCAAAAGGAAAAACATCACATCGATATCCGACAATACGTAATTTCGATATTCAGGTTCGATTTTCAATTATTCTGAACCCACTCGATCAATCAATATACATTCGAATCAGGCTTCATACTGAACGAGTGAGTTAATTTAATCTTCTGACAAAACATGCATGCACATTAAAATGACATCGGTAATATCTGAAGGAGGGTGATTTTTTTCTGTTGTAAAAAACTAAATTTGCACGCTTCCACTTTAGGTTTTACAAATCCAGAAAAATAATTAAAAATTACTTTAATAGGTGTTTTAACATATTTTATGTTTTTTTCTGAAAATTATCCCAAGTTTTATTTTTACCCCATTTAAACGAGTGCCAAGTTTAAACACATTTCCGCATCTCATGTATCCAAGCGAGGTATGTTAAGTACTTAAAATACTGTCAACAAATGTTATTGATGGGATCAACATTGAGTTCAATTCTCCCTAAATGCTGCAAACTTAATGAAAAAATGGATATGTTTGCCCTCATTCACACCTTGAAAAAAGTTTTGATTCTTCTAATCTAAATTTTGAAGAGTTCCAATCAATTTTTGTTTGCATTTATTATTATTGCACATGTTTATTTCCTAACAGCAAACCGTAATGCAGCTAATAAAAAATATTTACTTATAATAAAATGAACTACAGAAAAAATGTAATCGTTCTAGGTACTGCTACAGATTTCCTACAAAAATGAAACAAAAACAAAACAAAAGCAAAAAAGGCATCTTAAATAGTTTGAATGTCTTCTTTGAAGTTAAATTTTGGTTCTATTTGAAGAAAGATGATCGTCTAAAGCTAATCCGAATTAAAAAAAAAATTCCGTATGTAAATAAAGTTTTAAGTATTTTTAAAACATTGTTACATTCATTTGTCACTCATCAAAACGCTACCATAGATAAAAACACATTTAAAAATCCCTTAAAAATTCAATATCTGTCCTGGAGATGTGTTTCAAAGCCATTTACTAAATTAGAGGATTAATTAACTCGTTTTTGTAAACATATTCTTTACTTTTTGCTTAAAAGATAATGAAAATAGCGTTTATTTACGCATGGTAGTCAGGTATGTTATAAGTCAACAACAACAACAGTACTGGAACTGCCTTCCGATTTTTTCCTTCGCTCCCACCTACGATCTTTAAAAATGTAAATGCAACGTCAATGGCCATCTGTCTTTCTGAATTCTGTTCCTATATTTTCCTTTTATTCACTTCTCCTCACTAAGGTCTTCTCATTCTCTTTCACTCCCTGTAACCTGTAGAGATATTATCATTATAAATAAATAAAAATAAAATAATAATAATAATAATAATAAAAATCATAAATAAAATAAAATAAAACAATAACATAAAACGCTGTATAAAATAAATTAAATAAAAATTAAAATTAAAAATAATAAAAATACTTCCACCATGCAACAAACACTGTTCCTGTCGGAAATACGAACATCCCGCAAAAGACGTTAAATTCAATCTCTTCGCCACGAACCTTGGTACGGGCAACACGTGTCCGACTTCTGTCTGTGATATGGACTGTAATAACATGGAGTAATTTCTCCCTTTTATCACATGTACCATAAAACAATTGTAACCTAATAAATACACAAAAAAAATAAATTGTATGAAATTAACTTACAATTGACCATGCTTTTCCTGTTGTTTATTTTCTGCTGCTATGATGTGGTGAATAATCACCCACAACCCACTGTCTCCTAGTAGCATTATAGTATTACTTGGGATGAAATTATTTAAAAAGTTTAAGAATACTTTTTATTCTATACGCTTTTATGAAACTAAGTAGAATGAATAATTTTATTTTTATACTACATTAGAAGTATAAAAAATAGATTAATAAAAACTAGCGAAATGATACTTTTGAGCTTAATTCATTGCTTTTATTTATTATTTTTCTTACTTGTTTGATGTCATAAAATATGTAATTGCACCATTTGGAGTCTTTTTAAAAGATTATTCTGAATTTCAGAGTTATTGAATTAACATATATTACTCTTCCAATAGAGAAGAGTCCTTAGTAAAAGGTAGTAATTCGGAATTATTTCCTTTTTGAATTTTTTAAAAATCGAGTTCACCCCAAGCAACGCAGTAAAGTCACAAGGGGGGTTACTGGGTGTGGAAGAATTAGAAAATAGAAACATTGATAAAGAGCGGGAATAAAGGAAGAGTAATCAGGACAGCAAATAACGATTGACATTACATTTAAATTTTTGAAGATTAAAGTTGACTGGAAAGCATTGAGCCAGAAGGGAGTTCCACAAGCGACAAGTGCGAAAAAAGAAGCTATTAGCATAGAACTTACTCAAATGTAAATTGTTGAGACCTGGTTGCCAGTCTAGGTCTACACTTAAATTCATAAAGTCTAAGTGCCATAGCAAAGAGCTCACCCGAACAATTACCATGAAAGTATTTATAGAAAAGGCACAGAGAAGTAACTTTACAATGGTGGGAAAGTGACTGAAGCCGAGACGCTAGATCAGAATCAATAATATTGCTGATTCTTTGGATTTTATCAAGGATCTCAAGACATATAGGAACACCGGACCATATGCGGCAGTAATGTTCAAAGCATGGACGAATGGTAGACTTGTAGATATGTAAGATAGATTCCAGAGAGAAAAATTGTCTAGAACGACACGGTGAACCAACTTTCTTAGCTGACCTAGGAATGGATTCAATATAGTCGTTCTACTTCATGTCATCCGAGAATGTCAGCCAGAGAAGTCGCAACGAGTTACTCTCCTGGAAGTTAGCATCACTAATGCTGATGGGAGACAGAAAAAGATCTCTCAGATGATTGATAGAGAGCAGTGTAATTTAGGAGGCGTTAAAATGAACAAGCCGTCTTTTGCCCTAGTTAACAACAAATTGGAGATCGTCTTTATATTAACTGCCAATTTGACCGTATCAAGCTATCGATACAGGAGTAAATGGTTGATACAACATAGATACTAAGTTGAGAGCTGATGTCATGGAAAAGTTCATTAATGAAAATTAAAAATAAAGTTGGACCAAGGATAGAATTCTGGGGAGGGGAGCACCTGCATTGGTACAAAATGATCTGTAAGAGTGGCCGTTCAGGATAACTTTCATTTCAAGATTTAATAAGAAAGACTGGATTAGTTAAAAGATTTGTCCGGAGACACCGTGACTTCTCAGCTTGTGAAGAAGACCTATATACCAAACCCTTGTCGAAAGCTTTCAAGATGTCCAAAGCTACGGCCAGAGCTTCCCTGTTCTTATCTAGATTTTGATAGACTCTTTCCGCAATTATCGTCAGTACATTAGCAGTTAACTTGGAGAAACGAAAGCCATATTGTTCGTCTGAAAAAAAGGCCCTGCAATGTAAGATGCTTAACCAAACAGGTTAGAGGCTAATAGACCGATAATTGGAACAAGAGATGTGGATTTCCAAAATGCGGGAAAATACGAAGCAGCGAGTCATATATTATAGTTTAGAGAGAATAGGAACCAGTTCGGGGGTATACTTCTTAAGGACTAATACAGAGATATCATCAGGTCCACGTGCTTTGTGGGAATTCAAATTAGAGATTATAGAATAAACCATAGAAGGGGTTATATGCACATCACTCAGCAGAGACTCAGTTCTAAGTGGAAAGTTAGACAAGGATTCCAGATGAGTCAAGAGTAGAGTTTCAGGAGAATTTACGGACGAAGCATTCAACTTTATCAGCAGAAGCTGTTAACACCTCAAATTGGTTTGAAGAGAAGAGAAATAGAAAACTTACTCTTATTTAATATACTATTAAAGAGCCTCCAGTAAGTCACAAGTCAAAGGTATTAGATGCAACATCGTCCCTCATTCTCTATCTATCTTGCACATTTTAAGTCTACCATTTGTCTGTGCAAAGGCTATTGCTGCAATATCTAGTCTGATGCTTTTATGTATTTAGAGATTCTTAAAATAAAAAATAGAATCTGCAATTTTATTGGTCCTGAGCTCGCATCCTGGCTTCAGTCACTGCTGTGACGTAGCTTCCCTGTGCCTTTTCTATAAATACTTTCATGATAATATTTCTGATGAACTTTTCTCTATAATACCTAGACTTTATGAATTTAAGCATAATACTAAATTAGCAATAAGGCCCCATGACTTCACAGTTGAAATGGCTTTGATGTAACCGTAAGTTCTATGCTAATAGTTTCTTCTATCACACTTCTCGCTTGTGGAACTCTTTTCCAGCTTCTTGCTTTCCAGTCAAATTCGATCTTCAAAAATTTAAATGCAGTGTCAATTATCTTTTGTCTTAATTCCTCTTCTTTTGTTGTTTTCTCTATCCTTATGAATGTTTTCATCTTCTCATATTCCTTACACACTTGTCTTAGTGGCTTTATTGCCTTGCTTAACATGAAATGACTAATATAAATAACATGTTTCCACTTTATTTTCCTATGTACAAATCTTGCTCATCCATTTGTGGATATTTATTTTTAGATTTTAATCATTGATAAAATTTTCCAAATTAACTACAGCATTTTTAAATAGATTTGACATCATAACAGTTTTTTTTCATTCAGTTCTTAAGTTATGTTGATAATGTTCACCAGCAGTAAAATGTCAATTAGGATGTATATATCTAAATATTTAACAACTTCTATATGCCAACTCCCTTCAGGATGTGGTTGATCATGATTCTCCACAACTTCCAGTCCTTTGTAGCTCTTGGCGATGTTTGTCTTTTTGCTAGCTCTCTTAATCCTTGTTCTGCCAGCCATTTACACAAGCTCGTTAAGTAGGTTGTTTGCTGCTTTTCTGTATCTCTCTTGCCTTCAACATGTCCTGTGAGTGTCCTGTGAGTGTTAAACTTACTCTTATTTAATATCCTATTAAAGAGCCTCCTGTAGTCACAAGTCAAAGGTATTAGATGCAACATAGTCCCTCATTCTCATAATGAACAGAGATTTAGCTCCTTCAAGAACACGTTTACATTTATTACGTGTAACTCTGAATAGACGTCTGTTGTGATGGGAAGTATCACGCCGATATAGCCGAAATAGTGGATCCTGTGGGCTATAGCAACAGAGCATGCTGGTGTGAACCATAAAGATTGGGATTTCACTTGGTATTTCCGAGAAAGTATGAAAGCATCCATGACAGTTTTGACCCAAGAGGAAAACTCAGCAGTGCAAATCTCCTTACAAAAAGAAGTTGTTAAAATGTACAAACAAAAATTTTAATGATTCATTCTCGAAAATGGCATTAAATTTTGGATTTTTCGATTCTTCAAACTGCTCTTTATTCAATAATAAAAAACCTGAACGAACAACAATGGGATGGATTTCAAAACTATACTGAAAAATTAGAAGTAATGCTTTCGCGGTCATTTCAGTGCAAAATGGTTTCGACTGTTGCAAAATTTACTTTTTTGGCACCACGTGGGACATGATTATTTCCGTTTTTCATGTGCCTTGACACAGAAATTACAGTTTATTTGTCACTGTTTACGGTATTTATGTTTGTAACTTTGTTTTTGCACTCTGTTTATTTCGTCTGCCGTGTTCAGGTCTCTCACAGCTTTCAGCTGTATAGTCGTAGCTTCACAACGTCGGCATATGTCAATACATTGTTTGAGATTTAGTTGTTGAAAGCTGTACCATTCTTTTACGTGCCTGGTTGTCTCTCACCGCATAGCAAAGAATCGGGACAAGATTTGGCTAGGTTATGAAGCGTAGTTGGGTATGAATCAATGTTCTCAGCTTGTTCTTGGTTTCATATTGTTATAGACAAGCGTATGGTTGCATGAAAGAAATACGACAACAGCAAAAATAGATATACGTGATTTATTTCAATAGGAACGTGTGGTTTTGGGACAGCTACCTTGTGGTATAGTTCATAAGCCGGCTTCCGGTCTGGGTTGATCTCTCATAGCAGTTCACACTGGTTGGCGTGGCGCTCCTCCTGCTGACTGCTGCCGACTGCTCAGCCTGACCGTGACAGGTCTCTTCCCTGGCTTCCTGTTGACTACTGTTGTACTTCCCCGTGTGACCCCCTTTATGGCATTTTTTATGGCTTAACAGGCTCGAAAAACGACGCGAGTATGATTAGGAGGGAAGCATTTTTATTAGTCGAAAAATAGAAACACTTTAAAATATTATTTTATTTTTCGACTGGAACTTGTGCGTCGGGCTTTTGCGTAAACGACGATAATGGTCATTTTGTGATGGGGCCTTGTCCCGTTCACATCCGGCTCTCGTTCTTGAGTATGTTAGTTTATTTGCCTGCAAATCAGCCAAGATATGTCTTATTTTATTTTATAACAATATCGTTCATCCGTCTCGTTGGTTTTTCCGATGAAATGTTGATCAAACTTGGCTAGTTGCCTTTGCTTTCCGTTGAAACAAATCGAAAACTGTTGTAAACTATTAACACGTCTGGTCTGATAGTGCGAAGAAATAGTACCATTTGGTATTCTTGATTTTGTTCGCACAGTTTGGTCACGATGCTGTAATTATTCCACATCTGTTTCCAGAGCTTCCATCCTTTTGAAGTATTAGTCTTAGTACCCAGCTTGCCTGCTGACGATAAATTTGACTGAAATCCTTCCGCCATTTTCACATATGTGGTCACTCCTGTAGAGGACCATTGTGGGTTTGAGTGCTGTTTATTCCTGCTAGAAGGTCCAACTACAAAAATGGCGGTCTCAAGTTGAGTCCAACCGAATATGTAAAGAAGAAAAAGAAGACCGATATATATGTGTCAACAAATATATGTATTAAACAACAAATTTACAAGTGACAAAGACATTAACATTTGTGTTTGTGTGTGGACGTAAAGAGTTTGTTCTTTGGTGAATGTTCGTACGTACGTGTATGTGTGTTTCATGGCGTTTTCCCATAAGCGGATTTCTACGAGAGATTGCATTTTTAAATGTGTCCGCTGAAATGCAAAATAAAAAAGAGAACGAGGCAAGAATCACCTAATATTCATAGTGTAGGGAGAGCGACCCCTACTGAACAATTAAGGAGGAGCTAACTCCGAAACTCCAAATGCAGGTCACCACTGAAACAGCTTACACGGGACTGTTGTTTTTGTTAGTATCAGTCTTCATTTGCAGGTTTATAAAATATGAATTACTTCCTCGCTGACACCATGTTACATTAAGTCATGGCAAACAGGACAGACTCAGATTTGCATTTGAGAGACTCGACACGAAACGTGACCGGCGTTTATTAGATACCGGATGAAAGAGAATGAGAAAAGGGTTAGGGAGAAAGCGGACGTATCAGGGAGCGAGAATCACGTTCCTTAATGTTGATTAGGGAGTATACATAAAACGGTAATGCAAAGGGAGTATACAATACATTAAACAATGTAGGTACCTCCACTTTTTCGGCATAAATTTTTGATACCTAATGTTTTAGAAATGAAAAAGCATTCCTGAAGATTTCATTATAGCTTTTTAGGGTTGGGTGGGAAAAAGTATTTGTTGTTAACATTCTTTTTTCATTCGGTTTTTCCAGTCACGAGTCCTTTTTTAAAGCTGATCGTTTTGAGTTCATTTTGTTTAGTTCTTTTTTCATAACAGATTTAATGTTTAGTATAGAGCTTAGAACAAATTCGCAGTGTGAGATAGGCAAGAAGTAAGGCATGTAGCAATATCAGCACGGCAAAGGGCACTCCTTTAAAGGCAAGGAAGGGCAAAAATATTTTAAGTCAAGTTTTTGCTGTATGAGTCGTAAGAATTTTGAATCAAGCACGGGCAAAGCCAGGCCATGCTGCTAGTTGAAAGCTAAAGGATTAGAATTATTATTTCCAGTAAATAAGATATTCTGGTGTATTTCAGATAGAAATTATATAAATTGGGATGTCCAATTTAATTTCGATTTTAAGAAATTTGTAAACAAAACAAATTTATCGATTTTAAAACTCTTCCAAATATATATATATATATATATATATATATATATATATATATATATATATGACACGTTATTTGAGTAAAATAAAATTAGAAAATTTAAAGTTAAATTAATCTGATTTTAAATAAATATTACTTATATCATAAAACAGTAATATACAATCATTTGTTATTGATCGGCTGTGGTTATCTGAAGCGATGATTGATGGACGATTGAGTGATGAAGCGATAGCAGCTAGTATGGCTGTCTAGAATTGACATAAAAATTTACAAAATCATAGTGACCACATTTTTTTTTGTTTTAAGTACCTAATAATTTTTACAAATGGACATATTTTCCGCAATTATCTAATAATTCATTGACTTATTTACCTTTCAAAGATGATTTATGAAAAATTAAAATACTATAAAATTTTCTTAAATTAATTTCTCTGTAAAGAGGCAAAACTCTTAGATCATGTGACCTTTTCATAATAATGTCGCGTTTAGCCTTTCATAGATGAAAAAGGGAACAAATTAAGTAATAAAAAAATAATTTTAAAAACAGAAGGTGTAACTACGTTTATTAATCTTTTCAATTTTGGATTCGTAAATTTCGTTTCCACTTAATTACTATATCACATCCAGGAAATAGCCCAATGCAGAATTTTACACGATTTTAAACTATAATAAATTATTACAATTAAAATTAAAAAAAAAATGAAAAAATTATTATAAAAATTCATTATTGGTCAGAAAAATTGTATTTCTTCAGACAATAATGTCTTTAATATAACGTATTTAAAAAAATCAATTAAAAGCTTATCTAATTAAATAAAGTTATAGTTTTATTCCATTCATTATTTTTCAATTCAGGGCAGTTTTAAGTTAGAATAGTGCAAGTTTGAAAAAAATAGGTGATTTATATTCTCCAAGAAGTTCTACTTTTAGTTTTAACAAATAAAACAAAAATCAGGAAATAGAAAGTTTATTGCAAAAATTCATGAAATTAAGTAAGTGTGGGTAAGCGCAAAAAAGCCAATGTAATTATTATACCACCCCGATGACGTAAAACAAAACCAGATTTTAACCAAAATTTCGAACGTATTAGAAAGGATTAAAAAAATAATCAAAAAATACTTTGGTCTTTCATTTTAGTAACATAAACATTTTAACGTAAAACTATTTTTATTAAGTTTGTGGCCTTTTTCATTATGCTATGCTGTTTTCCGCGAAAAGCGGGAGGTACCTACCATAATGTAACAAGGTCTTTTTTTATTATTCCTTCACTGATGAATATTAATAAGCTTAGAAGGTGAGAAGAGTTTTTGTGAAAAGTATATGGCCATTGTCGTAGCCGCTGCTGGCCGCTCTTAAACAAAAACAATAGGACGACCTTTGACCTTCACAGACCTTTTACTCCCGTAACTGAATCAACAGTTAACTAGCAATTAAACAATTATCCTAATATATTTAGAGTTAAAAACATACCTTTATGCATATCGAATAAGGGAGTGATAACCAGCAGTTGAACAACTATCGGGGTATTTTTTATATTTAGCGTTTTCTACTCCTAGTAACCAGGGTTTAGATAAACACACGTAATGAGATAAAATTGGCTCCCTTTTTTCGGCAAAAATTTCACTTTTTCGGTTTGGGGACCTAAGATCTGCAATGTAGTATCTGTGCGCTGCTTTTTTCTTTTCTTTTTTTTTTTCGATCTCCCCGGTGTCCCGCTGAGGGATAAACTTCAGCGTGATCCCACTTTTCGCGGTTGATCCGGCTAGATGGCAACCATTCCAGCTTGCGTTCGCTATCACTTTCCTGCCCGGCCACTAACTAACTTCTGGTCACCGATACGTTCCTGTCCGACCATTTGACCAGTTTCCTGTCGCCGACACGTTTCAGTCTGGCCACTGCTCAACTTCCTGACCTTGAAGTCCGACCTGCCATCCGACCGTCGACTAACTTGCCTGCTAACGGCCTACCAAAAATTACCAGGCCAGTCTACTCGGACCTGACTATCATCCAGATATTCCTCCTGGAGCAAATCTTTTTCGGTTTCGTTGTAATAATGTGACGGTTTTGTCGGATCCTTTTCTTTTTGACGTCGCTCCTCCTGGTCGTTCCTCCTGGGTCCAAGCGTGCCGCTCCAACCCTTTGGTCAGATGATCACCAGCCTCGCCTTTCCCGACTCGCTTCCAATTTCTTGTGTTTAGATCAGACGGGACCAGCAGGGATCGGGGCCGATACAAGTTGAGTCCGACGGGGTGGTAAAATAAAACTCACGACACCAAACAAAATTGTTGATAAAAAGGGTAACAACCTTTTTATATCTTAAAGTCCGTTACATAACAACAAAAGTTCATTTCCCGACCCGTTGTCGGCACCAAGCTTCTATCACACAATAGAAAATGTCAATTACCTTTTCTAGAATCATGTATGTATGTCGGAGTGTGGTTCAGTTCGACATTGGGCTAATTTCTATCGGTCGTTCGCAGTTGGTTCTTCTCTTCGACGTGAGCTGTATTTCTTCTTCTTCGTTTGTTTAGACTGGTAGATTTCTTGTTTCAACCCAGTGGAAGATTTCTTGCTTCGATTCAGTGGAAGATTTCTTGCTTCGATTCAGTGGAAGATTTCTTGCTTCAATTCGGTGGAAGATTTCTTGTCTTCAATTCGGTGGAAGATTTCTTTGTCTTCAACTTGGGCTGGAAGGATTTCTTGTTTCGAGGATTCTTCTGTCGTCCGAGGGTGAACTGCCACGCCCAACCTTCAACTCAACTTCAGCTCCAACTCTTCTCAGGCTTCAGGCAATCTTCTTCTTCGTCTACTTGGGCTGGAAGTTCTCCTGTTTCGACTTGGGCTGGAAGGATTCCTTGTCTGAGGATTCTTCTGCCCGCAAAGGGGCGAGTGAATCATGGCCGCGTTCAGGCTCTATCCCTGCCCGCGGTCCAACTCTCAACTCCAACTGCAACGAACTCTACTGATTTCTGTCGACTGGGGTCCTGCTTATATTGACGCCGCAACAAACTGGGGTGGGTCTGTCGGCGTCAGGGTTTTCTCGATAATTCCAAAACTGCATTAATTCTGTCTTCTCCATTATCGCTATTGTTTTCGCCCCTACTTCCTCATAGTACCTTTGGTGGGGCGGCACATCCATCTCTTAGTCTCTCGTATGTCAGGTGACCGCTTTTCAACCAATCGTTCCTGATCGAGCATTTCTTTCCCTTTTCTTCCGCAGGTCACGTGATCGTATTCGACCAATTGTTATTGATCAAACATTTCTTTCCCTTTTCTTCCGCAGGTCACGTGATCGTATTCGACCAATTGTTATTGATCGAACATCCTCTCCCCTTTACATCGTTCTTGTTTAAAAAAAACAAAAATCTAATTTTGCCCTTTTTTGCACGTACGTGACAATCTTTGGCTTTCTCTCACCTGGACTTTGTCAAACAGCCCGCTGCTAATTAGTCTTGACTTTAGAAAGGATCTTTTCCGCCTTCTTGGCGCCCTCTGTGAGCCAAAAGCAATTGTCCCTCTTTTTTACCTCTTTGTTTTACCTGATAGTCGAAAATCTTAATTATCTAGGTCGAAATATCTCTACTTTCTTAACGTGGGTGTCCAATTCTTAACAGGTCAATTCCGTATATCGTTTTCACCAGTCACTTCCCCAACCCAAAAGACACTTTCTCTCTGACTAAAGTAAAATTCATTTCTATTATTCTAATTTAAAAGTTACCTTTCGTTATTTTGATAAGAATTCTTCTACGAAAATGTCGGTCAGCGCTCGACCGATATCTCCAATTATTCTTTCAACAAAAATTAAGGTCAGCCAGAGGCTCTGACCGACATCTGGTCCACACCCAGCGGCCTGTTTTGATATCATGTCTTTTCCTTTCTTTCCCCCTTTTTATTATTATCTTTCCTTTCTTCCTTTTTCCTTTCTTTCTTTTCCTTGCTTTAGGATCGTTTATAGTTTCTTAGTGAATTATTTTCAACCCAGTTATTTTCCGTTTTAAAGAAAAAAAAAAAATAACAACCTGTTTAATAAACTGAATAAGAAAAAAATTAACTCATATTTCTATGAATATTTCCAATAAATGTGCCATAATAAAAACGCACGTCGTTTTAGTGAAATAAATCTAACGTTCGGTTAAAATATAAACCTTTGCCTTTGTTCCCTTGTCTTGGCTGTTCACACCAAACACAAATCAGCTTGTGGGGTCGACATCCTTATCGTCCCCGCAATACCATGAAAGTTCATGTGAAAGCTTTATTTTCCCCTATTTTTTTTTAACTTGCCTCTGTGGTGCTGGTAGAATGTGGATTCTTGAATCATCGTTCAAAGCCGCATAGTTTCGTTTGGAGGAGAGTACAGTTCAATTTGTATTTGCATTGTTAGTAACTTGAAGCGAATCCGTCAGCATAAGTTCAAATCTATATAAATAATTATTTTAGAACCAATACGAAAAGCTTCATTTTATTATTCGGACTTCAAAGATTCAGCCAACATCTGATGAAGTTGCCAAATAACGTTCTTAGATTTATTGACCAATCGGAACGTGTTATTTAAACTTTTAAAAAGCAACTTGTTATACACACACACACACACACACACACACACACACACACACACACACACACACCTAACAAACACACAGACTGTCCAGTCAGAGAGAGTCAACTGTTCAATTTTAAAACCTTGGTTGAATTCTTATCACCAACATAAAATTCTGCTAAAAGCTATTTCGGCGATTGTACTAACATGGCGGATGGCAAATTTGATTTGTAACTTATTCCAAAATTTGATGGTTCCACATCAGTGGCAGAATGGATTGAAAAAGTGGAGCTAGTTTGCAAACTGAGCAGCATAAAATAGTTGGAGAGCGTTGTACCCTTACGCATAACAGGGGCAGCTTTTGTCGTATTTTGGGTGGATGGATGATAAAGGAAAACCCGACGTGGAAAGCGTAAAAAAGGCTCTGTTCACGACATTCGCAACCGATTCATTCCGGGCCTATGAACAATTTGTAGCCCAGAGGTTACGATCAGATGAAACCGTAGATGTATATTTGGCCGAATTACGGAAACTCGGTGTTTAGAGAAATTCCTGACCAAGCTTTAATGTGTGCCTTTTGTTAGACCAAGCTTTAATGTGTGCCTAACGTCAGATTATATGTAAATGGCTGCAATTCAGTTAATATTGATGTTTTAATCATAGACAGCGGATTGCTGGGGTTCAACCTGATTCTCGGAATGGACATCATTAAAAAAAAAAAAAACTCGGAATTTACCTGTTTGTGCGGCTATCAATCAGCCATACTTTTATGAATTTTGACCGCACGAAGAAATGGACAAAATTATGGAAGTAGTCAGATGGAGGCCACCGGAGTTTTTGAAGAAATGGGTATCGAAGTACCCCGTGTCTAGGCAAGCTAGAGACAAATACGAGGGTGAACTCCGGACATGATTGGAAAATGGATGGCTGATACCTTACCCTGAAGGAGGAACTTTGTCCACCTAGTGGTCTACTCTCATTGCGGTGATGCAAGAAAATAAAGGGAAGGTTCGGTCCGTGTTAGATTACCGAGAGTTAAATGATTGCATGGCTGCATACACTGATCATGCTGATGTTTGCACAGAGAAATTAGAAAATTGGTGGAGGAAAGGCTTAATGCCTCTATACTTGATTTCCAAAAAGCATATCTGCAAGTTCATGTGCACCACTCATTATTGCCATTCCAAACAGTCATCCATAAAGGACGGTGATACTGCTTAACGAGAATTGGATTTGGACTCAATGTGGCATCGGCTATAATGAAAGCCATTGTAAATATTGTGCTGGCAAAAAAATGAGCTTATTCAAAAGGCTACTTTCGCTTACATTGATGACATATCAATGAAAATGTGGCATCCACAGCTTGTGTAAGACAACACATTGCTGACTTTGGTCTAGACCTACAACAGTTGGAGAACAATACTCGAGTGCTCAGTTTGCAAGCCTGGGGGTGCATGACTTTACTGGAAGCACGGGAGTGAAATACCAAAAGTGCCTGAAATTCAGATGTGTAGAAGTGTATTCTTCCTATGTGGAAAACTATTAGGACACTATCCTGTTGGTTGATAGCTCCATGTCGCTACCGTATTTATTAAAAGTAGACCTACCGGGATGATGAAGTAACTGACGCCCATCTCAGAAATATGATCGTGGGTGCCATTACCAGGGTACATCAGGAAGATCCCACACAGAGTAAATGGTGTGTTGTCGGACACAAATTTGTGAATAGACACGAGATCCCTT
This sequence comes from Acanthosepion pharaonis, assembly GCA_903632075.3. Lineage (NCBI taxonomy): Eukaryota > Metazoa > Mollusca > Cephalopoda > Sepiida > Sepiidae > Acanthosepion > Acanthosepion pharaonis. The sequence continues at coordinate 1,454,210 of CAHIKZ030004799.1, read as the reverse complement.
GCAATTAGAGTTTCCCTTGTGTCAAATATATTTCAGCTATATGTGTTGAAAATCATTTTCTGGACACAACCAATATGGATCCTCCACCACTTCTCCACTACTGAATTTTACATTGAGCTCTCTGGATATCATCCTCTTTGGGTCTACTCATATGGATTACCTAAGTTTGCATAAACTATATATATATATATATATATATATATATATATATATATATATATATATATATATATATATACACAAATGTAAAAGAACGAAAAGAATATAAATTCAAACGTTCATAACATTAATTTAAAAAAGGGCTCAATACAGGAGTAGAGCAATAAATATTTATTATAAACTGTTGCATTGGAACATGCAAGTTACCGTGACAAAAATGCATATTTGTTTCGACGTCTATAGAAGTTTCGTACTGGAAGTAAAGTTGATAAACTTAGAAAATTAATCCATAGAGTATTTAAATATTTTAATCATAGCGGAATAATTAATTCCAATATCGAACAAGTTCATTTCTTTTATGTAACTTTAAATTTAATTCTCAATAATTTTCAGCCTTACATGAAAAACAATACCAACCCGATTTATATCCACCCTAACTCTGATCATCCACCATCTGTAATCCAACATATTCCATCATCTGTTGAATGATGAATTAAGCAACACTCCCCTAACAAAGAGATATTTGAGAAACATAAAATCATCCAAGTTTATGCTTCTCAAAACCAAAAATGTTTTCTTGACATATTCCTTGAAAAAACCTGCTGCTATTGTCGTCTTGTATACACATCTGTTTTAGGGAATGTATCTGTAAGGTATTTTGACAGATATTTATCTTGATATTCAGTGTCTCCAGACTTCCCCTAGAAGGATGGAAACAACAAATTTCATGACACATCATGGCAGCCCTGTGGTCCCAAAGGAGTCTAAGTTGTGTTCTCTCTGGTTCAATTAATTTTGTACACTAGAGTGACTGTACTGGAAGTCAGTAAAGAATGAGGTGTAAACAAGGGTACCTGAAAAGTTCATAGGCTGAATATGAAGAGGTGATGCTAGAGCTGTGAAATCTTGCATGCATTCATTTCAACTCTTCTAATTGTAACTGCATTGTTTCTTTCCATGTAAACTGACATCTGACTTTTCAAAAAACTGTTCATGCTGTTGGTCAAAAAATCATCAACAGCAAATATGTCATTACTGCAGTAATATCACCAGACTACCTCACAGATGTAAACACATCAGTTTACTTCCGGTGTATGAATACATCCAGTACTCGTTCCCAGACAAGTGTTTTTCATGTTGGGGAACAGATGATAATCAAATCAGGAGAATAGTGAGGATGATCAGCTAATTCAAAGCTACAGTCATGCACAGCAGCCATTGAAACCAAGGACTTGTGTGCTGGAGCATTGTCCTTATGAAATAAGACCTTTTCCATCAGTTTTTCTAGGTACTTGGTCTTGATAAACTTCTGTAACTACCTCAGCAAGTTTGTACTCTCCATTGATGGTGTGGGCCATTTGAAGATAGTCAATAAACACAATGCCTTTTGCAACTCCAAAAAGCTGTAGATCAAACAACCTCAGCCTATTCTGGAGCAAGTGAAGCAATGTTTCCATTGCATGGATTCTTCTTTGTCTCTGGCTCAAAATAATGAACCCAACATACATCTTGGGTTTGGAAATGTTAAAGGAAACCAACTTGATCTGTCTCAAACAATATCCAAAAAAAAAAAAAACTGATGCTATCACCTTCCCTGCAGATGAAACAGCCTTTTTTGTAGCAAGTGAGGAAAGGTCTTTTCACTGTATGGATTGTCTCTTTGTCTCTGGCTCAAATTGATGAACCCAAAACTCATGTTGGGTTAGGAAATTTTAAAGGAAACCAGCTGGGTTTGCCTGAAACAATGTCAGATCTTCCTGTGATGTGGTCGGCCTTGTTTGCTTTTGATCAGGTATCAGAAGACGTGTCACCCACTGAACAGAAACCTTCCTCATACCAAGTTCATTTTACAGAATATTCTCAACTCTCTCACGGGATATGCTAATAGCATTTGCTATTTCATTTATAGTCACTCTCCTGTCATCCATCATCATGCGGTAAACATGATTAGTGTTTTCCTCGGTACTAGCAGTTGTGGGATATCTGAACCTTGGGTCATCTTCAAGATACTCCCTTCTCCTCCTAAATTCAGCTACCACTTTTGTACTGTTGATAAAGCTATAGCATCAACCACTAATGTAGGAACCATGTAAGTATGAATATCCCTGAGGACAAAACCCTTTTTCCTTGTCCATTTTCAAGTGAAGTCACTACTAGTTAGTTATGAAGTCTTCTAACAGTCAGATGTCAGTTTACCTGGAAAGAATCAATGCAGTTATTAATAAGAGTTGAAATTAATGCATGTAAGATTTTACAGTTCTAGCATCATTCCTTCATAGAGCCTATGAAGCTTTCAGCCTACCCTTGTATATGCAAAACCCACATCTTGGCCCTCTCCTTGAAGGAAATATTCCTTCAAAGTCACAGATAATATGCAGGTTTAACCTCTGACCAATTCTTATCCAGCTAGAGGTTGTGTGTGAACCAGAGGCAGAGTATCCTATATAGCTGATCCATCCACCTGAATGGTCCAAGGAGAGGACAACCTTTCCACAAGCCTAATTGCAAGCTGATTTTTTCAAATAAGTGAAGAAGGTAATTTTATTGATTCTGATTTGAATTTATTTTCAATTCTGAATGAAGTTATTACTAAAAGTAAAAAACAGGTAAAAAATATAATTTTTTCCTAATAATTAGTGATAAAATTAAAAAAAAAATTCCCTTAAGAAAAAGCAAAAACAAAAAATGAAATTAGTATATTTGTCTGTTCATCCAAAAGATTTACCAAAATTACTGGAATTTAACTTTGAAAAGTTTTAAGGCATGTTACCTCATAGCTAGATTTCTCGTTTATTTAAAAATTCTAGTTTTGGAATAAAACATTTCAGTGTTGAATATTTCTGTTAATTTGCCTTTCAAAGAACTTATTTATGAAGACCAAATAAATGACCGTTAATAAATAACTTAATGGTACTTGACTTTGAATTACCTATAACCACTCAAAAGTTTGTTAGCACTCCCTATGTATCTACAAAGATTTTATTATCTAAAGTGTTTTCTTCTTATGACATTATTTGAGCATTTTGCATTTGGAAATAAAACATTTAACTTAAATCTTCTAAATGCTAATGATTAAATATAAAATAAAGTTTTATTCCTTTGTTCTTAAAGAAAAACTGTCTCAAATCCCAGTGGGATAACTTCCCATTTTTATTCACTAGACCCCCATTTCATTTGATCTATAATTAGTTATAATCCAGAAGAGACTAATTAGTGGAAAATTTTGACATTTTCAATTGATTTAGATTATTCACCTTTTTTTGTCTATACTTAATTACATAAAAGTTAAGCATGAAGCCTCTTTATTTTCTGATTTAAATTTTAAAGATAAACATAAAATATATAAATTTCATATTGTTAAGTTATAAAGGTTAATGATTTCATTTTTGTCCCATTATACCCCACTAGTCTCAACTACTAGTTTCCATTAGAACAAAAGTAGCAGTAACATCAGAACAGAAGATACACTATTGGGTAGTTGAAGTGAAGTCAGAAATGTTTAGTCAGAAAAGAGAGAAAACAACCAATTATGTTAGCTACAGGGAAAGTTAAACAGAGTTAACTATACAAATGTAAAATTGTTGATTAGATCATGCAAGTATAGATTGTATAGAAATTGCCTTTTTTTAATCATCATATAGAAAGGTGGCTGATACTTTGAATGTTTCAAGAAAAAGTTGTGGGATTCTGTTTCTTCCTTTTCACCAAACTATTTTTTGCATCTTTCTCTCTTGCTTCTTTATTGTTTATTTTACATGTGAACAGAAAAAAAAAAAACAAGTTATTGCATATATCATTCCATTCCAATGTAAATATATTTTGCAGAATGAAAGACCTACACAAACTCTAATGTAGATGCATACATAACAGCAGTGAAGGAAAAAGTTGATTTTTCATTTGTCAAATTTGCTCCTAACAACTTTTATCACTCAGGGATTGTTGTGTCTCTGAATAACAAATAAAACAAATTGCTACTATTACTAATATTACTAAATATATTTCAACACTGTAGTTAATCATATAAATAAATTTCAACACTATAGTTAATCATATATAAGTCTTCAAATTTTTTTATTGATATTTTGTAAAAATTCAAGTACATTGAACAAAATAAATTTTGGAATAAAAATAACTCTTTCTAAATGGTAAAATGCAATGATAATTAGAAATAAAATTAACTTTATATATGAAAGTATATTTCTCTCTTTTGGTCTTAATGTTGTAGTTTTAGCAATTTGTAAGAATGCTGTCCTTCCCTCCTTTTGCCCCTCCCCCATAATAATATTAACATTGATATGAAACTGAGAAAGCAATTCTGTTATTAATACCAATATTCTGTAAAATGAAATCAATATGTTCAATAGAAATTAGAGATTTCTAGCAATTATGCTCTGGAATTCTGTGATCAAATTCTGTGGTATTTTGGCCTAATGTCAAACAAAATTTTAACTAGATTTTCTAATAGTAATGGCAATAATAGCTGTTATAAATAAGAATGATTCAGTGTCATTTCAGTCTTCTTGTATGCCAGAGAAAGGTGGAAATGTTGCACTGTGTTAAGAATGATTAGGAGAAACATGGTGTTTCAGAACCCAAGGTATTTTAGATATCTATATATCAAGTTACTTTTTTTGTTGCAACTAAGCAAATTCCTCTTAGGATATCATCCTGAAAGACTGACTGACAGATATTCCTTACATAATATTCACAACTAAGTTATGCATATATATCTTCTATAAAAGAAACAAATGCATATATATATATATATATATATATGTGTGTGTGTATATGTGTGTATATATATATCTATATCTATATATATATATATATATATATATATATATACTATGGGCAGAAAGTTTGGGGACAAATGCATTTCTTTAAAAAACACCTTAAAACAAGATATTTCTGTATTTTTTAACATAAAAGATAAAAGTTCAGTAACTATGGTGTATTTTCTTTTATTTTCCAGGTTTCTTTTACTACCAAAAAAGTTCAAATTTGGATTGTGTATTATGGATAGACAATATCCACAATACATTTTACTAAATTATGAATGTTTTGTATGAGAAACATATTTTGTTTTCTCAGACTTTTTGTGATTACCAAAATTTTCAACTAAATTTAATGTCAATACAGGTTCTAAATGTTAAGTCAGCACTGAATAATGCTGTAAACAAACATGCAGCTGTCACTGTTTGAATAAAAAAAAAGATTATGCCATTATGATAGAATTTTCATGGTTTTTTTAAATTTATTTTCTAATTTTGAAGTAATTTGCAAAAAATGGCAAAATCAAAGCAGCTAAGTATTGACGTGAGGACACAAATTGAAATTTTATTCAAAGAAATTTTCTTTGGAAGACAAATTGGCAAGAAGCTGAAAATATCAAAACATGGATTTCAATATTCATCACAAAAGCAGTTTGAAACTGGCACAAATATTGAGAGAAAAAGAGCTGAAGCACCAAAAGTGACAAATGCTGTTGAAGATAAACACTTGATTATTGAGAGCAAAAGAAATGGAAGGAAAACTGCTCCAGAGTTAACAGCTGAACTTAATTCCTCCCAGCAACAACCAGTGTCAATTTTAACTGTGAAAAATTGACTTAAATCAGTGAGGATCAAGGGGTGCATATCCATAAAAAATCCTTCTTATGGAAGATGAATAAGCAGAAAAACTGTTATGGGCAAAAAAGCATAAGAAGTGAATATTGAAAGAGTGACAAAATATATTATGGAGAGATGAGTCCAAATTTAAATTTTTAGTAGTAAGAGTGTATGTGAGAAGTAAACCAGGAAAAAAAACTGAATGATGAATGTATGTGTGATTTCAACAGTTAAGTTTTCTTTTCTACAAATATTTTCATAGCAGTTGTTCAAATGAGATTTTTTTCCCTAGTGTCTCGACTACATGAATTTAAATGATTTAATAGATCAGCAAGTATGTCTCATTGTTTTACTATTGAACTAGCTAGTTGCAACTGCCACTTCTAACAGCTTCTTTTCTTGTACTTCTCATCTGTGGAACTCCTTTCCGATTTCTTGCTTCTCTGCAAAAATTGAAATGCAATGTTCAGTTGCCATCTTCTGTCTTCCTGAACTTTGTTCATTTATTGCCATTTCCTCACTTCTCCTCATTAAAGTATTCTCATTCTTTTTCACTCCCTGTAACCCCCTGCATTCTAGTGGCATTATTGCTTTACTTAGGGTGAAGCAATTAAAAAAAAAAGATTGTGTAGGTGATATTTTAAGAAAAGATATTCTATGAAAACAATATCCCTGATTTAATATTTACTGGTGTTAGTGAGGTGTGAGGATTCATTTAGATTCAGATGGAGATGAAACAAGCTAAATGACTATATAATGATTTTATTTACTTTAACAAACTTTGACCAACAGAATCATTAAATATTTTCTGTTGGTAAGAAATATGTATATTGTATATATAAATCAGTTGTTAATAATGATTTATAAATATTTACAAATGAAACAAGTGCCATTTAATTCAATTAAAACATTCATTAATATTGTGATGATGGTTGTTATTGATCAAATTATTTTAGATTTCTAACTTAGGAAAATTAAGGTTACATTTGTAAATTAAATATGGAGGAAAATGTGAAAGAAAATGAAAATAACTTGTCTTTTTCTAATTTGAGAAAAATTATTTTTAGCATAGCGTTTCATCCTTGAGGGAAAATATTAAATATATTTAAGCTTTTGGTATAAAATTAGTTTCAAATTTTGAAAAAATAAAATAAAAACAGGAAATATTATATTTTAGGTTTCAATCTATTCATACAGGACGCGATGGATAAATTGTCATCTAAACGGCACAAAAATGAAAATAACACCAACATCTCATTTTAACAGATATACCGGTTGCGATGGATAAATTGTCGTCTAAATGATGCCAAAGTAAAAATAATACTGGCATGTCATTTTAACAGTTATATTTACCAAAATTGCACAAAATTATCTTGAAATACTAAAGAGTAAATTTATTCAATAAAATTGCCATTGACTTCAACCATGGTGTCAAGATGACTTCAGGATCACCTGCAACTCTTCTGGACGGTCTCCTTGTTTAAGTTGGTGAATGCTGCCATAATCTTTGCCCTCAGTTCATCTTTGGTGCTACAAGGAGTTTTGTTAGTCTCTTGCTCAACTGTGTCCCACACATAGTAATCAAAGCAGTTGCAGTCTGGGGAGTTAGGTGGCCAGATGTAAGGGATAATGTCATTGCAGAAATTGTCTGAGAGCCATGGCTGGGTTCTCCTGCTTGTATGGCATAGTGCAGAATCCTGTTGCCAGATATAGGGTCTTCCGACAGCCACCCTCTTGATGCAGGGCAGCACTAACTTCTCAAAGCACTTGATGTAGGTCTCCGTGTTGAGTCTGAGGCCCTGTGGGAAGATGAAAGGAGGCATAATGTTGCCATCACTAGTAATTACCCAATATATCTTTTTAATTAACATTAGACTCATCCAACTCTTTCCAAATTCTCTGCACTCTACTTATATTGACACCCAAACACTCTGACATATTTCTATTGGAACTTCCAGTGTGATGCCAAGCAGTACAGCATGCCATTTTCAAATTTCTGGCAGAGTGAATTGTGTCATTGGGCTCTTTTTCTCACAGATGGTGTCCAATTGATCTTACTAAACTGTGCTGTTGACAAAATCAAAAACAAACAGTACACATGCACAAAATTAAAAATATAAAATGGCGACAATTTACCTATCGCACCCTGTATATATATTCATCAGTTAAGGAACTGGAGAGCCGAGTTCGAATTCCACTTGAATCTATTGCATCCACTTACATGCTAATACCCTTGGGAAAGGTATGAATCCTCTTCTTTTTTCCCCACTTATGGGTAAATAGCAGCACAGACTGGATTCTATAGCCTTGGATGGCAACTAGTCTACCACAGAAAGAAATGGCAACCTACTGCAGGGAAAAAAGTTTACCTCATCAGTCAGGTATCAAAAGATACATGATCGCCTAAGCATGTATCACGCATGGCACATAACTGACAGACTGACATTAAAAGCAACATATTCTCATTACTTTGTATATGTAACATTACTTTAAACATTATAGTGAAATTTTAAAAAATATATTTGTTTTATTTTTCTATATCTCTGTGTTCTGGCTTTATTTACTTTTAATATTTTAAGTAAATTTAACTATAGAATGATTACTAAATCTCAACTACCTACAAAACCATTTCTAAATTGTTATTGCTCACTTTTATAAGCTTTTGAAATAAAACAACTTTGTGGTGTTACTTTATAAATTTGTTTAATTATGACTTATCAACAACTATTACTCAATACTTTGCTATATCAATGCAAGTATTGTTTTTAGTATTTGTTGAAGTAGAAAGTCCTATGTTAAGTATTTATATGATGCAATTCAAATAATTTGTTATTCTTATTTTTATTTTATTTTGAAAGAATATGTTGGCAGATGATATTTTGAATTAATGACTCAATAGAATCTGATATTTCTCAAACACTATAAAGCGCCATCAAATATCCCAAATATTTTGGACTGTACCATTGAATAAAATGTTTGTATTTTGAACAAACTCTGTAAAACAATGAACCAATCAGAAACTGTTTTTCTTTTTCTTTTATTTAATTTCTATAAATATTCTATTTATAAAACTTTCATGTTTTCAGATCTTTGATTAAAAAAAAAAATTAACTGCATGACTAATTTTTGTATGTCTTTAGTTATTTTTTTATTCTTTTTTGTCTGGCAACATTACCCTTTACCTACATTTTATTTACCTTTTTTATTAGTTTTAAGATATTTGCTTGAAAATTATACCTGTTTTTGCTATATGATAAATTTACAGAACATAAAATTTAATCAGCTAAGTTTAGCATGTCAAATGACATTGTTCTTATGGCAATATATGAAGGTAAATTCATCAGTGATCTATTTTAAAAAAAGTAAACTGTTTCTACTGCCAGCTGATGGTGCATTTTCAGAAGTTTTACCACAGAGAATTGACACTATATACAATATACATTCTGGTTGCTGCCATATATTTTTTACTATATTTTTAACTGTCCTTACCTAAAAGTGCGAAAATAATGCTAACTGATGTTTTCTTCACCAAAGTATTTTTTTTACTTGTGTTAAAAGTTTCTGCTAAACAAACTTAAAGCAATGCAGATTAGAATAAATTTCATTCAGTTGAAAGTCAAGATCACAAGAGGAAATAAAGATTTTTTTAGTATATTTCATTAATGACTAAATATATAATGCCACATGCAGGGGCACCTCATGTATAGGCACTGAAGAACTTCAGAACCCTCTATTTTTACTCAATATTATTGATAACATTCAATATCAGTCAATTATGTGCCATGCGTGATACATACTTAGGCGATCATCTATCTTTTGATTGACGACTGACAAGGCAGATATTTTTCCTGCAGTAGGTTGCCATTTCTTTCCGTGGTAGACCAGTTGCCATCCAAGGCTATAGAACCCAGTCTGTCCTGCTGTTTACCCATAACTGGGAGGAGGTGTGCTTGTTGAACTTTCTGCCTCTGTGTAGAGAGGAACCCAGACGAGGCTGTGCTAAAGGGCAGAGTCTGGTCTGGGGTGGTAGACAGCTACCCAACCCCATTTTTACGGGGTCAACGGGAAATTTTTGCTGGAGCTTACGGGCTCGGATACCCCACAATAAACTCGGCCTTGTGCCACATCAGAGCACATGGGGTGGTTAGTGAATATCATAACTAGGAGAAGAAGAAAAAGATTCATACCTTTCCCAAGGGTATTATTATCATGTAAGTGAATGTAATGGATTCGACTGGAATTCAAACTCAGCTCTCCGATTCCTCAATCCGAGTTGCTATCTATTACTCCACCATGCCTCCCCTTATAATGAGTCTTTTTCTTTCTTTAATTCTTTCTTTATACTTGCACATTATATAACCCTTAAGCTTAATGCCAATACCCATCCCTCATTCATGAAAGATTTCAAAAATCTTTGTATGGAACTGTGTGCTTCACAGTGTTTGGTTGTTATGTGCTTGTGTACATGTCTAATGAAAGGAGCTAAACACTGATTAGAGAGAGCACTGTCGTCCGAGTGTAAGGTAGTGTTTATATTTGACTCAGCATTTGTTGTGTTTAAAAACTGTATACCATATTTTTCAATGTGACAAACTGTAAATGACTATCATACTTCCAGTTATTCTATTTAATTCATTTTTTGGTTGTATAGAAAATTTTAATAATTTAACCATGACCTCCTTGAATCTCCAGAAATAAGTTCTATGACAGTGAACATCAACAGCTTAAGTTTTCAGAGTTTTTCCTCCATGAGAAAGTTACAGTTAAGAAAAAAGGCCATTCAATACTGGATATTCAAATATTTCAACCAGAAATAAACAATATTCGTAGCTTTAATTCTGAATGGTACCAATGGAAAAGTTGGCTCTGCGGCTGTAAATTGAAAAATGCATTGTTTTGCTTCCTGTGTTTGCTGTTTGGAAATGATGTAATGTTGACAAAAAACAGTTCTAGAAATATTAACAAAATGAAAGATAAACTGAAGTCAAAGAAGCGTATTTAAAAATGTGGTTTCACCGTCACTTTTAGAAAATGTGAATATTAAGAAGAAACTTGGTGAGGCATACAGACTTTCAATCAATGAGCATAGCATGAAGGTTAAAAAGGACTGTGAAATGTTATCCAAAATAATAGACCATATTTTATTTAGTGGAAACTTTGAAACTCCTTTATGTAGACATGATGAAAAGATGATTCAGTAAATCCAGAGGTGTTTAGAGGATTAATAAATTTTGCATCTAAGTTAGGAATCACTTAGTAATCAGGACAGTTCTCAAAGGTGGTTTTAAGACCATCCAGTATTTGATACTTGACTGCTTGCTACAAATATACTGATGAGGAGATAAGGACAGAAATTAGGGGAACTTTATTTGTAGCTGTCATGACTGATGGTTTGGAACATACTCAAATGATCATTGTTCTATTGTACATGTTGAATGAAGAAATATTTAAGCTTTTTGAGGGATTCTTTATTCCATAAAAACAAACTGCAGATAGCATATCAAAATATATTCTAGAACAATTAGACATAATCCTTCAAGGAAATGAACAAAAACTGATAGCTCAGACATTCGATGGTGCAAATGTCATGAAAGGCAAAAAAGGAGACGTTCAGACAAAAATAAAAGCAGTTCATATTAATGCACATTTCATTCACTGTTATGCACATCAGTTTAATTTAATAATTAGAAATGCAGTGAGCATTACACTGAAATCCAACATTCTTATAAAGATCACCACATGTATCCATTCTCAAGAAGCATATGGACAGCAGCATGCCACATCCATCCTCTACAAGGTGGAACTTTAACATACAGACCGTAAACAGAGTTCATGAAAATTTGAAACCATTAAAAAGCTGCCTTACTGAAATTCAATCAACATCTAATGCAAATCAAACCATTCCAGAAACAACAGGAATTTTACAATACCATTGTTGCGGAATCTTTGCTTCTATCAGAAGGTGATTTTTTGTGAAGGCCAAGAATGTGCATGATCGTAATGCATTTATCCACAACAAATAAATCAAACAAAAATAAATAAACAATTCAACTTCAAGAAATTACTGAAAACAACGTCATTAGAGATTTCAACAATAATGTGAATTTATATATATATATATTTGGCATACACAAAGTGATAATAAGTTGCTTGTTAAATGTGGCAGGTGAGATGAGGTTACAAAGATTGTCCATGCAGAAACTTAGTGAGTAATGGTTGATAGTTTAAGTTTGTTTGTGGAATTAAAATAGTTTGATATCTGCAAGGAAAATTGTTAATTGTGTAAGTTCAAGTGACAGTGTGTATGTGTGTGACAACTGCTAGTGTTGATTTAAGTTATGAAGAGTTGTTTGCCTTTAACTGATAGGCTAAATTTGATTGAATGTACAATTACTGTTTTGTAGTGATAATGTCACTTTTTAGTAAATTGTAAGTTAAGTTTCATCATGCGACTTGTTGTGCGAGTTGTGTTGAGTTGTTGAGAGATTGGTAGTGGTTATTGCGTCAGTGTGTTGGCATGTGTGGGGTCTGCTAGCATCTCTCAAAACTCAGTGTCTGACTAACTTGAATTAAGTCGAGCGATTCCTTTTATAGATTTTCCAGTTTCTAAATAGGCTCCAGAGACCTGCGCAGGAAAAATGTTTGTCTCAACTTTGCTACATTTTAGTGTCCTTTTAACCAATGGGGAATTGAGTTTGGAAAAGTAAAGTGATGATTGGTTAAAGGTTTATTTGGGGAAGAGTGCATCTTCCTGTAGGGGGTGACAGGCAAATGTGGAGGATTCCATACCATAATGATGAAAATTTCATGTTTTGGTTAAAGCTTTTTCATCAGATTATGTCTCATGTTGAAGTAATTTACAACCAAATATAATCTTAAAAAATTATTGTGATTAAAGTCAATGAATATATAATTCTAAACTTCTATTTTAGAAATAAGAAACTCAAAGTACTGTGAGAATCTTTCAAAGAGAGTCATAGCAGAACCAAAGGAAGTTTGTGACTGCATATATGTTGATATAATGGACAGATATTCTTCTGCTAAACACTTAGTAGCTGCTAAATTGTTCAACAAGAAAAGCTTCACTAGTTTTAAGAATGAACTACCTACAGAAGAGATAGTACTGACCACTGAAGCATATCCCATGATTGACAAAGAAATGCTTAAAACTAAACTAAAAGTATTCTATTCTAGATCCAATATGCATGAATATTGCAAATTAATTGAGCTGCTTAAATTTATCTCAGAAAATAATCTAGATTGGGTTTTTAGTGAAATTATGAAACTGATAAAAAATTCTCTTGACAATTCCCATGACTATATCAGAGTCAGATTATGTAATTTTTTTGTTTATGATTTTATCAAGTTTATGTTTAAATTATCATTTTATGCTTGATTTGTTTTGCACAATATTAATACAATGGCTAAAAATTTTCTGAAACAGCACCACCACTAATTGTATCCACAAGCTGCCACTAGCCACATGACTCATTTAGGTGTTAATGTGCAATTAAATCATTAATTCTTTACACTTTAGACTTATTGATAATGTTTGCAGGATATTGTCAGCCATTAGAAACAGGCTTTAATATTAATCAGATATGATTTAAAATGAACAGCATAAGTCTTTATGGAGATATTATCATTGAAACCTTGAAGGTAATTCAAGAAGGTGACTGAGAAACAGCTTCTGGCAATGGACACTGATTTTAGGAATTGTAAGAAGTCGAAACCTTTAATCTTCTTAAGAGCTTGGAAAAGTAAAAGAAAAAACATAGGCAATTATTTTGAATTAAAAATATTTTTTGTTATCTACTTCCTTTATCTTTAAGAAAAAAGAATGAGAAAAAAATTGACAGAAACAAAGAGAGAATGGACAATTTTGATTAATAGTTATTGCAGACATCATTCTTCAGATGGTGAGGTAATGTCGAGGACAAATTTGAAGTGATTGGGAAAATTATTATAAACCCTTTTTTAGGGAACTGTCAATAATACTCATAAAAATTTGGAGAAACTCTGGTGTGGTGGGTGGCTAGACACTCAGCAAGATTAAAAACAAAACTTGTCAAAGGATGGGGGAATCTTCTCATGGGATCAACAACCATCTAGCACACAGTATATAGTAATATATATATATATATATATATATATATATATATATATGTGTGTGTGTGTGTGTATATATATATATATATATATATATATATATATATATATATATATACACACACAGTAACCCACAGTAGCTGGAGTCTTGTACCCCATGTTAAATTATGGAATATCTTAGAGTTGCAGTTTTCCTTAGAGGTCCCCAGCCAACTACTGCCTGAATTGTCACATGTCTAAACCTAGGATGGTTAGTGGTTAGGGGAGTAACAGGCACAAGTAGAGACTAAACAGATTGGACATCTGACAAGAACTGCCAGATGAAGGTCATTGTGAACTTTCTCAAACCACCAAAATTTAGTTCCAATGATGATCTGGATTTCAACAACATTGAGCCAATTGTATATACTGCTGATGGAAATACTTACTGTTGGACAACTGATGATCAGAATGACCATGTTGACCAAAACCAGATATTCAGGAGTAAAAAAGTCTTTTACAGATAAACTAAATACAATCCTACCAAAAATATATATGGTATAGAGGGATTAACTTATATATCACAAACTAAAATGAAATTGGAGTTGCTTTAAAACTGGTGAGATTTATAAATAAATGTGTAAAACTAGAATAACATTGTATTACTGGGCATATAGCTTCCATCGTGGAGTCACTAGCCAGAGTGGATGGGGTTGAGATAACCTACAATAGCCATGCCTTCATCAGCAAGGCAAACCAACTAGACAAAGGAATTTGGCTGCAGTCAGGACTAGAAAGAGATGGGCTCTCCTAGGCTATTCAAGACGTGCCCATAGCAGTGCACCCCATGACCACATCAGGTTATGTTACCAGTGACCTTGACTCAAAAGGCTTTACCATTCTTCCATAAAGATTGTGTGCCTTTCTTTAAAAAAGTTCAGTTATATACAATTTTATATGCTAGTGTGATCTGGAATACATTGGCCACACTTTACAAAAGTTGGATAATAGAATTAAATAGCATCTTCCATCATGTGTTCAACAGTACAACGTTTTGGGTACTTCTTACTGGTCTATGCAAATCTCAGACTCATCGATTGAACAAAATTTACTTGATATTCCTGCTTGTGATGATTCCTTTATAGATGATAGTTAAGTATTGCTCACCCATCATTTAACTTAAGAATTTAGAATCTATTTATATTTCTGTTCACTAACCTTCATTGTGCAAACAAAAGGAGTTCATGTTTTCATTTAATATTTTAAAGACATTATGAAAGAATATATGTTTGATTGTTTTTTTTTTCTATTCAGCATTTTAGACATTCCTAATTATTGTTGGTATGGATATATGGCTAGCGTAACAGTGTGGGAATTGAAATTAGTGAGCTGGGTTCAAATTCCCACTTGGTCTATTGTATTCACTTTTGCACAAATGCCTTTGGGAAAAGGCATGAATCCATTTCTTTTCTCTCAAGCTATGATTGGGAGCCAGTCTAGACAAGGAATATTCTGAGTTCATATACATAGAGAATGTAAGTGGAAACTAGGTCACCATTTTCCTCAAGCTATCATGGTAATTAAAATAATAACATAACTGAATCTTTGAAGAGCCATGATTGTCTTTATCCTAAAAAAACATGGCATTTAAAAAAATTAAAAATCATTGTTGAACTCTGGTACTCTTGCAATAATAATTTTTGTAATTTTTATTTTCTAATAATGAATTTTAAAAAATATTATTAGAAAAAATAATTTATTACCATTATATTGAGCTTTCTTCTTTCATTTATCACATCATATTACAACCATTTTATCCTGTATTAAAATATTAAAGAGATGATCTGACAATCCTCCTCTGATAAAGTTAAAATGAACAAAAAAGTTTCTAAGGAGATAACTATTTATTAAATATGAATCCACTTTTTATGCCATTTTAAAGTTTTGTTCCACTCAACATCTAAATAAATTCAATCTAGAAAGGGTTAAAAAAGAGATACAAATTGACAATTACTCAAGTTAATCTAAAAATGCAGAAGATATAACCACACAGTCACTTCACAATGTCCCATGTTTCAGATTTTAAAAAGTACATTGTTGATCAATCCAAAGATGAAAGGAACTAGCTTCAAATAGAAATTGAAGATTATATTTTCAAGTGTATGACTGAACAAAAAGGAAACCATTGCATATTTTCAGTTGTCTATGAAAAAGGTGTCAGTGAGATAGAATTGAAAAAAATCTCTTTAAAAAATATATAAGCATGGACCTAAGTTAACATAAGGTTGGCAGTGTAGTATCTTCATCATATGAATTATGGTGGAGTAGCCAAAGGAAAGCCACTTCTTAAACTAGTCAACGTTCAGCAAAGAAAGCAGTAGTGAATTAAGGTAATGAACAGACCTTTGCAATTTGAGCACACTGTGTGGTGCCTTTTCAAATGAGTTTTCATCAGTTCAGTTCTCAGATGGTGGAAAAGTACAGATTTGCTAATTGCTAAACCAATGATTTTGTTTGAAATGCCTGCAGTTTCATATGAAATAAAGCAGAGTTTGTTTCTGTTATATTGTAAGAAGTACGAAGAATATCAGCCCATGAAAATACATATCTATTCTGTAGGAGGATTTTATCCCAATATTTACTCATTGTTATTTGGATAAAAACACTGTACTCTGTTCATATAAATAAAAAACTGAAAAAATATGAAAAGCCAGATACAAAAAGGTATTAAGTAATTTAATTTCATATGTAAGTCAGTCATTTGACACGAATCATATTAAATGTCTGTGAATTATTTTTGATTTTTAGATAAAGGAAAGTGTTCATAAAACCTTCTACAAAGTTAAATGTTTCATATTTTGAAAGTTTAAATGTTTCATATTTTGAAAGTTTTGAAATCTTGTTTAATAATCCTGCAGAAGAAGAAAGATCTGATAAAATTTATGCTTGAAGGAATAAAAACATCAGCTAATGTCAACTCCAGCAAATTTATATTAAAATCCTAAAACATCTTTGATTTGTTTAGGGCCATTGAATAAAGGCTCATATGAAAATGGTAATGCCTATTTACAATATTGTTTTAATATTGTGTAAAATGAAATAAACATATAAAAATAAAATTTATACATAAACTTGATAAAATCCTAAATGGGAAAATATTTTTTACTTACTTATAAATTTTTAGTTCAAGCTTGATCTGTTTATTAAAAATGAAATCCATTCTTCTTGTTTTACTTTGAGAAAAAGGTTAATAATTTTCTCCTTGATTCCTGGATGAATGTTGAAATTTTTTTCCATTGAAATCATTGCAAGTGGGAATTGTCAGTTCACTAAGAACACAATCTAGATTATTTTCCAAGATAAATTTCAGCAGCTCAATTAATTTGTAATATTCATGCATATCGGATCTAGAATAGAATACTTTTAATTGTTTCAAGCTTTTCTTTGTCAATCATGGGATATGCTTCAGTGGTCAGTACCATCTCTTTTGTAGGCAGTTCATCCTTAAAACTTGTGAAGCTTTTCTTGTTGAACAATTTAGCACTTACTAAGTCTTTAGTGGATGAATATCTGTCCATTATATCAATATCCTATCATCAACCTATCATCACCTCCAAACAGCAAACCTGGGAAATAAAACAAAGCATTTTTCACTTTACAGCTGCAGAGCCAACTTTTCCATTGGTACCATTCAGAATTAAAGCTTGTATGGCTTATTCCTGGCTGAAATATTTGAATATCAAGTGTTGAATGGCGTCTTTTCTTAACTGTAACTTTCTTATGGCGGAACAACTATAAAAAATTAAGCTGTTAAAGTTCATTTACTGCCACAGAACTTATTTCTTGGGGATTCAAGGATCTTATGGTTAGACAACCGAAAAAAAACACAAAAACAATGAATTAAATAGAATAGCTGGAAGCATGATATTCAGCTACAATTTATCACATTCAAGAATATGATACACGGTCTTTAAGCCCAACGCACATTGAGTCAAAAATAAATACTGCCTTACACTCAGACAACAAGGTTGGCACTGTGTGAGCAACAGTACTCTCTCTAACTAGTGTTCAACTTCTTTACTCAGACATGTACACAACAACCGAACACTGCATTACTGTGAAGCACACAGTTCCATATAAGGATTTTTGTAATCTTTCATGAATGAGGGATAGTTACTGACATTAAGCTTAAGGATTATATAATGTACAAGTATAAAGAACAAATTAAAGAAAAAAAAGACTCATTATATTGAATGTTATCAATAATATTGAGTAAAGATAGGGGGCATGCTGTAGTTCTGCAGTGCCTATACACACATTGATTTCTTTGTGAAATTTGAAAAACTAAAAATTAAATATTCCTGAATACTCCCCAACTCTTGATAAGAAGAGTTTTCTTAGTGACAATCTGTGAATATTTTTAATTTGAAGATCTTTTTTCTGAGTTTTAAAACTTAAGCACAAAGAAACTTGATGGGCATGTTATTCTCAGAAGAACAAATCCTTCAACCAGTCAGCTCAAAATACCACTCAAGGTTAGCACCATTAACTTGCACCAGTTGTGCAACAGTCAGCCACCTTTCAGTAAAGTCATCCAAAGAAAGCCCCTCCATCCTGAACTTGAACTTCAGTTGATAGGAAGATAAAGGCAACGCCTTGTGAACTTCATTCAGTCTTGTCGTCCATACTACCATTCACATCATGGTTAGCAAGGACAGAAACAAAGTGCTTCCTCCTGTCCAACAACAAACTCATGTTGCTACAAACAAAACTGGCATCTACAACAAAGAATTGTTCATGCAGCATGTGGCCCATGTAGCCTTCAATATTCATACAGTAGGCGTACGATCAAACAGTAAAAGAAGTTATGCTCAATAGACTTCTCTGCACACATTCTTGCAAAAGACTTTTTGCTGAACTAAAGTGCATTGTATCATCAGCCAGGTGAGTTATGCCTCATCATTAGTGAGGCATTTCAACCTAGGTGTCCAAGACCATATGTAGCAAAACTCTCAGACCAAGCACCTCAATCAGATCATTGCAAATGCCCCCCACCCAACTAACACTCAATATAATGCCTTTCTTGGCAATAGCCGGATATCAGAGGTCAGCCTGTATCTAAGAAAGAATTTTCAGTGCATTATGGCATTCATGGTAGAAGGAACACTCATTTTGGTGTGAACAGCATACTGATTCCTTAGGAAAGCCGTTTTGGCATCTTCCTTCCAAAAGCTGCCATTCTTGTCATCCTGTGTACACATCCATTCAAGAAAATGTAATTGCAAAGTGTCTTGATGGGTCTGTATGTCCGATATCCCATGACCACCCTCAGACAGATGGAAGTAGCAGACCTTGTGAATATCATATGAGCTATATTTTCACTATATCATCTAGGTAGGAAGATGAGAGTGGCAGAACTGAAAGACAGCAAAGGATGAGGGGGTAGATGTATATAATGCACACCTCAACCCACCCATTCATGGAAAGCTTCCTTCAGATTAACTGTGGCTACAAACTTCTCCAGAACTTCTGACCAATTCTTCTCTAACTAGGACCCAAACCATATGCCAAGTATCTTACAATGCCTATCTATCCAACTGAAGTGGCCTGGGGAAGGACAACCTTTCTAAGAATATATTTGCAAGCCTACAGACTTATTGCAGTTAATTTTCACCCCTGTGACCATCTCATACATCCAGATTTCACTTCCAACTTCATCAATCTCGGCACTGCTATTTACATACGTTGAGATATCATTGCCATAGCCGGTTTACCTGGCTGGGGTGGTGGCATCAGGTAACCTAATCCTGCCAAGGACTTGACTCACTCTCAACCTGCACAGGAAAGGCTCCAGTGCTAGCACATAGAGCAAGGGTGAGAGGGGACAGTTTTGGTGAATGGGTCTATTCATATTCTTGTCAAGATGAAGGACTTTGATCTTAAACCATTCACTTCCACTATAGAACTGGGGCTTGTATACAAACGACAAATCCATGAGCGAAAGTACTGCTTGTATCCAGCCACAGACAAGACAGTCTCTAAGAAACAATGACCACCCTATCAAAGGCCATCAACTAATCCAAGTTGATCAGCGTGGCTTCCCTGTTGACTTTTTCTATGACCGTTTGCACCAAATAAAGGTTATCTTGAATTGTCTGAGCATTTACTGCACAAGTCTGTTCAGGGGATATGAGATGATTGAGCACAACCTGCAAAAGGACACAAAAAAAGAAGCCAATCCAAACAGAAACAATCATAGAGGAATAGCCTTGCAAGAAGATATTCACTAACTGCCCCACCCAGTCAGATGTGGCACAAGGCCGAGTTTATTGTGGGGTATCCAAGCCCATAGGCTCAGCCAAAAATTCCCCATAGACACTGTAAAAAGTGGGGTCAGGTAGCTATCTACCACTCCAGATGAGACCCTGCCCTTCGGCATAACCTGGTCTGGGTTCCTCTCTGTCTAGAGGCAGAGAGTTTGACAAGCACACCGGGAAGTAAATTAATTCCACAGTGAATCATAGCCTTGCAAGAACCCACAAACGAGAAAATGCCTTGGCTTTTATAGAGCTCTATTGGGTGAACTTATTCCAGTTAATAGAGGTGACATCATACTTATTATAAAACCCAGGTTGTGTGTGTGTGTGTGTGTGTGTGTGTGTGTGTCTGTTTGTTTATATATTGGATCAGATTTTCCAACCGATTTCAACAAAACTTCACAGGACTACGTAAAATTACCTTGCAGTGGTTCTGACAGTGCCAAAAATTGGAAAAATACAATTATTTTTGCATGAAATCAATTTGAAAACACGATCAAGAGGCATCGCTGTTTCGACAATGAAAGGGGGACAAATCATATTGAGTTATACTTATTATAAAACCCAGGTTGTTTGTGTGTGTGTGTTCGTTTATATATGGGATTGGATTTCCTACATTTTTCAACTGATTTCAACAAAACTTCACTTTTTTTTTTGCAGGTAGTGTTTCTTATTGTCTTGCACACTTTTTTCTTTATTTTTACATTCAGATTGCTTTAAAAATTCCATTTACAAGATAATTGTTTATAATAAAATTGAAAAATTCTATTCACTCGGTAGACTCATAACGATTGAAAACAATGTTTTTGAGTTTGGGTTTGACCAATTTGTAAAAAAAAAAAAACAAAACAAAACAAAAAACTAATTAAGACATGTGTGTCCATCAACCTTAAACAATAATCTTTGTCAATTTTATTTTTCTGTCTTTATGATGGTCGATACTTGATCTATCTCTTACTGCCGGGCTCTACTGCTAGTCTCTATTAAAAGCTGATTGACTGAAGGTCGTGAGCTCAGTCTCTGGGCTGTGCGGTACATTTTATTTGTCTCTTCAACCACAGTATATTTCTATTTAAAGGCACTGATTAATTTAAATTCAGTATAAATTGTCAAGATATTTTTCTATTTTTTTCAGTTGCTGTTTACATCATCCTTACTCTTTAAATATATTTTCTTGGGAAATTCCTTTTTTCTCTTCTATTTATCTAAAGTTATTATTTGGAGGAATTTACTTGAGAATTTTTTTTCAATTTTCCTAATATTTAATTAAGTACAACAGATTTTCTTTTGTTAAAATTTTAGACTTCTAAACTATCAAAAAATATGAAGTAATATAATTTTGACTAATATAATTTCAAGAACTTTTACACTTCAAACTCAAACAAGAAAACTAAACAATAGATTAAACAATTAACATTTTTCTTTTGGGAAAAGATAATTTACTATATAAGATAATTTACTATATAAGATAATTTACTATATAAGCAAAAGTGTAAGAGAAGAATATTTATATTTCCCTTAAGGCCATTTATATGAATGGCCTTGATTTTCTAGAAACATTTCTTTTTCAAAACAATCACATTCCATACTTTCTGTTTTGAGGTGTAAATCTAACTGTAAAATGAAAATTTCAAGTTTATTATTTATTAGTTAATGTTTAATGTATAAAAGTTGTATTTACTAACCATAAACTTTCTTTCTTTGACTGCAAATTCACGTTTTTATTGATTTAAAAAGATTTTACCAAGCTAGTTTTCAATAAATCAACATGGACCCACCTGTCAAATGTTCCACTAGAAAGGAAATAAATATGGCTGTTGTGGGAAAACTTCAATGAAACACAGATGAGACAGAGTACTTTTCAGACTTTGTATTTTGGCAAATATGATGAGACATTTGGCTGCACAAATGTAGATTGTGTCAGCTGCTGGGAGACTGTCAACAAATATTTATATGTATGCTCAGATATGTATGTTTGGATGCAGGCAAATTAATAGAAGAGTATATATAAGCATAGCTTGTGTGATAAGTGCTTCTGCATGCTTCATGTAACTTTCAAATGGAAGTACATATTTTATCTATATCTCAAGATGTGTGTGTGTGGAGGGGGGGTGAAAGCAAATATACACTGTCTCTTTATTTATTTGAACTGTCTATTACTGCTTTTTCATATGTACAAGTCTCTCTCTCTCTCTCTCTCTCTCTCTATCTATCTATCTATATATATATATATATATATATATATATATATATATATATATACAATTCATCAGACCTACAAATTCAAAAAGAAAACAGAAAAGGACAACTCCGGAAATAAAAATAGAATTTGGAGAGAGTGTAAGTATGAGAGTATGAGACGAATGTTAGTGTTAAAAGAGGGGTAATCGTATTTACGATTCCAATGGAAATAAATTATGACCATGGAATATTAGTGTTTAAGCCTTTTTATTATATCCTTACTCTGTCCTGGGCATTGAGTTCTACCTGGATTCTATCCTCTTGGAATTTTTATTCAAAAAATATACATGTATGTGTATGCACCTATGTATATATATTTATATATTTTGCATATGTATGTGTATATTTACCACTAATATATATATATATATATATATATATATATATATATATATATATATATATATATATATATATATATATATATATATACAGGTGTCCATAAAGTTCGTGTACAGTTTAAAAATTTATAACTTTATTTATATTTGCGATAGAAATAATTTGTAAAAAGGATTAGAAAGAAGTAAATCTATATGTTTTAAGGTTTTATTGAAATTTTATTTAAGTTTCCACATGTCCTCCATCATTAGCAATACAAAGGGTAATACGATTTTGCAGTTCACGGAAAACATTTGCCAACTGATTAACAGTAATGCCTGAAATCACATTAGTTATTTTAGCTATACTTAAAACTAGGTACATTAAAGTTTATAACATTTTTTTACAGATTATTTCTATTGCAAATACAAATAAAGTTATAAATTTTTGAAAGTGCACACGAACTTTATGGACGCCCTGTGTGCGTGTGTGTGTGTGTGTGTATTTATGTATGCATGTTTATGTATGTATGTATATGCAGTGAATAAATAAACAAAAAGTCCAACAATTTATCTCTCAACTCAGAGTTTTGCAGAGGAATATCTGCACATCTGGGTAAGTTAAATCTATTGAATTTATTAACAGATATCATATCCATTTAAAAAGTAAATATATATTTTTAAAATGGATATATGTTATATATTTTTAAATATTTTATTTTAATATCTGTTATTAACAGATATATCTATTTTAAAAATAGCTATTTATGGCTTTCTTTTTAATTCTTAAGTTTATCTGTTTATAAACATTTTTTTATACTGAAATAACATATTAATAATATGACACAGCTTTTAATAATTTCCCTGAAGCATGTCAGATGATTACAAAAATTGAAAATGTTGAATATTTAATGTAAGATCAAAACTCTATTTTTAAAAACCTGTTTGTGAGCATTGTTATGGGAGTTTATAATTACATTAAAAATTCTCAAAACTACTAAAGTAATCAATAACGGAATTTAAACATAGTCCACATTGGCCAACCTGAGCATCAAAGTTTTAACCAATTTTTAAAAAAATGTTTTTTTGTAATTTTTCAGATAACAATTTGAACTCATGCAGAACATAAAATTAAGAAATATTGAAAATTTAAAATCTAAAAACAAAAACCCTGGTATATAGACATTTAAACATATGTGTATATAATCATCAAAGAACATACATACATATTAGTATTTAAGTGTGCTAAAATAGGAAAAAGATGCACATTTGTATATTTTTAAGTTATTTACTTGGTATTTATTTTTTACAGGTTTAAGATTTCCGAGCCATTACTGAATAAATATACCATGAATTAAATCATAAAAAAATATTTCTTTTTATATACCTATATTAATTAAAGTACTTTTTTAAATGTTTAATATAATTAGTCTTGCTCTTGTTGAGAAATTTTTAAAATGGCAAAAATCATTCTTTTGCAGATAATATTTGGCAAAAGAATAATATATTGGAAAGTTTGCTGAAATTTTCTTTGTATGCCCACAAAAAATGATGAAGCAATTTCATTATAATCATTATTATTTTGTTATTAGGTATACTTCAGTTACTGTTTTTATTTTTTAACACAATATTCTGGCTTGACTCTTCATTATTGTTATTATTATTACTTTTTATCCAAAAATCTCTGGATTGATACACTATTTTTTTCTTTTCTTCTTTTTTTACAATGATGTTCACCCTGTACAAGGCCCAAGAGTCACTCAAGGTAGAGGGTTTTATGGGAATATGTAGAGAAGATAATGGTCAACCCTCGATTTGAACAGGTTAAGATTGTCGTGGAAGCAACATCTTGGGAGTTGGTTCTACAAAGCAGTGCTTGAGTGAAATTTACATCTGACCAATGGAATACAGAGGGAATGACGGTGGTTTGCTACAATGTGCATGGCATGGTAGGTGTTATTTGTGAAGGTTAGAACCAATCAGAGAAGTGATCAGCTCCCAAGATCTGGTCATCTAGAATTTTGGGGTTGCCCTCATACACTGTTATATTGTTAGCATAGATATTCACAAATGATCAGCATATACACTTAGGCAGATCATTTATGTAAAGTAGAGAGCTGAACTGAGAAGTGAGCAATGGGGAATGCCTGTATTGATTGTTCGGGCCTTAGAGGACTGGACATTTACAACTACCTTCAGCAACCTAAACATTAAGGGAGACTTGATAATTGAGAAAACTCTTTCAGTAATTCCATAGCAGGAGAAGCTGTGCAGTAATCCTCTATGCTACACCTTGTCAAAGTCCTTTGAAATATCTAATGCAATTGTCCTTGAGATGTATTTGTTGTCTTAAGATATCAGCAGTGGATGGATCTGATCAAAGTCTGTACTGTTTGTCACTCAAGAGGTTGTGCCTATTATTATTACTTTTTATCCAAACACTCAGGGTTGATACTCTTCAACTGTTGGAAATAAAGAATTAAGTTCTTTATTTGCATTAATTACCTATGACTATTGGCTAAATCTTTGTTGTTGTTATTATAACTTCTTGGTCATTGTACCCTCTGACCTTCATCAGGTGCTTGTTGATCCAGGTAACCTACAGGGAATTTCAAACTAACTTCTCATAAGTTTTGAATTCAAGTCCCATCCCCATTTTCATAACTGTCACTTTAACCAATTCTCTGTACCATATACCAAATACTATATTTGTTTTATTATCTTGTGAGAATGTTATCTTGGTTAAAAATTTTTATAGTTGAAACAGTTTAACTTCTTATTTTATTACATTTTATCATTGCTTTTATGGTTATTATTATTATTATTATTATTATTATTATTATTTTTATTTTCTTTGATTTCTGGCGTTTACGCATTTCTTTCCGGGTCCCGCCCAGGGACCTAAGGTTAGAAATGGCGTCATGACACTTTCCACTGAAAAAAAAAAAAATTAAATTACATAGATAAAGCCCTTCGTAAGGTGTGAGCTGTACTTGTCAGAACAATTTTTTGTATCTCCTTGAGGCATGGACTTCCAGGAATCCCTTCAATTAGTCTACTGCAATCTTTTCCAACCAGTCCTAGGGCTCCAACTACAACAGGGATTGTTGATGTTCCCATATGCCACATTTTCGAGATTTCTATTTCAAAGGTCCTTGTATTTTGACAACTTTTTGAATATCTTCAAAGATACATTGCAGTCAGCAGGGACTGCCATGTCAATAAGGAGGCACCGTTTTTGTTTGTGGTCTTTAATAACAATATCTGGCTGGTTGGCCTTGATTGTTCTGTCAGTGTGTATTGTGTAGTCCCATTATTATTATCATTATTATTATTATTATTATTATTATTATTGCTTTATGTTCATTTTATTGTTGCTTAATCACTGAGGCAATAGCCATGAAACTCCAGTTTACGTCTAGGGTTCATTTTTTCCACATCATATTTCTTAACTAAATATTAATATTGTTAAAATTATTTAATTTATATCTAATGCAATTTCCATACTGAACAGAATTTCTCTTATTTTATAGATGTGTGAGATAGAAAAGAAAACAGCTTCCATTTGGGGAGATTAATTTTTCAAAAGGGGATTAAAATATCTGAAATTTCTCATGAAAGCAAATATTTTATATTGACTTGAGTCCTGGATATGATGATAAACTACATCCATCAGCAAGACCTCTAATTGGGAGAATGAAGATATTGAGGCATGTGGAAACATATCTTAACTGCTGTTGTTCCAAGGTACACCTTGACCCGGGTTGTAGCACCTGTTAGGGTCTAAGCTATGGGCAAATAGTGAACCCTCCAACCAAAAATCAATAGTACATATTTGATGTAATGGAATAACCTGTCACCCTTATGGGTGACTACATTATAGGTAGTAACTACCTATAAGTATCTGTAAATCAATGGACTGCAGAGACTAGCTGAAATCTTTTTCGGCTTTCTGGTCAAACTCTCTATCTCTGAGCAGAGAGGAACCCGGTCAAGGCTATGCCATAGAGCAGAGTCTTGTTCAGGGAGGTAGACCAACCTGATTCTGTTTACGTGGGTTCTATGGGGATTTTGGCCATGCCTACAGGCTCAGATGTCCCACATTAACTCAGCCTTGTGCCACATCTACCTTTGTGGTGGGGGGATGGGGCTAGTAAATATTGACTAGCTGGAATCAGCTCTAGCTGTGCTGGTCAAAATCTCTGTCTCCAGGCAAAGAGAAATCCCCAGATGAAGCTATGTCAAAGGGCGGAGTCTCATCTTGGGAAACAGCTACCTGACCCCATTTTATAAGAGGTCTACAGGGAATTTTTGGCCGAGCCTATGGGCTTGGATTGCCCCATGTTAAACTCAGCCTTGTGCCACATCCTTCCTCGTGGGGAGGTTGGTAAATATTACTAGCTGAGATCTGTTGAATACAACTCAGACTTATGTGAGAACTACCAAACTTCCAATAGTAGCACTCACTACTGGATTGACTTGGAACAACCTTGTGCATAACTGTTACCTTTATTCTTATTGTACTGGTTTCTTACAAGAAACCGTTACTTATTTTATCCACCTTGTTTTTTTCAAGTATATATTCCTATTAGCATGGAATATAACAATATTTATAATAGAATTAACAACAATACCTTGTTATAGTAATATTACCAGCAATACATTTTTTTATAAAAAGTACCTACAATATACTTTTACAATATATTTTATCATCTACAAACTTTATATCTAAAAAAAAATATGTTTACTCTGAAAGTATAAAATTATGTACAAAATATCTGTAGTTGAAGTCATAAAATTACATACAAAATATTGGCATTGAATAACCCATAGACATGTTGATATGCCACAAAACAAAATCAACCAACCAATGTATTGGCTTGAGAACTGAGTAAATAAATTTGATAAAAAAAAAAAGAAAACATTAACACTCTTGTTACTGCTGGTTATCAGATAAAAAAAGGTTGAAGATTTCTGGTACCTCTAGTTCATTATGTAATGGGTGTTAATGCTGTGTATTTTAATACAGAGCTACTTGATTGGATTGGATTACATTCAGGTGCTCTCCAGGCTGTAGGTGTGAGAAACTTGTGGGCACATTTAGGCACTTTTGGGTTGGAAGAGTTAAACAAATATTGTGAGTTTGTTGTCAGAGAAAATTTTTAGAAGAAATGGAAAACTGGAAATGGCAGAGATATTTCAAAATATGTAATTGTAAACCAAAATAAAGAAACAATAATAAAATAAAGATAGAAGGAGGTACTGAAAAGTTTTCATCCAGACCAGCTTACCAAGATCTGATCAAATGAACAAACAACAAAATTATTTTAAAATCTTTTCTTGTTCAGGTTGAGAACTTTTCAACCCACATCCTACATCTTCCTACAAATTCACACACACACACATGCACACAATAAAATATAGTTTTAAGGTATGCTATATTTATGAATGAATGAATGCCAGGAATAGACCGTATATAAATATACAAGTGAACTTTGAGGTCAACACCTAGAGGCAACAATCTATTCATGCTTAAACGCAATCATAAGGCCTGATGATTACATTTAAGCATGAAACAGACTTGACACTGGGTTTTCACCTCAATGTACACTTTATATATATATATATATATATATATATGTAGAGGAGGCACAGTTGAGCAATGGATATCAGCTTGGATTGAGAAATCGGAGATCCGAGTTTGAATTCCAGTCAAATCCATTACATTCACTTACGTGCTAATACCCTTGGGAAAGGTGTGAATCCTCTTCTTCTCCCTCCAGCTATGGGTAAATAGCAGGACAGACTGGGTTCTATAACCTTGGATGGCAACTGGTCTAGGAGAAGGACAACTCTGAATTCAAAACCAGTGGGGGGGGGTCATTTGGGGACCTTGTGGCACATATTGCACCAGCTCTCTGTATTTGGCTCTTCAAAAAGTGTGGATGATCCTGCATGAAACTTTCACCACTATAATCAAATCTCATGTGCTGTTGTTGGGTTGTCAGTTTCCTAGGAACTGATCTGCTTGATCATCATACATCGAATTCAACGGGAGAGTTGAGTATGTATGTATAAGAGTAATATATATATATATATATATATATATATATATATATATATATGTGTGTGTGTGTGTGTGTGTGTGTGTGTGTGTGTGTGTATGTATAAGAGTTATATTTACATTCTTGCATTTACTAATTTAATTTTAATGAAAATTCTATCAATGAATAATAAAATTCTGTAATTAATTATATTTAATCTGGCAATCATAAGTGAAATTTATTCTAGAAAATATGACACATTTCTTGAACTGTTTGAAATCACACTTTGTTCTTATGTACTTGCTATAATGTGCATTGATTCATATATATTTAGGCATACAGGAATCTCTTGATTAATGTGGCTAATTTGTATTTCGGTAACTATAAGAAAATCAATTTTACATTACTATGATTAAGTTGAAGAATGTTTTATCATACTAATCAAGTTTTATGTTTGCACCAATAGAATTTTGGTGTATAAAAGTTTTAGTGCACTAATCGAAAATGCATTAATCAAATGGGCATTAATTGAGGGATGCCTGTATATATATTTTTGTGAAAGAATTCAAAATGATTGACAAAATTTCCTCTTCGGAATGTAAATTAAAGGAAATGTTTATCATTTTAGTGCCTTTTGCAAAATAACAACATCTGCTTTGGCAGTCCCAGCATAATCGAATGGCTTTATCTGATTGATAACTTTGGCAGTTCAGCAAAACATAATGAGAGAAAGAGTGAAAGAAAGTGTGTGTGTGTGTGTGTGTGTGTGTGTGTGTGTGTGTGTGTGTGTGTGTGTGTGATGGTTATATGTAAACAAGTGAAAATCTTGAATGTGAAAAGAGAATCAAAAGTAAGAAGGATAAACATGAATGACAATAAGGACAAGGCAAATACAAAATTTGTGTAAACACATCTTTAACATCAGTATATGATATAATATGTAATGATGTATATATCTGTGTGTATATATCTGTGTGTGTGATAGAGAATATTTTTTTTTTGAAATCAACTAAAATGTCAGTTTCTTGAAACTCTTTTGATTCATCTTGTTACAGAATATATGTAAAGATAGAATATAAGATAAATTGATAAGTATAGAAGAGATTAATAGATTTCTCTGATTCTTACAAAGAAATTCTCTCAGAAAATAAATATCAATAAATGAGATAATATTTTTATGTGTCAAGGTTAATTTGTCAGTTGTGGCTCATTTTTTTCATATTTAATAAATACCTGATTTTCTGAAATAAGTTGAATCCACTTCTTTGAACTGGAAATTAAGTTAATTTAATGTAAATTATTTGGATTTATCAGTATTAGGTGTGTACAAAAGTTCCCAGTGCTCACATTTTTGAAAACTACAGATTGAATAGACAAAAGTAAACTGATTTTAGATAAAAATTCTGGAAACTTTTATATCTAATTAATATATTAGCATCAAGCTGGGTACACATACACTCACACAAAGTGGGTGCTGAAAAGTTCTTAGTCTGTCCTATTTCCTCAAATCAGTATTTCACTGATCAAACATCAGATTTTTTTGAAGGGTTAAAATCTTGAGATATAACGTGCCAGGTTTATTGAAGTGTGAGGTGAATATGTGGAATACTACATGCATTTCATGGTACCAAGTCATTTTTTTCATGGCAGCAGGTCATCTTTCTTGATCTGCTTAAAATTTTTCAGCACACCCTTTTATTATATACGCTAAATCATTGCAAATGCAAATTTAAGCTCAGAAGACATCTTTAAAAAATTATCTGACTGGACACATACATTAATTTATGAGTACAATTTTAATTCTTGTTTTGAGATTAGATTAAAATAGATATGTGTCAAATTGTTTTTTTAATACTTCTTATATCCAATTAAAACAAAATTTCATAGCATTTATTAAGTGAATTTCAAGCACAATATTTAGAAATTTGTACATAGATTGTAGATGTACCATTTTGATTTACCTTTCACTATCTTTGAGACAGATTCATGATCCCCTCCTCCTAGAACTTGACATCTTTCAGCTGTGATAAACTGGTCAAAGTGATTTTTACAGATTTCCTCCCCTTAAGAGAATTTTGTAGGGATAAAAATAATTGATAATTCAAAGGTACAAAGTCAGGTGAGTATAGTGAGTGTAGTCAGACATCTCAGTTAAACTGTACCAATTTCTGTTGGATTTGCAAAGAGACATGAGGTCTGACATTATCCTGATAAAAGATGACACTGTTCTAATTAACTAATTCCAGCAGCTTTTAATCAATTTTTACTTTTAATCAGTCCAATTGGGAACAGTACTTGTCTGAATTCAATGCCTGAGTTTTGCAGAAGGAGGCCATAATACAGTGCTCTTCCAATCCTGCTAGATAAAAAACATCACATTCTTCAGATGCAGACCAGATTTTGGAGTAGTTAACAGTGGCTCATTTCATTTTCTCTAGGATAATTTTGCTCCACAATGCTGTAAACAATCCATTATTTATTGCCTATGGTTACTTTTTCAAAAATAGGCTTTTGTTGCCTTTGAGCAGATAATTGCAGATGGAAATGCAATCCATTAAATTTGCTTTTATTAAATTGTGAGGCACCCAAACATTGTTACAATTCACATATCCAAGTACACTATTTACATTATTCGAACTATTGTCCTCATCTTTGTCACCATATTTATTTCACTCACTAGGGTAGACTGTTCTAGTTCCATGTGCCATGTTTAATGGATATCAGTTATCTCCTGTTAATTCTCCTCCCCAAGACCTCCACTGCCTTAACCGGGTATTGAACTCACACTCTTTGGGTCCTGTAACTGGACAATGCCTTTATCCACTTGAGGACATCCATTAAATATGGCACATGGAACTAGAACAGTCTACCCTAGTGAGTGAAACAAAGGGATCAGTCCGACATTCCAACCACCTGAAGAAGGCCAGAGCATACAATGGCTGAAATGTTGTAATAAATATGGCGACAAAGATGGGGACAATAGTCCGAATAATGTAAATAGTGTACATATTACGTCATCTTAGAAATATAGACAGATACTGAAAGGTGGAAATGTTGTAACAAATATGGCAACAAAGATGGGGACAATAGTCCGAATAATGTAAATAATGTACATAATACCTCATCTCAGAAATATAGACAGATACTGAAAGGCCGAAACGTTGTAATAAATATGGCGACAAAGATGAAGACAATAGTCTGAATAATGTAAATAGTGTACATAATACGTCATCTTAGAAATATAGATAGATACTGAAAGGCCGAAACATAATAAATATGGCGACAAAGATTGGGACAATAGTCCGAATAATGTAAATAGTGTACATATTACGTCATCTTAGAAAAATAGACAGATACTGAAAGGCCGAAACGTTGTAATAAATATGGCGACAAAGATGAAGACAATAGTCCGAATAATGTAAATAATGTACATAATACCTCATCTCAGAAATATAGACAGATACTGAAAGGCTGAAATGTTGTAACAAATATGGCAACAAAGATGGGGACAATAGTCCGAATAATGTAAATAGTGTACATAATACCTCATCTCAGAAATATAGACACATACTGAAAGGCTGAAACATTGTAATAAATATGGTGACAAAGATGGGGACAATAGTCCGAATAATGTAAATAGTGTACATAATACGTCATCTTAGAAATATAGACAGATACTTAAAGGCCGAAATGTTGTAATAAATATGTCGACAAAGATGGGGACAATAGTCCGAATAATCTAAATAGTGTACATAATACGTCATCTTAGAAATATAGACAGATTCATATCCAAGTGTTTTCAAATGTTGTACAACGTTCATATAAGATATGTAGATCAGATTATTTCTGTGATATTTCAGCCCAATACAATAATACATCAAGATAACTAACAGTAGGACAGTATAAACAAAATGTAGGTTAATACTTTTTAACAGGTCTTCATAGGATGGAGTTGCCAGTCCGATATCCAACAAGTTTTGAATTTAGAGTTATCCTTCTCCTCGACTGGTTGCCAATCAAGGCTAAAGAGAAATCAATCTGCCTTGTTATTTAACTCATAGCTGTAGTGAGTAAAAATGGATTCATACTTTTCCTAAATGTATTTGTGTGAAAGTGAATACACCTACCTCAGCTGGAATTTGAACTTGGCATGCTGGTCCCACTTTTCCACACTAATAACCACTATACTAAATGCAGACCCACCCTACAGAAACCACAGCCGCAATACTGTGGTGAGGATATGGCCTATACTCGTCTTTTTTATGATTGGTAGTCAGAATTGAATCTCAATAGATATCTGATAGGTTATGGCATAGAGTCTGATCCAGGTTACAGTAGATATTAAATATATTGAAACTTTGAATGAGAAACATGATAAGCAAATATTATTACTAATAACATTTTTCAGACAAACCTCGGATATATTTCTGTTCTCTTTTTAAATTCATGTGCATACAGTATTGCCTATAGGATATATATATATATATATATATATATATATATATATATATATATATATATATATATAAATGAAAATTTAATAAACAAAAATTTAAAATTCTTGAAGCTATATACATTAAACAGTTGAAACCTAACCTGAACAAAAACTACGAAATCTCCACAAATATTCTTAAATGCCTACAATTGATAACAGAAGCCATTGGTTTATACCAATGGCTTCCCATACTTAAGAATTCTCGTTTTAACTCTCACATGGTCATGTGGGACATCACAAGCTGTGACGCGATTTTCGCTTTTGCGTCTCGTATACACGAGTTTGTCATTGCTTTGAAATTTTTCATGCAACAAAAACAGAGTATCATTATTGTTTCGTCCGTGTATTGTTTGATATATTGAAATGTAATTGTCATCTTTGATAATGGCTTATGTAAGCTGAAAGCTTAGATTGGATTTAAACATGTATCAATATGGTGATTTCCTTTTGTCTTTCAATGATAATGTTATTAAGCTCATCAGACAATATGAAAGGAACTATCAAATCCTCATATCTGCTCAAAGTGTATCTTAACGTAAACTTTGTTAACTAGATTCTTCTTCTGTGGCTAAATGGTATAGCATGTCAGGCTATATGATGGTTCCGTTTAGGATACAGGTTAAATTCTTGTTGGAGGACACATATTTTATATGAAATTTCTCAGACATTCAGGCCAGTAAATGTAGTTAATTCTGTTTATTATAAACAGAACATTTATATCTATAAAAACAATGTATAAACGAAAAATATATTAAAATAATTGTCAGATTTACTCCATTTCATAATATATGATGTCATATATATATATATATATATATATATATATATATATATATATATATATATATATATATATATATACGCGAGTGGGTGATAAAAAGTTCTTTGGCCAGACCTAGATTCCAAAATCAGAAATTTCAGTGTCCAAACATTAAAATACCGGTAATGGAAAGTGGATTGGGCTGATAATTTTTCAGCAGCCCTTTTTACATCTATGTATTTTGGTATGCTTTCTGTAATTAAAACCAAGTGTACAAATATTGGCTTTTGTCTTTTCTGAAGACAAGTTTAAACAGATCTTTGAATGTCCATTGTTAGCTTTAGACAAAGCACTTCAATGCTATTGTTGTAACTTATTCCACAAGGTAAACTGAGGAAAAAGGCTTTTATCATCATCCAAAGAGTGGATGGAGGAAAGACAACAGAATGTTTCTGTTTGAAAGGGAATTGTAGTTCTTTTAAGGAATACAAACCTCACTAGATAAAAGAGAAAATAAATTTGAAATTACCAAGAATTAACTGATTCTAGCAAGTATATTTGGAAAGTGAATAGTAAGCATTTAACCCTTAGTGCAAAGGTTGCAGTTATGAACAAAATTGTTTTTCTATTTAAGTGCAAAATTTAACAATAAATAAAGAATACATCATAAATAAGATTAATTTAAAAACCAAAAGTGCAGTAAATCATGTCAAAGTATATGTTTGCCTTTTGGCTTTTTGTACTTTGAGAATGAGGCTCAATAAGCTGGTGGACAGTGCAGTTTCAATAAATAGTAAAGAAGACAGGATTTCAAAATTTACCACTGTTCATTCAGGGGGCCAAATGATTGGCTAATGCAAAATACTAGAAGAGGATGTGGAATGATCAATTTTATATATATATATATATATAAAGTTTCAAATTGAAAATTATAATGTTTTATTTTATGAAAGTATTTATTTATTTATATATATATTTGATATATATATCAGAAATAACTGTTTGTTAAAATAAATAAAAATACTGTTTGCTAGCGTCCTTCATTTAGACGCCGGACGTGATATGGAACTCACTGTTCGGATATTCCTAACTGTCATAAATATTTAAAAAAATTTTTCTATATCTAAAATATATATATATATAGGATATATATATATGAAAAATATACTCTTAAGGTGTGCTATATTTATGGGATAAAGTGCTCAATATCAGAGATAGAATGTGTGTAAATATAAAAGTGAACATTGAAGTCAACACTTAGGGGGACTGGCTGTTTCATACTAGACGCAATTGTCAGTCAGGCCTGACAATTTCACTATATATATATATATATATATATATATATATATATATATTGAAGCTAATAAGCATGGAATAATAATAATACAACACAAAATGTACGTAACAAAATGTATTGAAACAATGAAAAAAGGTACACAATATTTACAGGTAGTTTGGTATATTCTTGGGAAGACTGTTCCTGCAGAATATATATATATATATATATATATATATATATATATATATTATATATATATATATATTATAATTATTTTTAAAAAAATATGATTTTAAAAATAAAAAATAATTATAATTTAAGCTCTACTTCTTTATGGAGCATTGTTTTTAAAAACAAAAAATAATAAAGAACTCCAGATCATTTACATAACGTGTTCTTTCCTATTTTCTACATATCTGCACATATATATATATATATATATATATATATATATATATATATATATATATATATATATATATATATATATATATATATATATATATATATATATATACAGTGTAACCGGATATAAGAGAGTTGTCGGGACGGAGAAGAAGTCTCTTATATCCGGGTTTCTCTTGTATCCAGGTTTGGTCTATTTTATATACATTAACACAGGCTCTAATTTGGGACCAGAGAAAATCTCTCTTATATCCGAGTTTCTCTTATATCCGGGTCTCTTATATCCGGGTTACACTGTATATGATAAAAATATAGTTTTAAGGTAGGCTATATTTATGGGTAAAAGTGATTAATATCAGAGATAGAGAGTAAGTAAATGTAAAATTGGACACTTGAGTTCAACACCGAGCTACTTAGGGTTGAATTCAGTGTCCAATTTTACATTTTTCAAATATATATATATATATATATATATATATATTCTTTTATCTTTTTATCCACCCAGCTTATCAGCAAAAATTTTGCTACATGTTTTTGACAACATCCCCAATCTAGCATTCAATAATTTATCCAGCCCCCTGTATATGCCACACTTACCACTAAAACTGCTAATCCACTTCATAATCTTCACTTAATTTGCAGACATACATCCTATTTTTCTTTTATATTCCATACATAGCTGAAAAAGAATGGTGCTATTCCTGCACCACTCTGCTCTGAAGGGCATCTTGTGGTTCCTAAATTTCTGTTTGAATGCCCTCTCAACTGACCCAAAATATATTTTGTTGCCCTGTTAAACACAACAGTGAGGGCAAATGGGCAGGGAGAAAAAATCTATTTTTAAATAGATTTGGTGGGCAAATAATAATTGAAAAACATATGATATATTACATTAACAAAGAATTTATTTAATGAACAAACATAA
The DNA here is from genome assembly GCA_903632075.3 of Acanthosepion pharaonis. Classification (NCBI taxonomy): domain Eukaryota; kingdom Metazoa; phylum Mollusca; class Cephalopoda; order Sepiida; family Sepiidae; genus Acanthosepion; species Acanthosepion pharaonis. Next base: position 1,417,571 of record CAHIKZ030004799.1, on the reverse strand, counting down.
AAAAATCTTTGTTATATATAATGTGTTGACCCTTGTAATTAAAAGGTAGCAATTATTTCTTGTTTCTGGTCAGGAAAGTTAGTTACTTTGAGAATAGAAGAGAATCAAGAATAAAAACAGAATTTATTGCATCTGTTCATGTTATTCATTGACCATAAGCTATTATTTGCTCCTGAAAAACCAAACTATTAACATTAAAGATATTTTGATACACTAAATGGATCAGGATTCTTTCTCTTTGCTGCAAACATTGGCTCTGAAATATTAATTCCCCAATTGTTGGTTGATCTGTCCAATACATCTTATCTAACAATGCATTTATTAGTAAGCTATGTGAAGGTATGTCATAATATGATTTACATAACTAAGTTACAATACTTTTTCCCAGATGCACTGATGTACTGGGTTGAATGGTGGAAGAAACTTTTAGAAGCACCATATATAGGATCCTCTAAGGTTATGACTTCATCATAAAAATATCTCCTAATAGAGATGAACTCTGTCACTCATACACAAGTATCAATAGACAGGCTGAAGCCCTATATATTAAATCATCCAATAACTATAATAGTGTGCAAAAAACAGCTAAACAGGTTTCAGACATTATCAGCGGCAACATAATAATGGCAGCAAAACAGACAAGTTCAGGCCAGTTTGAAGAATTACATGAAGAAATTATAATTACTTTTAAACTTCTTACCAACTTCGTTTACTGGGGACTGTTATGACATACCAAACCCCCAAATTAATTGGTTAAAAAGGATAATAAAAAGTAGATACTGGTGGAAGGGAGATACCCCCCACCAAAAAAAAAAATGGACTTGTAAGGGTTACATTCAATGTCTTTGCCATCAGCCAAGATGAACATATAACAGATTGATTGACATAAACCAATTACCAACATAGAGCATCTCACAACACTTTGAGATTTGTGTAAACTTCAAGAACTCTTTATTCACTGAATACTGTCAAGTAAAGACATAGAAACAATGCTAGACATACTAGGCTATCTTATGCCCACCAAGTTGAAACAAGTGAAACGAAGAACAGGAATTGTTTCATCTTTTAAAAACTAGTGAGTGGTTATTTGTCATGTCCAGCAACAACATAACCAAAGTCACTACAAATTGATTCTTGTCTCTGGATATTTCATGTGAATAACTAGCAATAGTTAAGATAAAGTTATGAAAATAGTAAAAAAAATGTTAAATGGTTTCTATTGATACACAGCCAAACATATTAACCTAAAAACTCAAGTAATGTTCTTAAAAAGCCTTGACGAATGGAGACTTGTCATGCATAGTGCAAAAATTAATTCAGAAATATCTAAATTGTCACCTTTCTCAGATCAATGGAGAAAATGACATTGAGCAAATGGAGACTAGCTCTTATTAAGGACCATTTTTCTTTGAACCTTGTAGATTGGTGCTACAGAATCACAAACAAAGAACTGTACCAAATAACAGAAATCACATCACTTGAGGACTTTCAACAGCAGCAATAACTAAAATGGATGACACATGTAACTCAAAGAGAAAATATTGACATAATCAAGATGTTGATGTTCCAAAGAAAAGGTTACAAAGGAAACCACTGTCAATACTGGAAAGAGCCATAACAGCTACTGTATTTGAGAAATCTATTTTCCTGAAAAATTGTTTTAAGAGAAAGATTTTATAAAGGAAATGGCTAATATTATGGTTACCATTACTGTTGTGCTGAAGAACGTTTTTGTAGGGTTAACAATCATCTTGTACAATGGCGTAAAGTGAGTTCCATAGGCTATGTATGCAGTCAGTACAGTGATGATACAGTATTGATGCATTGAGGGCTTCCTAGACTAAAGTCAGTGGTCAGATTTGAGGCTACCCTAAATGGAATAAAAGGCCAGATGTCCATGACCAAGCGAGCCTTCAAGTTGGAGAAAATTGGCTGTAGTTTAACCTGGATAGGGACGGGCTTTGTCAGGTATGTTTGCTCAAGCAAGAAAGTTTGGGAAGTGAATTTTTGCATTTAATTCAATTTTGTATGAAGTTTTTTTTCCTGTCAGTGTAGTTTTTCAGCTAGGCTTAAATTATACAGAAAGTTCAATGTCTAATATAATCAAACTGGTAAAAATGATATTCAATGCTTGATTTGAATCTTCTGAATATGTTGGCTGTCACTCATGTCTTGGTTTAATTATTATTAATGATGACTGGTCAACCCCGTATAGAGAAATCTCTGGTTTCACCAATTACAACACCTTCTTCATAAACTTTACAGATCTTTTTTTTTTAATTTTCTTTGAATGAAGAAACACAAGATATTGTTTAGTTTCTTTTATCTTCAATGTTAACATCCATAAACAAAAATTTTTCTAATTTTTGACAATTTAAAAAATTGTATGCTACTATAACAGCTTTTGCTCTATGATCTAAAGCAATCTTTTGAATCAGGTTATAAACACTCTAATGCCATCTGACAACAAAAACAATAAACTTTTGGGTCTACTCAATACACATGGGAGTCATTTGTGTGTTGCTGTTTTCTAAAGTGGACTATATAAGTTTAACTTTTTCTTTCAGGTTTGGTTTCTGTCTTCCCTGGGACGATGTTATCTTTTGGGTTGTGTTTTTCCAAGCTGTCATTCAATGTGGTTGAAGTGTGAGCTAGGTATGTTTACCTCTTATCCTTAGAATTTGGTGAATGTGCATATATTTCAGACATTTGGAGAACCTTTTTAGTGACCATGGCGTTTTATTCATCAGTATTATCTCACTTGGGGTACTCAATATAACAATTTATTAATTGTTTGTATCCTTATGTATTAGGTTGGTGCAAAAATAATGACATAACAATGTCGTTTTTTGACGTTAAAAAATACATCAAAAAACGACATTATTGCGTCATTATTTTTGCACCAACCTAATAGTAGTGCTTAGGAGATGATTTATTGTGTAAGAATAAAAATAGAACCCACACAATTATAAAAGGGTGAGAGTAATCCTTCACCCGTTAAGGTATGTAACCCTCCAAGGAAACTTGAGATGGCTAGTGAATCAAGTGTTAAGTGATATAAGATCTTATTTTGGGATGTGAGCCAGGAGAAAATTAAAGAAAGAATTTTAAATTAAACCTGAATAAGTAGGGGGAGAGATTGCTGGAAAAAACTAGTTAAAAATGTCAATTAGTTGCAATAAGTAATATTGGTCAGGAATAGATGGAAACCCACAGCAAGGTTTGAACCAGAAGATAAATTAGTCAGATGTGTTAAATCATCCACAATTAAATAAATCCCCAACTTCAAGCCACTACACTCTTATTTTTACCTTTGTGTGTTAGCAGGTTGGATGGACAGGGATTGTTTCAACCTTGTCATTAAAAGTTATCTGAGTGCCATCATCTTGTTTAGTTAAATACTGTTCTCCCTAAATCCTTATTTCCTTATAGAAAAACTTGGCCAGGAAAACTCTTGGCTATCAAAAAATAGAAATTTGCTTTTCAGACTGAATGTATTAAGAGTTAACAAAATTTATGAGTAATTTCATCATGTTGTTGACATCTGGGCAATTTTCTATATAAGTGAAAAGAGTCACTCAGAGTTTATGCAGTGAGTATTATCAGAAGATTGTAGCCATACTGTAACTACTGCCTGTAGTCATATGATCAATTCCTAAATGAACTGGGAGACTTGTAATGAACCCTAACCCTGCTGAGTAAATAATAACAAGTGTAAAGAAAATACAATTTCTCCTACTCTTCTGTGTTTCATGGTGAATCAAATTTCTTAAGATTGTTAGAATTATATTTAGCTGCTTCAAGAGATGACTTACAAATATTTCAGTGAATTTGCTGCTTCCAATGTAAATAGCATAAATAAAACAGTTGGAAATTTAATGTTAAATTATGTTGACAATTTTACTTGTTATCCATTTCTTTTGTACTTATCGTTCTTTTAATGGGATTACCTTCCTATGCACTTGTCCTTTGTACTTCCTGTAAGGTGTTTCCCTTTGAATCCTTGACCTGTTCAAAAGCTTTGTCAACCTTTTTATTTGCAACTTAATATGTTTGTTTGCAGTTACTCTGGAGTATTGTGTATTGCAGTTTCAACATTGATTTGGGATTGTTTATTTTTTGTAATTTTACTTAAACAACCTTTTATATACACTTCAGTTTTTAGATAGTAAACCAGTGTCATTTTCATTTATTTTGTGATTTTATCATCTTTAAAATTTCTTATTAATGGTCAATAATTTCTTGTATAAGTTTCTTTATTTTCATCATACCATTCTCTTATCATTTTTTATTTTGTTTGCTATTTCTTTATTTTAAGCTTTGTTTTATTTCTCTTCATGATCTTTTCTTCCTTAACAGCATTCACATTAATGCAGTGGTTGATACACTTGACATGCAACTGAATCACATTTGTCACTAAATGCTATATAAGTGTTGACTTGTGTGAAACTCAACAAACTATCTTACTATTTTAATTAAGTACAATTATTTGTACTGTTGCCAATTTTATTATCACTCTTACTATTCTCTTAGCATTTTTGCCCTCTAGATTTTACAAGTGTGTAAAAGAGTGACTGCTTTAAAAATAGAAAACATATTCACTAGGCAGTAAGTATTAAAATCGTAACCTTTATTTGGTACAGAGGACAAACCTGTTACTTTGATTAGTATACCCTATTGATTAGTACAAGGGACAAATTTCTTACTGTTTTGCTGCCTAAGTAAGCTCCTAATTTTCTATGAAAATATCTTTGTTCAAATATACAGATTTATGAAAGAGTTGCAAAATAATAGTCTAATTCTTTATAAAATAAACTGTTTGTTCTGTCCATATTCTTTTTGTTGATGCAAAACAATAATGATTGATATACCCTGATGCATTGATCTATCAGTTTACCGACAGATTTGTTATGTTCTTTTTTATTATCTTTTTAATTCCTTCTTGCATTTATTTTCTACTTTTGTTTACCAACATATGTTTCAACACTGAATGGAGACAAACTTATAGCAAGATCAAACTTACCATTCATTGATACTGATATTTCTTACATATAATGTTTATATTTCTTGTCTTAGGTATATATGTACATGCATGCACTCTACAGGGCATCTTTTGGTACATGCATTCTGTATCCATTGTTAACTTGGTTTTTCTTCCCATGATTCATGAGTAACTGTTGATTGGCATTAATGAATTGCTTGCCAAATCACAATGCCTCATAAAGAAGAAACAGAAAAGAAAAACAATAGAAAAGAAAAACTGAAAATATATATCAATGAAAAATAGCTTTTAAAAAGGTTTATGCAAATAAAAACAAACACACAACTCAACATTATTTGTGCTTATTTAATGGAGGCACATGTGTGAAGAACAAATTCAGGGAAGCATTTGATATTTTACTAGTTTCTTACTTTACCTATTTGGTCTTTTACCTTTTTTTTTTTTAAATCTTCCTTAAATGTTCATGTGGTTAAAAGTGAAAGGAAAAAAGAGAAAACATATAAGAAGAAATGTTGAAAAGAAAATAGAATTAGAAGTAAAGGATATGGACAAATTAGAATTGGTTAGATTAAGAAACAACATACAGGATGAAAGGGAAATAGGCTTGAGAGAAAATAAGCAATGAAGAAGAAGGAGAAAATTTTAAAAAATAACAAGTAAGAGAGAAAAGAGAATAATATAAAAAAGAAATGAAAATTGGATGGAGGAGGAGTAGTAGTAGGAAGAGTAGAACCAAGATTTTGACACTAACAAAATGAAGATCAGTAAAGAAAAGATAAAAGTAAACTAGAAAGATGAAATGTGAGAATAATGGTTCTAAGGCCACAAATGATAAGAGAGTAATTGCTGTAAAACAAAATCAACAACAATATCAGGAAAATAATAATAAAAAGAAGAAATTGTAGAAGAAGAAATTGAATGTTTTGGGGGTATGGAAGTCTGTATAAAAGTGAAACTCAAAAAGGTCAGAATCTAGGGAAAAAAAAATGGAAATAATATGAAAGAGATAAAAGCAAAGCTTAAGAAAGAAAATATCTTGGCTACAAGGAGCAGTTTACAAATGAAAATAGAATAAAAAAAATAGATGCTGGAGAGAAAATTGCTGGCAAACTAATCAAGCTGGCTGATCTGCTTCAGAGGTGATGACTTGTCCATTATGTGTATATCTGTATTCGTTTATTTCTCTTTGTCTGCTGGTGGATGGGTTATGGAAAATATATATATATATATATATATATATATATATATATATATATATATATATATATATATGTGTGTGTGTGTGTGTGTGTGTGTGTGTGTGCATGTATTTGTATGTACTTATATATATATTTCTATTTAAATGCATGAAATTATGATTTTATATATACAGAATTTAAACATATGCATCTGTGCATATGTATATATGTATTTACATATATTTATATATGTTGATGAATATAAACATACACAGACACACATACTGGTATGAGAGTTTGTATGTACTTCTGCATACATAGAGGAGAATGAATTGGTTTTGTTGGTAGGACATCAGAAAAATGAAATAACAGTTTCAAATTCAAATAATTATCTGCTTTTGTTATTTAAATGTTTTGCCAGGCATGATTATGAACGTTCCTAGATCTAGTCTTACAATGATCTTGTTATAATATTCTCTGATATAACATATCAGAACATAGTAAGTATCAATCTGTTGTCAATTTTTGTTATATTCCATGCTAATAGGAATATATACTTGAAAAACAAGCTGGATAAAATAAGTGTTTTCAGATGTTTATTGCCAATTTAAGATAGATGTCTGCGACCACCTTGATTTTCATGACAGAACTTCAGAAACCAGCACCGTACTGTCAAATCACAAATGGATCCTTCACCCCATGTTCTGTTAATGTTGGCAGCAGTCTGAGAAACACTATGACCAAGCTTTCACTCATGCACAAAAAATAAATGTATCTCTTTTTTATTCATGTTCAAGTTGATGGTATATAATGGTTTTAGTTAAATTCTGAAAGAGATTGATATAAAATTAACGAAAAGGACACTTTAATCATTAGGAATGAGTAATATATTTTAGTGTAAGTATTATAATAATATATTAGAACAGAAAGTCAGACATGAAAACTGTTATATTACATGCTAATAGGAATATATACTTGAAAATCAAGGTGGATAAAATTAGTAAAGGTTTATTGTACAAAACCAGTACAATAAGAATAAAGGTAACAGTTATGCATGAACGTTATGAATGTGGGTTCTCTGAGCCTATAGCCTCGGCCAAAAATATTCCCTTTTTGAACCCACATAAATGGGTCTGGGGGTAGTCTACCTCCTCGAACAAGACTGCCCTTTGGCGGAGCTTTGTCCGTGTTCCTCTCTGCCTGAAGGCAGAGTTCGACTGTTTAGCTGGAACAGGTCGCAGCTAGTATATTTAGCTACCCCATCCCACGAGGGTTGCATGTGGCACAAGGCTGGTTTAACATGGGTTATGGGTCAGTCTACCTCCCTGAATGAGACTCTGCCTTTCGGTGGAGTCTCGTCCGGGTTCCTCTCTGCCCGTAGGCAGAGAGTTTGACCATCTAGCTGGAACAGGTCATAGCTAGATTCTGTAGTCTGTTGACATACAGATACTTATAGGTAGTTACTACCTATAGTGTAGTCACTCATGGGGGTGACAGGTTATTCCATTATATCAGTTTGAAAGGCATGAATTCAAATGTTCCTATATCTAGTCTTACAATGATTTTGTTACCATATCTCACTGTTATAGCAAACAGAATGAATTTTAAGTAATCTAATTCAGGTCTGCATGATTCTGTTTTTTCAAACATTGATTCTCAAAGATTAAGATTTGAATTTTAGGAGATATATTCTAAATATATAAACATCTGTAAGTACATTTTTATTTTCTATGTACTTGAAATGTTTACACATATATTTGTAAATATATGTCTCTGTGTGGTTATAAATTTAGGTATAACTGAGCCCATATGAAAGTCTGATTATCAGTGATTTCGAAATTAATTAAATGCTAACAATAAAAAATAGATTCTTTTACTTTTTGTTACTTTGTAACTGCTTTTCTTTCTTTCTTAAGTACAAATGTGTGTGTGTTTATGTAATATATACTTCATAATGATACTTGTAGTTATTGATGATGTTGCAAATATACTAACTAGTGAGCTAGTAAATCCAAATCTCCTTCCATTTGCTTAAACTTCAAAAGTTTGTTTACATTGAGGTCACAAGTTCAATAAGTAAACACTTCATCAAAGTTACAAAATTTTCTATGTTCTTATGTATAGATTTTATATATATGCTGACAATTAGTTTATCTTATCTTAATTTGTATATTCACAACTTATTTATAGACAAAGAATACAAGTTTTTCTCTGTCTAGAATGAAACTAGGTATTTACTCTGTTTACCCACTAAAACAAGTTGCGACACAAAGTCTTTTTTTAAGGTGGAGACCTGAGTGCATACACCTGGGCTATGAACAAAAATTGCCTGCAGCCCCTGCAAAAGTTAATTGTGCTGGCTTCAGTGCAAGCACCAATCCCTCTCTCTGGTGCAATGAGAAGGCATTGCCTCAGGCAGCTGTTCCCCAGGGCTGGGCACCTCTCGGTATAATTTTCCTCAGTTGCGACTCTGTCTTTTGATGGAGTCGCCCCTGAGTGCACTCTGCCCAAAGACAGAGACGCAACTGAGAGATGATAAATAATGTGTTATAAACCACTCGAAGGAGGGGTTTATAGACAAAGAATACAAATTTCTGTCTGTGTAGAATGAAACTAAGGGGTTTTCCATCAATGATCTAATGAGTTATAACTTTTGAATTTAAAAAATGTAAGGTGTTACATAGGATTTCTATATTGATAATAGGCGAATATTCTTATCTGTACTAAATTAATTTGATATCTGTAAGATATCTTTTTTGAATTTCTAAAAAACAATGGTTTATAATGGACTAGCAATAGAGCCCGGCGTTGCCCGGGGATGTAACAGTAAGAGACAGATCAAGAATCGACCATCATAAAGACTGAAAAATAAAATTGACAAAGATTATTGTTTAAGTTTGATGGACATACATGTCTTAATTAGTTTTTTTTGTGTTTTTTTTACGAATTGTTCAAACCCAAACTCAAACAAAAACATTGTTTTCAATCGTTATGAGTCTATCGATTGAATAGAATTTTATTATAAACAATTGTCTTGTAAATGGAATTTTTAAAGCATTCTGAATGTAAAAATAAAGTAAAAAGTGTGAAAGACAATAAGAAACACTACCTGCCAAAAAAAAGTGAAGTTTTGTTGAAATCGGTTGAAAAATGTAGGAAATCTGATCCCATATATAAATGAACAGACACACACACACACACACACACACACACACACACAAAAAAAAACAACCTGGGTTTTATAATATGTATAACTCGATATGAGTTGTCCCCCTTTCATTCGTGTTTTATCGTGTTTTCAAATTGATTTCGTGCAAAAACAATGGTGTTTTTCCAATTTTTGGTGCTGTCAGAACCACCGCAAGGTAATTTTACGCAGTCCTGTGAAGTTTTGTTGAAATCGGTCAAAAAATGTAGGAAATCCAATCCAATATATAAACGTACAGACGCACACACACACACACACACACACTCACACAATCTGCGTTTTATAATAAGTAAGATGTAAGCAAAAGGTGATTTTAAGTCTTAAAGAAACATTAGTTTTTTAAATGGATTTATCATAAGAAGAATTAACATCAGTAAGACAGCCTACCCAGACAAAAAACAGTTCACAAAGTGACTTGAGGAAACCTTGATCAGTGAACATAGTGTAAAGAAGACAGAACTCCATTTGGAATACCATTTACAGTGCTGAAATCATGACTTTTGGTAAGTCGAAGCACATGAACACAGACTGTGTCAGAGCCAGTCATCAATATTAAGCATCGTGTGCTGATGAGCTCAAAGCATGACACAACTCAGCCAAACATGCAAACATTGAAATCTGTTTGCAGCAAACCCAACAAGCTGCATATCATTGTGCAAACAGCTATTGGCTTCAACACTCAGACAACATTGAACTGGCAGTGAACACTGATAACATTAGGACCCTACATGAAGACATCAAGGAAGCAACAGACAAACCAACAAAGAAATGTGCACCTCTGTTATACCTGAATGTACCTATTCTATTATTAACAGACTCTCCCACACATAATAAGTAGTAGTAGTATTGGCCGCCAGTTGAGCTCAGTGGAGTTGAGTGAGTCAGTCGATGTCGGACATTGAAGTATCAATCACCCCAACTAGATTGCTGCATCATTAATTATTATTTCAAATTCCTAACATTTTGTACGTCGGACCCATTTAGGACCAACTTAGCGAAATACAAGCCTCCACTGTGAAAACTACTCTACAGCAACCTCTAAACTCAACCAGTTTTATGGAACCACTTCACAAGCTCTTTTGACTCTGCTAGAGAGAAAAAAAAGGTATCCCAGGACATGTTTAATGCTAAGATTATCAATCTGTATAAAAAATAAAATTAACTACAGAGACTGTAACAGCTACTGCAGTATCCCCTAGTCAAGTAAAATCTTGACCCACTTGGCTCCAAATCTTGACCCACTTGGCTCCAAATCTTGACCCACTTGGCTCCAAATCTTGACCCACTTGGCTCCAAATCTTTACTGATTCAATCTACTCTGAATTCTAGTGCAGATGCCATTATACATTTCCTTCATCCACCTTACAAAGGTTTGTTTTTGTGGCTGAAGAAAATGGGTTGCTCCTCCCTCATCCAGTTGCTCAACATTACGACCTCTTTCTGAAGACATGCAAGATCTGGTCAGCTACAATGAGGAACCAAGGATGTGCTCTTGTGCCAAATGCCTTTGGCATTTTCTTTTTTGTTTCTCACTAAATATGTCCAAACACTCTGCAAACATTCACCAGATAGAAATTTGATAGAAAGCTCAGTATCTGTCTATATTTCTGAGATCAGGTGTTATGTACACTATTTACATTATTCGGACTATTGTCCTCATCTTTGTTGCCATATTTATCACAACGTTTCAGCTGTTGTATGTTCCGGCCTTCTTCAGGTGGCTGGAATGTTGAACTGAACCCTTTATCTCACTGTGCTATATGTCCTCAAGGACACATGGCACAGTCGATAAAGGTGTTAATTAGATCCAGTGAGAGGACCCAAAGAGTGTGAATTTAATACCTGGTTAAGGCGGTGGAGAATTTGGAGAGGGGAATTAACAGGAGATAACTGATAACTGACATCCATTAGACATGGCATGTGGAACTAGAACAGCCTACCCCAGTGAGTGAAATAAAGGGTTCAGTTTGACATTCCAACCACTTGAAGAAGGCTGAAGCATACACTGGCCGAAACGTGATAAATATGGTAACAAAGATGAGGACAATAGTCTGAATAATGTAAATAGTGTTGATAGAAAGCTATTCAACCAAGGTTTATAGTCACCATCAGAGAAATGTTGTTCAATGTTGATAATGCACACTGAGGAGAATTTCTAGCAAGTGTTCTATTACTTTGTCCTTGTCTGCACACTGTTTGTGCTATCAGCATTAAGAAAACTAATGTCATACAGCATCATGCTGCACCACCATCAAACAGGATTTGACAACAAAGTATTTGAAGTCACTGACCATTGATTTTGACTGACAGATGTGCCACCACCATTTCACAAAATAGATGCCTACTACTAGATTGCTAAGTGAGAGAAATCAACAAAGACTATTATTACTCTAGGTTTTTACTACAGTAGTAATAGTTTTTTGTTGTTTACTCTCACTTAACAGCTTATTAGTAGGCATCTGTCTGTTTTGTGAGAAAATGGGTGCACAAGAAACAGCTGTACTGATTCTGCTTGACTGTCTTTTCTGCTAGTATTGCAATTTATGAATTAGTATTTTTCTGACAGAACAGGAACTTCATGACGTCCCAGAGTTGACATGTTTGAGAAAATGTTCTGAAACAAATTAAATAACAAGTATTCTGAAAAATTGGAAGCACTTTACAATATAAAAGAGCAGTCTTTCCAACTACAGTGAGAAAACAACACTCAGATCTTTGAAAATGAGTTGAGATGAGAACCTTTCAGCTCCCCCGCCCATACAAGAACAAGCCAATAATTTCTGTTAGGCCTTTCTAGGTTTTCAACATATATTACTGCTCACACACACACACACACACACACACACACACACACACACACACACACACACACATACACACACACACACACACACACACAGAGTACTTTTTTCCTATTTTTAAAAAAAGACACCAAAATATTTTACATCTTTGTTATTATTATCATTGTTTTTATTTCTTTTGATTTCTGGCATGTACATTTTCTTTAGAAATGGCATCATGACACTTTCCACTACTCCCCAAAAATAAATATTTTACATAGATAAAGCCCTTCGTAAAGTGTGGGCTGTACTTGTGAGAGTGATTTTTTGTATTTCTTTAAGGCATGGGCTTCCAGGAATCCCTTCAATTAGTCTACTGGAATCTTTCCCAACCAATCCTAGGGCTCCAACTACAACAGGTATTGTTGATGTTCCCATGTGCCATATTTTTGAGATTTCTATTTCAAGGTCCTTGTATTTTGACAGCTTTTTGAATATCTTCAAAGATACATTGCAGTCTGCAGGAACTGCCATATCAATAAGGAGGAATTTTTTTTTGTTTGTGGTCTTCAATAACAATGTCTGGGCGGTTGGCTTTGATTGTTCTGTCAGTGTGTATTGTGTAGTCCTATAGAATTGTAACAGGTCCTATCTCTGTAACCAGGTCTGTTGTTGTTATTATTATTATTAATATTATTAATGTTATATTTTCTTCACAACAATATTTTCTGGTATTTAAAGTTAGGGGTCAAGCAACAAACACTAAATTTTCTTCAAGTTTCATTTCTCAATATCTTGATTGTATAAAACTGATTTTTATTTCTATTAATTGTATTTTAAAATTTGTTATCTGTATGCTTTGAAAATTGTAGAAAATATAATTGACTTCAATGGCACATTCACCTATTTTATTTATTTCTTTTCATTAATGATCAAGGCTTACACAGTTTCTACTCAAAGAAAGATGTGAGAATATCAGACAGAACTTTGTAATTTTTTGTATGGCAGAACTCTAAAGTCAGCTCAACACAATTACAAGGAACAAATATTAATAATGCCTCACCTACCAAAGATTTTTTTTTGGCTTTCATTTTATATGTGGCTTAAAAGAATTTTATTCAGAATCATTTATACAAATTCCTTGTCATATTTTTAAGTTAAAAGCAATAAAAGTAATTTGAAAATAGATTCTACTGTAATTTAAAATTAAAGGTTTTTAGAAACATAAATTACATAAACATTATCAAAACATTTTTACCTTTTATGATATAAATAATGAATACTTAAATAGAATTTTCATTTTAATATTTCTAAAAGAATAGAAAGCATAGTTTTTTTGCTATATAATGAATCTACATGTTTTCTTTTTAGATTTTTGAGTTCAGTATAGATACAAAACTTGATTTTAGGGATATATAGTCATGTCTCTAAGCTGACTGTAACTAAAATATTTTAAGATCTATTACCTCCAGCAAAAATAAGTGAAAAGATATTTGTTGGACTGAAAAGATTTTGAAATAAAAAGTGACAAATCTAAAATATGTCAACAAATGTCATTCAATCATTTATGTGTTTACTATAGAGAATTGATTTAATCCTGGTATAATTAATTTTTATTCTTAGTTATTATTTTTCTGACATGAGTCAGCAATATAAAATGATTTAGATTTAAAGATGATATATTAGCAGTCTTTAAAAATGTATGAGGAATTGCATAGTTTTTTTTCAATTTTTAAGATTTTGTTGGGAAAAGGCAACAAATTAATCAAATGAAAAGAATTTGCACATCTAGAAAAAATTTATAACACATTTTAGAAAAATTCAGCAGATAACATGCGAAATAAAGAGAGACAAATCCATGTTTTATACAGATTTGCTCCATCAAATCAAAATAATGATAATGAATGTATTATCTATATTCCATGTCACATGATTTCTTTTATGAGAGGTTGCTGAAAAGTTCTCAGCCTGATCAAGAAGTCTTCCCCACACAAAAAAAATTCTGATGTTTGGTCATATAGTCAAATTTTGGGAATTGAAACAGGTTGAGAGCTTTTCAGCACCTCCTCATATCAATTAGGGACAGTACATTTACTATGTTCCTAATTTTATGCAGATATGATTTCTCTTTTCTTTCATTTTCATTCCTTAGAAGAAAAATTATAATCCGATCGTCTGTGGATGGCCTATGCCTCTTCATCAAGAAAATGGAAGAACTTTTCTCAATTAGTAGTTAAAGCTAAAATTATCATATTTTAAAAATATAATATCTAAACCAATATGTGCAGTATTGGTTTTTTTTCCTTTGAAAAGGTAAAATAAGATCTCAATGATTTGTATTAAGTATTTGTGATATGACAGACTCTCAATGATAAATCTCCCATATGCAGGGCTAGTTCTTTGATTTTTGAGAACATTATAAAATGCTGTTTAACGATATACATTTAAGACAGTGATACCAACCTATATTTTTGTAAAGATAAACAAAGCGTATTGTAATGTTTTAAATATCTGAGCAGTTAATTAATCTGTTTGCAGTGAGATATAAAAATCAAAATCAATTTATATAAACAGTTGAACCATTTTTTTAAACATTTCATCCCAAGCAAGGCAGTAAAGCTACTAAGATGCAAAAGGTTACTGAATGTGAAAGTGTTATGATGTTGATTTGGGGTTAGTAGAGACAAACGCCAAATAACACGTAACAATAAAAAGGGTTTTAATAGGTTGGTAAAAAGGTACAGAAATCGCCTGAGTAGTCAATAACTGGCTCAACTAAGAACTTCTCTGTCTATCTATCTTCCCCATGTCAACTGACATGCAACTATTTAAAGTCTTTGTTCACAGACGCAGACAAGTTCATCTTCAAGAGGAGTGGTAGGTTTCCGACACAACAGAAAGAATATAAGAAAAAGAAAAAAATTATTATGAAGAGAGAACAATAAAAGAACAGGGATTAAGAAAACAAATGATAATGATTGACATTGTATCTACATTTTTGAAGATGAAACTTAACTGGCAAGAAGCCAGAAGAAAGTTCTACAAGTGAGAAGTGTGATAGAAGAAACTGTTAGAATTTACAGTTACATCTATTTTAACTGTAAAATGACGAGACTCAGTTACCAATCTAGTACTGCATTTAAATTTGTAAAGTGTACGTACAGTTACCATAAAATTATTCATAGAAAAGCCACAGGGAAGTTATATTATGGTGGTGGGAAAGTGACTGAAGCTGAGAAGCCAGGTCATGACCGATAACATTGCAGATTTTTATTTGGATTATATTAAGGATCTCTAAATACATATCAGAAGGGCTAGACCAGATGTGACAACAATAGTCAATGTTTGTACAAATGGTAGATTTATAAATGTGTAAGATAAAATCTGGTGAGAAAACTGTCTAGCAGGATAGGGTGAACCAACTTTTCTAGCAGTACACTTAGCAGTTGATTCAATATAATCTCCCCCCTTCATTTCAGCCTGAGAAGTCAAAAGAAGTCACTCTCTTGGAGTTATGCATCAGCCATGGGAGGTAAAAAAGGTTCTCTCAGATGATTAAAAGAGAGCAGTTTTATTTTGGAGGTGTTAAAATTAAAAAGCTATTTCTTGCCCTGTTAACAACAGATTGTAGGTCATTTTTGAGATCAGCTTCTAATTTGACTTAATTGAACTAATTGGACTTACTATTAAGACAGGAGTTAAGAATTGAGGATTTCCAACAATCGGAAAAGCAGAAAGCAGCAAGGCATTTACTGCAGAGTTTAGAGAGAAAAGGAGACAGTTCCAGAGCATATTTCTTAAAGACTATTGCAGGGATACCATAAAGTTCACATTCTTTGTAGGAATTCAGTTTTGGAGATGATAGTAGAAACCATGGATGGAGTTATATACATATCATTCAACAGAGACTCAGTTCTAACTGGAAAGTCAGGTAAAGATACTCCAGATGAGTCAAGAATAGAAATTGGAGAGAATTTATGTGTAAAACATTCTGCTTTATCAGTGAAGGGAGGAGGGATAGAAAACTTACTCTTATTTAGCACACTACTACTGAGCCACCAGTAGTCATGTGAATCAAACTTACTAATGGCTATACGGTGCCTCGTTCTATCAGAAAGCAAAGACTTAGCATCTTTGAGGACACATTTACAATTATTCCGAGCAAACAGATTCCTTCTTGATAGATTCTTTCTTGATAGATTCTTTCAGTAATAACCATAATTACATCAGCAGTTGACCTAGAGAAGGGAAAACTATACTGCTTGTCTGAAAGAAGACCCTATGAGGCAAGATGCATAACCAATTCAGAGTTAGATTGGAACTACAGAAGAGGAATTACAACAATCTGGAACACAAGAAGCAGTAAGGTATTTATTGTACAATTTAGAGAGAATAGGGTCCTATTCAGGAGCATATTTCTTAAGGACTATTGCAGGGATTCCATCAAGTCCTTTGTGAGGATCCAGTTTAGAGATGATAGCAGAAACCATGGATGGAGTTATATACATATCATTCAAAAGAGACTCAGTTCTAAGTGGAAAGTCAGGCAAAGATACTCCAGATGAGTCAAGATTGAATTATTGAAGCAAACCTTTTTAGATATAAATCTCTTCATTCAAGAAGTGCCAAATACCCACTCTTTATTAAATGCAAAAAATGTTTAAAATGTTATAGTAAAATTATTTTCTCTATTAATAAATTCATAGTTATTGAGATTATACTTGTTTTTTTCCTAAATTCTTTGATGAAAGTGTTGTAACTGTTTTTGTTAGTTTAATGAAAATATATTGGGTTTGTTAAAAACTTTAATAAAAAGCTGCTGAAAGTTTAATGTTTGTAATATCAATCATTTTTACATCAAAACATTGATAAATATACAAATTGTTAGATATTGTTGATATAACTATGCTTATCATAAATCAAAAACACCAAACTAGACTTGATGGTAATATTTAATGTATGGACAAATGGTAGTCATATAAATGTTTAAGATAGATTCTGGCCTGAAAAACTGTCTAGCACAACACAATGAACCAACTTTCCTAACAGCAGTCCTAGTAGTTGATTCAATATATTCTATCCACTTCATGTGAATGGAAAACATTAGCCTGAGAAAACACAAGGAGTCACTTTTTTGGAGGTTAGCATCAGCCATGCTGATGGAAGGTAAAAAAAAGGTTCTCTCAGATGATTAAAAGAGAGCAGTTTTATTTTAGAGGAATTAAAATTAACAAGCCATTGCTTGCTCCAGTTAACAACAGATTGTAGATGATTTTTGGGATCAGCTACCTGTTTGACTTTATCAAACTGATCAGACTTGCCATTAAGTCAAGAATAAATAGTTGTGTTGTCAGCATAGATACTGAGTTGACATCATGAACATTGTTGATGAAAATGAACAATGTAGGTCCAAGGATAGACATCTGTATTAATACAAAATAAGATTAGAAGAGTAGCTGTTCAAGAAAACTGTCATATTGTGATTTGATAAAAAAGATTGAATCAGTTCAAAAACTTGTCCAGAAATACCATAATGTTTCAACTTATGCTGAAGACCAGCATACCAAACCCTGTCAATTGCCTTCAAGATATCTAAAGCCACAGCCCAAGCATTAGCATCTTTATCTAAATCTTGATAGATTCTTTCAGCAATAATTGTTAATACATCTGCAGTTGACCTAGAGAAACGAAAGCCATATTGCTTATCTGAAAGAAGACCCTGTGTGGTGAGATGCTTAACCAATTCAGAGTTGATTAGGGCCTCTAGTAATTTGCTAATAAGTGGTAGAAGGCTAATAAGTGGTAGAAGGCTAATAAGCCACAAGTTAGAAGGATCAAACAGTTTGCTTGAGTTCTTAAAAACTGGAACTATAAAAGATTTCCAACAAGCAGAAAGAAAATTATTTCTTCCATTTCTCTCGTAATTTTTTTCTTCATGATTTGATGATAATTTCAATATTTCATAAAGCATAAATTTAATAAGAAAAGGTAAAAATACTTCAAATGTATTTTTTGTTGCTGTTTTATAAAATGTAGAACAGATTCAGAATTATTGAGGGATTTAGTAATAATTTTGTTTCAAATGTTCTTTGTTTACAAATTGTAAGGTAAAATATTATTTAGTAGAATTGTTCAGTTTGTTGCTTTCATCTTAATTACTGTACAAACAAGTCAAAATTATATCCACTTTTAATATGAGATATTCCAAATATTACCCTGATAAAGATATTATCAAGAAAACTAATAGTTATCATTTTAGAATGGTAGATTTTTCAACTATGATAAAGGAATTCAAGAAAAATTGCTCTTACTGTGGAATAAAAATTATCATCATCATTCAAATGATAATAGTTTTTTCACTTTACTGTAAACTTATATTATTCTTTCTATAAAAGAAGTTACTATATACTTGAGTAATCTCTATCTATAAAAGGTAGGATGTGTGTGTGTGTGTGTGTGTGTGTGTGTGTGTGTGTGTGTGTGTGTGTGTGTGCGTGTGTGTAACTAATGCACAGCCACAATTTTTGATGGATTTTCACCAAAAATTTACGTGCACATGCTCCAAGTTAGCGGGAAGACCAAGACCAACTCTGCATTTCCCAACTCCCATCAATAGTAGAAATAATTGATTTTTTCATGCTTCTACAGCAGTTTTCATGTAGTTTGCAGCCATTTTGTACTGGCCAGAGTGAGAGCCTATAGCTGGCTGCCACGAATAGGCAGGAAGATTCTATTGGCCAGCGTGAGAGCCAACAGCTGACTGACACGAATGTTAACTAGCATGCTAGCATGCAAAAAAAATCGATAGCTGCATTCGTCACAAGTGGGAAAAATTTAAATCTGCATGGCATTTTACTCCACTTTAGGTTGGGTGTGAAAAAGTATTTGTTGTTAACATTCTTTTTCATTCAGTTTTTCCAGTTACAAGTCCTTTTTTAAAGCTGATCGTTTTGTGTTCATTTTGTTTAGTTCTTTTTTCGTAACAGATTTAATGTTTAGTATAGAGCTTAGAAAAAATTTGCAGTGTTAGATAGGCAAGAAGTAAGGCATGTAGCAACATCAGCACGACAAAGGCAAGGAAGGGCAAAAATATTTTAAGTCAAGTGATAGCGATTGCTGTATGAGTCGTACAATTTTTTAATCAAGCACGCGCAATGCCGGGCCATGCTGCTAGTGCATAATAATAGTTTGAATTTACTTGGAATAAATCATTCTACTGAACTAATAATATTCTTACCAGCATTTCAGAGGATTCTCATTTTCAGTTGTTTTTATTTAATGTCAAGATATTGTCATTTTAGAGTTTCTTAGGCTACCTTTATTGTCTGCTATAAATGATTCTTAAAATAAAAAAGGCCTGAATATAATATGAATTTTATATTAGTTCTGCCAACATTTTCCATGAAATTAAACTATTTAACAGATATTTTTTTTCTTTTTTAAAACCGAGGTAGGCAAGTGTCATATTCTGTGCTAATAGGAATATATACTTGAACAACATGGTGGATAAACTAAGTAAAGGTTTATTGTAAAAACCAGTACAATAAGAATAAAGGTAACAGTTATGTGCACGAGTGTCACAAGTCAATTCAGTAGTAAGTGCTACTATTGGAAGGTCGGTAGTTCTTGCGTAAGTCTGAGTCATACTCAACAGATCCCAGCTACAGTATCTAGCAACTGCCCCACGCAGTCACGTGGTACAAGGCCGAATTTAATGTGGGGTTCCCGAGCCTGTAGGCTCAACCAAAATATCTGTGTATACTCTGCATAAACGGAATCAGGTCTGTCTACCTCCCCAAACGAGACTCTGCCCTTTGGCATAGCCTCATCCGGGTTCCTCTTTGCCCAAAGGCAGAGAGTTCAACAGTACAGCTGAAAAGATTTCAGCTAGACTCCATAGTCCATTGACTTATCAATACTTATAGGTAGTTACTACGTATAGTGTAGTTACTCATGGAGGTGACAGATTATTCCATTACATCAACAAGTTTGATAGAAATTTTGAAGGCACAATAGAATCAGTTAAAGGTACATTTGGGAAACTACTTAAATGTTATTAAGGAATTGAAAAATATTAGAAATAAAGAAAAGAGTGCTTGATTGCTATTTAATGTTGAACCTTCTTATATAGTAGTAAATGCAGCACAGTTTTATCAAAAATATAGGAAAAAAATTGATGACAGAAAATTAGAGTTGTCAATAATTGTCAAAATGTCAATAATTGTCAAAATGTCAATAATAATATTGACAGAGCATGTAACAAATGAAGAAGTTGTAAGGAGAATAGGAGCTGCAAGGAATTTGTTAGTAACAATCAGAATAAGACAGCTACAATTTTGGAGACATATAATGAGAATGAAGGTTTGAACCTTAAGCCACAAGCAACTGAAAATGAGTAACCTGATTGATAGGTGAGAAAATGGATTGAGGAACAAGTACCAGAAAGACAGAGATGTAATAAAAGAGTAAGGTTGAAAGCTACAAAGGATAAGAAGCTATGTAGAATCATGATTGCTCAGATTCTGAAGGGACATGACACATACAGAAAGAATTAACAAAACAATACTGGTTATATATTTATATATATGTATATTACAAGAAATAAAGAAAGGTGGATAATTCTTCAGTCCATTTGCTATGCTATTATATAAACTTACTGCAGTTTTAGAACTAGAGTAATGACATACTAAAACCTGTTTTTATCTATATAAAGGTGAGATGGAAAAACACATTCATTACAAAATAATAGTGTCATAATATTATCTTTAAAGCATTAGTCTTAATTTAATATTAGTAGCTACTACATCATCAATAAGATTATAATATCTTACAATTACTACTGTTAATTGGTGAATATCAATTAACTAAAAAGTTGTTGGTATTAAATAATCATGGGTATGGTTTCTATGATTGCTACCAAATGTAAAGGTGAAAGGTATTTTTTCTATTCTTTTTTAATCATTTCACTCCAAGCAAGGTGATAAAATCATCAAGATGTAAGGAGTTACTGAGTGTGAAATAATTTGAGAAAAAATGCTATTGAGGAGAGAGAACAAAAAAAGAACAGGGTTCAAGGATGATGATTGACATTTTTTAAGATTATAGTTAACAGGAAAGCAAAATCCTAGAAGAGAGTTCCACAAGTAAGAAGTTTTAGAGAAGAAACTATTAGCATCTTTTTTTCTCATTCTCCCTTTATCCAGTTTCTTCATTCTAAGAACAATGCCATCCCATTATCTCTATTATGTCAAATGTCCTTCCCAGAACATTTCCATTTCTACAGCAAGACTTTTCTAATTACATTAATTTTATTTTTTGGTTGATATTATTGGTTAAAGAGAAAGACTTTATTCTTTGTGGGCAAATAATCTAATTTTGTTGTCCCATTTAAAAATGAACAAATAATCCTGCCTCCATCTGTCCTTCTTGTTACATGTGATTTTAACTGGTGACATTGTGTCTTTGATCTAGGTTTTAAGTTAAAAAGGACAGAACACATTAAAAAAAATTCCCTTTTATCATTTGTCTTAAGCTTCTCAGTATAAGATCTGTTTCTAGCAACCAACATTAAAGAGCCATATTGGCAACAATGTATGTTGATAGTTATATACAATGTATTGTTTATAGTAGCAGTAAACATTATTTGTGTGGAAAATAATACGATACAGTCAAAATTAGAACATTAATTTCTATTTTATTGCTTTATTTTAATATTTATATCATGGAAATAATGAAGTTGTTGCAAAAACGATTTTCATTTTAATGCCATATAAGATAAGATTTTTTAAAAATTCTCTAAGGCATAAAATATAATAAAGCTCAGGTCTAATGGTTGTATTATTTTAAACAATAAATAATAAGAACAGAATGAAATATAGAAGCAACAATATATAAATCATAAATCTATGCAAACATAAAGATCACATTTAATATTATTTTAATATTTTATATTTAATTTTCTTGGTTTCATTTTAAAAGTTTAGTTAATATTAGAATGAAAAGTGTTCATGTATATGCACATATATGCTAGCAAAAAATATCTGGAAAATTTATATATACATGTATGTAGATATATTTATGTATATATGTTGAAATACACATGCAAATCACATGTATACCTCAACTAGTAAATAAGCAATAAATATATATACACAGATGTATTAATTCAAGCATATTGTCACTATTAAATGTAAACATATTTTCATTCATGTAAACAGATTTGCACATATGCATGAATATACAAATGCATTAACACATACAGCCTTAAGCATGCACGTATTCTTCCACATATACACATGCAATTCAATCAGAACACAAAAGAACAATTAAGAAACAGGAAAATTTGCATCCAAAGAAGCCATATTACACTTCTACTTCTGGAATTCTTTCTGCCTTTTTTTCCTTTTCTTTCTTTTTAAATTCCTTTCCTTCATTTTTGAATCTTTTTAAGAAATTCTATCATCAAAAACAGAGAACCAATTCCATTAGTCCATTCAGTTTTAGCTTTTAGAAATAATGATAGAATTTTAAAATAGAAGAAAAGCATGGAAGCAGGGAAGTTTCCAGTTTCTAGTATGTTCCTCACTTCCTTTTTCCATCTACAGATTGGCGGATTTGTTAATAAAGGTTAGACAAATTTGAATGCACCCAAGTAACAGCAACTTTGATTGTATTCAATAGCAGAAACAATGAAGTAAATAAATTAAACATTATTTTGAAGAATGAAATTTGATTTAGATATAGGTTCTACATCAACATCACATGAATTTTGATATGTCAGTCAATAAATATTCCTATCTGACAGGTTATAAATTCACAATAGAAAATTTAGCAAAATAAAGAATATTATATACAAAAAGCAAAATAAACAGGTTGCTTGACAAATCATATTCAGTAAAAGGACTCCAATGCAGAATTTTCTGGTATTACTATATCAGTTTGGTTTCGAAGGAAAAAATATTTAATATATATATATATATATATATATATATATATATATACAGGTTTCTGCAATTAAGCTTTTTATTGTATTTTTCTTACATGCATACAAGAGATTTCTTTTTTGGACATAGAGTGTGTAAGAACTGTCCAAATCATCATTGGATCTGATCTTTTTAATAATAGAAATGTTTTACTTCCTGCTCAGATACAAAGATCATTTAGACAGTTCTTACTCAATCTATGTCCCAAAAATAAATCTCTTGTACACAGGAAAATAATATAATAAAAATTTTAATTACAGTATCTTATCAGTCATCATCAAGGAAACCTGTGGAAAAAGGGATTGCTTCCTAAATACACTATTATATATATATATATATATATATATATATATATATATATATATATATATATATATATACAAAAAAGTATAATATATATATTTTAGAAATTGGTTGGTCTGAGAACTCTCTCTCTCTCCCTCTATATATATATATATATATATATATATATATATATATATATATATATATATATATATATATATATTATAGGTGCAATTTTAATTTATAAATTCATG
The DNA here is from genome assembly GCA_903632075.3 of Acanthosepion pharaonis. Classification (NCBI taxonomy): domain Eukaryota; kingdom Metazoa; phylum Mollusca; class Cephalopoda; order Sepiida; family Sepiidae; genus Acanthosepion; species Acanthosepion pharaonis. Next base: position 1,393,882 of record CAHIKZ030004799.1, on the reverse strand, counting down.
AATCATTCATACAAAAAAACAAATATAGAGGTTAATGATTTAAATGGCAAGAATACATCTTCGCAAACAATTTCAAAAGCTTGTAAAAAATTAAAAAGACCTTATGCAACTGGAATTTATAAACAGGGATCATATCATTCATATACAGGTTCAGGGTTAGTGTATGTTATTGAAATTGTTTGCGAAGATGTATTCTCGCCATTTAAATCATTAAATTCTATATTTGTTTTTTTGTATGAATGATTCATGAATTTATAAATATGTATATATATATATATATATATATGATTAAGTGTTGAGAAGTTCTCAAACCAACCAATTTCTAAAATATAAAAAATTTTATTTGATAGATTTCTTGATTGAACCTTTTCAGCACCCATTTAAATTTCCGGCATCTCTTGTATTTGAACATAAACAAATTACAGCTATGTGTGGGTGGTGTATTGGAAGATCTGTTCATGCAATACCCGTTAGTTAAGAGAAAGGTATAATCTTCTTGGTAATTTTTGAATTCAGAAAGCAATATATGTTGACTCTACTGCTTTGTCAAGAAAATATCAAATGCAGACTTTTTCTATTGCCTGTAACATACTGAATGTGACTGAATAACTTTAGTGGAGGATTTATTTTTGGACAGTACTTATGCAAATTTATTCCCATTATTTTTTTTCCTTTCTACAACATTATTGACAATTATAATATCCAAGTCACTGGTCAGCAGAAATGTTACTTTACTTGTACATTGAGTTCAGAATCATACAAGTGACAGCTGAAAATTCATACTAACATATAGTTTCTAGTTGAGAAAGAAAACAAACTGTAAGATCTGAGTTTTGAAACAATTCATTTTCCTCTTAAATTAATTACATGTTAATTTATGACAGACACTTACTGATTATTCATCTGTAAATATAAAGAAAATAATTGATGTATTGGTGATGTTACAGGAAATGTTTCCATTCATTTCTTTAAATTATATCTGATCATGGAAATATATCTCATTTATTAAGAAAAAGGAATAAAAAAGAACAATATAAACAATTCAAAGATGTTTTATTATTTAATTATAAATTTGCTGGACTTGCTGTTAGCTGATTTTAAAATTATCATTCTTTCAGTTTATCAGATCTTCTTTCTTCTGTTGGATTATTTAAGCAAGCTGCTTTCAAAATATGAATCAAATCTTGCTTTGTAGAAGGTTTTCCAGACATTTTTCCTTATTTCACAATCAAAAATGGTTCAAACATATTTAATATGATTCATGTCAAAAGACTGAAATACTTTATTTTAAACATTTCTTTGTGTAACCTAAGAAGGAGAATCATACAATGACTGACCACTATTTAAAATAGTAAAATTGTTTTATGATACTTCTCTCAGTAGTGTAACTGAAAATAGTATTTATTCAATTCCCATGAAGATGAGATATCTCTGAAAGAGAAATGAAAGTTATTCTATGTTAAACAAAACTTCCTTACTCTATTCTGTTTTTAAAAAACAATCAAAAACAAAACAGAATTGATTCTCTATTTTTATCTCATATAATGCTACAATCACAAACAAATATAACAAAGTGTTATGTTTTGCTTATGTCTCTGCATAGTAGTAGTTATAGTACAGTTCTCCATGTCCTGAATAGCAATTAGGTTTGCTAGGCATAGCTCCTATGTTCTTCAGTTGTTCCCTATTTATAATCTATCTAATTTGCATATGATACTACACCTCCCTGAATCAGAGAGGTCATATACCCTTGTTTTTTCTTTTACTATTCCTGATTATTTTCATATTGTGTTGTCCTTCCTTTTGTCTTTCTTATTTTCTCTTTAATGGTGATCTCGGTCTCTCTTCATTTTCTTCTTCACTCTCATCTGTCCTTTCATTATCACTTTCTTTCATTTCTTTCTCTGTTCCACTTTTGTAACTTTCTGTCTCTTCTTGTTCTTGATCTTCCATTTCTACGTCATCCAATTTGTTTCTGCTTCTGAACTGATCTTCATGTACCAGTATATTTTGTCCCTTTTTCTCAAGTATGGCCGTGTTGTGTCCTTTTTGTATCAGGAAATTTGCTTCTTCTAGATTAGCCTCTTTATTCTTTCTATACCATGCCTTTTCTTTCATTGTAAAGAAGATAGATATGGGAGCTCTGATTTGTCTTCCCATTAATGATGAAGGGCTCAGTTTTCTTCCCTCATGTGGAATGGATCTGTAACTGTGGAGCAATAGATACACTTCTATGCTTTCATTAAATGGTGAGAATGCTTTTAATCCCATTTTTACTGTTTGTACCATTCTGTTCACAATGCCATTAGATTGTGGGTGATATGGTGGTGTCTTTTATGGGATGCAGCCAATCTGTTTTAATCACACACATAAGTTCTCATCGCAAAATTCAGATGCATTGTTGGGGACTAATGTCTAGTGTACTCCATTCCTTGAGTATTTAGTTCTTAGTACTTTATTGTAGTGGTGTTTCTGTCTTTTAATCTGACAACCTCTAGCCATCCTGAATATGAGTTCACTAATACTAAGAATAATCCCCTATCTTTGATATGTGCATGATCCATTTGGACCCTAATCCATTGCTCTGCTTCCATGGGCCATGATTGAATTTTTGCTAGCTTGAAGTTTTTTATTTCCGCACATTTTGGGCATCTCTTAACATATTTCTCTACATCTTTTGAATATCCTGGCCACCAGTCTCGTAACTTTAGTCTTCTTTGTGTTGCTGTTATGCCACAATGCACATCATCATGTACTCCTTTTAATATGTCTCTTCTCAGTATTTGTGGAGCTACTGTTATATCCCCATTGCATATTATGTCCTTTTCTATGGTTTGTACTTCCTTTCTTTAAAGGGTCACTCTGTTATTGAACAATTGCTCCATATATTATTTTTTATTCTCTCTACTATTCTGCTTAATATTGGGTCTTGCTTTGTTTCTATTTTGAGTCTATTTAGAGGAAGAACGTCCGTTTCCACATAGTGTATTATTTTATCTTCTGTATTTTCCTGTTTTTTTTCTGTTTCATTCTTGAACTGTAATCTTGATAAAGTGTCTACATGAGGGATAGTATTCTTTTTTACCTATACTATGTCAAAATCGAATGCCAGGATTTTCAATGCTCATCTTAAAATTATTGATGATGCGACTTTTGGCAATTCTTTTCTCGGGTTAAATATGAATTCTAATGGTTTGTGATCCAATTCTAATAAGTTTTTTCCTATCAAAAAGTTTTGTGCCCTTTCCATGCTCTATACAATTGCTAGTGCTTCTTTTTCAATATTCAAGTAGTAAGTTTCTGCTGACATTAAACTTCTTGATATGTATATGATTGGTTTTTCTTCTTGTGATAGAATAGCAGTAATCACCTTTTCACTCATGTCTGTGGTTAACATTACTTCCTTTTGTGGATCATAAACTTTTATCATTTGTTTGTTCCTCAGTATTTTCTTTAGTGTTTCAAAAGCGATAGTTTGCTTTTGTGTCCAGTTAAATTCATTGTTTTTTTTTGTGTATTTTTGAAGATGGCTCTATTATGTTGCTGTATCTTGGTATGTATTTACTATAAAAAATTTTTAGCCCCAAAAAGGATTCTAATTCTTTTTTATTTGTTGGAGCAGCTATTTCTATTATTTTCTTTGTTAGTCTATCATCGGGTGATATGCATTCTTTTGATATTTGATATCCTAAATATGATATCTTCTTACAGTCAAAATTACACTTTTCTTTGTTTACAATCATGCCTGACGTTTTTAATCTCACTAAAATTTGCTCTGTTTTATATTTTAATTCTTTTTTAGTTTTTGCCCCGACACATATATTATCCTGGTATATTATATTTTTTTAATTTTTCCTAATAAGATTCTTTCAATTGCTTTTTTGAAAAACATGGCTCGAAGTATTTACCTCAAACAGTAGATGAGTCCATCTTAGTAAGCCTATAGGGGTGTTTATCGTGGGGATTTCCTTGAATTACTTGTCAATTTCTATTTGGTTGTATGCTGCCTTGAGATCAATTTTTGCAAAGTATTGCATTTTTGCTAACTTGTGGCTCACATTTTCGATATTTGGCAATGGAAAAGAGTCTGAACATATCTAGTGATTTACCCCTATCTTGTAATCACCACATATTCTTAAATCTCCATCAGGCTTCTTTATCGCTACTATCGGTGACTCACAATTTCTTCCACCTTGAGTTACTCTTTCTAGTATGCCTTGTATCATTTTGTTTAATTTGGCCACCACCAAAGGTAGGATATGAATTGGAACTTTTCTTGACTCTATATTTTGGGTGATAATTTTCTTTTAGTTGAATGCTAGCTCTATAGCTTTTCAATAATCCAATTTCATTTTCTTCTGCTTCCATGCAATTAATTAGTCTCACTGCATCTACTTTTAATACATCAATTCCTAGTTATCCGTGATCTTTTTCACATTCTACAACTGTAATGGGAATTATTTCAAAATGCTTGTTGGTTTCAAAATTGCCTTGAAATGTACCCATTTTGTAGACATTCTAGTATTTTTGTTTGCAAGCCTTCAATTGTTCTGAGAAGGATTAATTCATCTTCTATATTCATTTCCTGTCCTCTCAATTTTTCAAATTCACAATACTTGGCTCATTCTTTCAATGTATGTAAGTATTGTATAATGGACTCATTAGGTGGTTGTCTTGTCTCTAAAAACTTGGTTCTTTTGGCGATAATCTTTTCTTTGGTCTCATGTTCTTTTTTATAATTTCAATAATTTCTTCAAATTTCATTTCTTCTAATTCACTCAGGTAACACAATGTCAAAATTTTCTTCACAGCAGTAGCAAGAAATAAATCCATTATCTCGTTCTCTCCTCCATCAGTCTGTGTGTGTCTTAATGTTTTCATTTTTGCAAATGCAGCAAAAGTTCTTATCCATGTTTCTATGTGTTCTGGGTCATCCAGCATATTACTCTGCATGGTAGTAGTCATAGTACAGTTATTCATGTCCTGAATAGCAACCAGGTTTGCTAGGCATAGCCTCTATGTTTGCCAGTTGTTCTCTATTTATACTTGTCTATCTAATTTGCATACAATACTACAAAGATAATTGTTTAAATCAGTAACCAAAGTTACATTCTATTTTTATATTTTGTTTTGTTCATTATTTTTTGTCTGAATAAGAAATCAATCTCTGTAAATTTATTCCAAAAGTTTGATGATAAAAATGTCTTTAATCTGAACAGTATGGATGACTTTGCTTATAATTAGTCTATAAATGAAATATCAAAAGAAAAAAACAAAAAAAATAAAGCAGGGAAAAAATAGCTGAAAATAATGCAAAATACTACAATGATGAAAGAAATTCTAGTGAATATATCAATTTTCATTTAATTATTTTTCACTCTGGGGTTCTCAGAGTCTACAAAATTGAACAATGTGTCAGAATAAACAAATCTGGAAACAGTCAGAAACTCAAAATGACAAGAGATTCTACAAGAAAAGAAATGATAAATTTGATGAAATTTGTTTCAAAATAATTTCTAATTTCTTGTTTTTTTGTGAAATAGATTTTTTTTATTCCTCAATTTTTTAGCATTTGAAGCAGTGGCCACAAACTGACCTCTATTTTCATTTGATTCTGCATATATAAAAAAAATGATTAATTATAATTATAAGCTATGTCTAAGTTACTACTGGGAAAAACTGAAACAAAATAAATACTAAAATTTATTCTGATATAATTTAAACAAAATTTATGACACTGTAATTTTTTATGTCTGTTTTCCAGTACTGTTAAAATTTTTATGATTATGATTGTATATATCTAGTGTATTATTAATGATTTCCATTTACTTTCTTGGCCTCTTCATCTCAATATAATTTTCTAAGATTCTCATTAAATATCAAATTCCTAACATTACAAATTTCATGATTTTTACTTGCATATATCTTCTCTTTTCTTTGTAATTTGTCTTTCTGTCACATTTTTGTGATGTGTGATACTTCATCTGAGAGTTTAATTCATTTTATCTTAACTGACACTTATGTAAAATGATCATTTTTATAAGTTTGTATAAATGACTTCTATTTAAAACTCCTCAATTTAGCAGTTTACTTATGCAAAAGTTTCTCTCTTGATATTATTTATGTCCATGTTTTCATATTAGTAGTTTTACGTGTTTACCATATATTTATTTATATAAAACCAAATTTTAAACTAATAATTTTTATTGTTGTTCTTACCTAATAATTAATGTTGTGGACTCTTGCTCAGTAGGCATTAAATATTGTCTGGAAGGAAGGGCACTTTAAATAAAAAGACAGTTTTAATATAACATGACCCCTATCTCAAATACCTGGGTACCTTGTTTTCTCAGTCAATCTTCCCCACCTGCATTGTGTTTAAGTTTTTGATCAGATGTAGTCATAGATGAGACTGGCTGAAATACATTCAGAAATGAAGGGAGAAGTTAAATTAAAGAAAGAAGTGACTTTCTGAACAGACAACTCTCTCTTGCTTGTAGAAACAATAACAAGAGTTTATTTGTCGAAGGGCTGCAGTTACACCTTCTCACTTCTGTGGTTTACCCAATGACAGCTGGTTTATGAGTTAGTAAGTGTCAGTTTTATTAATAATATAATAACAGCAAGGCACCAGCCTGTGGAATGGTAGATGTATCAACAGTTAAAACAGGGAACTTTGTTGCCAAAACCTGCTCCCTCACACTTTCATTTGTTGATGAGATTATTCTAAAGCAGTATCTTATAAGGGGTGGTGGAGTCGGTGGAGAAAAAGGAATACATTCCTTTCAAGTATGAGATTATAATTTGATTTGCATGTGTTTCAGCTCCTCATTTTGTTCTCTTGCCTCTCTGATTGCCTTGAACAGGTTTAACTGTATTGACTGCCCTGTCACTTCTATCTCTACTACTTTCCTGTACTTCTGACTACCCTGTACTGGTGACTGGTAGTAGTCAGCTCAAAAATTCAAACAGGGAAATTTAGTCTCCAGCCTGCAGACAAGTTGGCCTCCAAAACCAGGTCTCCAACTCTTTTACTCAATCATTGGTTTGCAAATAACAATTCTTTAAATTGTGAAATTTCTTCACTTGACAAAATTATTCTTGGGTAGCACACCACAAGGGGTGCTGGAATGGGTGGCAAAGAGGAGTGGTGACGACAACTGCTCTTGTTACATTTAATCTTTCCTTGTGTCTCTACCTCGGACTACGTTAGACTGGTCTACTTAGGTTAACAGGTGAGTCATTTTTGCTCGTCTGTGCCATACTCTTCTGCTGACTGGTCTGTACTATATATATATATATATATATATATATATATATACACATCCCACCAGTTAGAGCATGGACAGTACAGACCAGTCAAGTATATATATATATATATATATATATATATATATATATATGTATATATATCAAGTATAAGTATGTATGTGTGTATATATATATATATATATATATATATATATATATATAATTGATTTAAAATATGTTTTTTTTTAATTTATTGATAATATTAATGCTCTGTAAATTTACATTGAGCACTATTTTGTAAAATAAAATATCTATAAGAACACCGGATTATATATCTTACTGTTCTTTCATTTTATTTATATATATATATATATATATATATATATATATATATTTGTACCAGTTTGGACAGTACATATCAGTCATATATATATATATATATATATATATATATATATATATATATATATATATATATATATATATATATATATATATATATATATATATATATATATATATATGTTTGACTGATCTGTACTGTCCAAACTGGTGTGTGTATATATATATATATATATATATATATATATATATAGTACAATATAGTATATATATCTATATATATATATATATATATATATATACATATACAAATTAATTATTATCGAGATAACTTTTTTCTAATATTTCAAAAACCGTTCAATCAATTCACATAAAATTTTCACACAATGTTGGCAACACTGACCTGCACTATCACTGAAATTTATCTACTGATCTGTGCAATGTAAACAAACTGGCGCCATATTTGTTATCAGCATGGTGATTTGACCGTGCCAAATTATTAGAAAGGTTTAGTAAAATTCCCAGAATTGAGCAAACGAAACGTTTATTAATGTTCTACGTGAATGTTTATGATCAAAAGAAGCTAATAAATAAGATAATCAAACAAATAATAACAGATACAAACAAAGGCACAGTTTTAAACAAATTAATAGAGAATGTGCTTTCCTTATTTTGAAATTACTTGAAGAAGTCGACGATCCATAGAATTTGTTAACTGTAGGATGTCATCTGCTGTAATGCCACAATATATGTCAAGAATTGCTTCCCACAACTCAGCGTTGCTCCTGAATTGTCGTCCATTGGCGTACAGTTTTCGCTTCATGATGCACCAAAGGTTTTCGATTGGGTTCAAATCCGGAGAATTTGCTCACCACTTCATTTTTCAAGGTCCATCAAAGCCTAACTGTTTCAAATATTCAGTAGTCTTGTGAGCAGCATGTGAGGGAGCATTATCTTGCATAAAAACAATGGCCCTTCTGAAGGCAACTCTTTGCCTTTTCATCCACGATTCAAGATGCTCCTTCATAAACGCTATGTATGCATCAGCAGTCATTTTGATGCAATCTGGTACTCTCCATGGGCCCACTAATGTTTTTCCAATGATACCACCTGAGATCATTATGCCTCCACCGCCTTGTTGGCATCTCAAATGCTGATGGCAATTCTGTCCATTCATTACCCAGCCTTTGCACCATCTATCTGGCCCATCAAGTGTTGCTTGAGCTTCATCTGTAAACAAAACTTTAGAGAAGTCAATCTTCATATTGTCCTCGGCCCATTTCAATCAATTTTGAATGTGATTTCTCGTCGAAGTCTTCAATACAGGTTTGACTGTTGTTGCTATTTCCCTCAGATACCGACACTGAGTACTTTTAGACACAGTAGGATCCCCAATGCGACTGAAAAGCTCTTGACTGGTAAGTCCAGGGTTATTTGTGGCCTCTCGTTTAAGTCGTGACATGAAATGACGTGAAATAACCCTCGGCTTACCTTTATCTGCCCTTTTGCATACTTGTGTAGGGTCGGCGGTGAATTTTTCACCGTTTGATGACACCTCCCTATCATTTTAGAAATTTCTAGGGTAGATTTACCTTTTGAAAGTTCTGAGGTAATAGTTTTCTTTTCAGTATCACTTAAACTGCTTTTACGGCCCAACTTTTCACTAAATTCTTACACTTTTCTAATAATTTGGCACGCTCAAATCACCGTGCTGATAACAAATATGGCGCCAGTTTGTTTACATTGCGCAGATCAGTATGAAAATTTCAGCGATTGCGCAGATCAGTGTTGCCAACATTGTATGGAAATTTTGTGTGAATTGATTGGACAGTTTTTTAAATATTAGTGTTTGAGCTTTTTATATTATATTCTTATTCTGTCCTGGACATTGAGTTCTACCTGGACTCTTTCCTCTTGGAAATTTATGTATATATATATTGACCACTAATATTATATATATATATATATATATATATGTTGATTTGTATATGTGCATAGTAACAAAATCAAGGGGAAGGATTTTAATGACAACATCTGCTTGTCACACATAGGGTTGAGCAAATTCTTAAGTTAATATACAGTCTAGATAAAAAAAAGTGAATGCAATTAAAAACAACAAAATTCAATAGGGAATTTTAGTCAAGCTCTGACCTAATTTAGAGCCAGATGGTTTAGGGCATTTGTTTTTTTGTTGTTTTTTTTTCAGTGGCAAGTAGGGGTGAAGTGTAGGCACTCCTTCATTCTTTTGATTTTCTAGTTAAAACCCTGTTTAATCTCAAGTTCAAACAAAAAAATTCCAGGAACTAATCCATTTTTACCGTAATTAAATTATTTTCAGTCAACTTCTAGTATCCTAATAAAATCAAAATTAGTTAGTTTGGCTGTCTAAGCTTTTCTCATCAACTTTTCAAGTTAATTTCTTTTCCAGCCAACATTAGTATAGATTCACTCACTTATAAAATCTGTCCCTCTAACTCTGTTACATTATTGCCATACAGATCATTTATAAATATATCTACATGATTATATTTGAGTTAACAGTTTTCAGTCAAAGTGAACCCCTTGACTTTCAACTCCAAATGATTAGGCATGTCCCTTTTTATTGCAAACCTTTGATTTTTTTAGCGTTTCTTTTTCCTATTTTTGTCTTTATTTCATTTACATACTTATATTCCATTTTGCTTAATTTCAATATTTCATTACATCATCAATTTTGTTACTTTTCTTCTGATATTTATTTTTATAATTTTTTTATTTGCATTTTCTGCATTTTTTTAATCAAATCTTCATTTTTTTTTTTCATCTCTTTCTGATTTAATCCATTAAATACAGCAGAAATTTCTATCACCTACAATTAAGTCACACAAATACAATGATGGGTTAAATTGTTCTTATTTTTTCATTGTTTATTTACTTTTCATGATCTTTGTTCCATTTTTTTTTTTTTTATTTTTTCTCCTTTTTTATTTTACTTTCTCCCTTTTTCCATTGATAAATTCTTTTTTCCCTCTTATCCTTTCTTTTCTATCAATTTTCTGCATTTTACTATAAACCTTTCACCAGTTTGGTAGATTGTATATACAACTTTTTCTTCTAACTTGACATTGAAACCTCAACTATGGAGCCAGAATGTGAACATTTAATCAATCAACATTTTTTTTTTGTATTCAGAAAGCCGATGAAATCATATATAGTTGTTAAAAATTAATTGTGTAACTCAGTTTGTCATTAAATCATCATGTTTAAGGTTTAGCCTTGCTATAATTTGTCTTTGTTTTCAGGTATGTATGTGTAAACATGAGTTTATGCATTTGGTTTTATGAATTTGAAATGTGTGGGAGGATGTTTCTATTTTCCATGTGTCTACTTATGTCTGGAACATTTTCTCTTACAGTAAACAACAGACAAAGAAATTAATCATCTGAAATATTTTACACTAATAATGAATAACTAATAATTTTAGTTTGTTGATAATATTATAGATTATTATTGAGGAATCGGAGAGCCAAGTTCAAATTCCAGTCAAATCCATTACATTCACTTTCATGCTAATACCCTTTGGAAAGGTATGAATCCTCTTCTTCTCCCCCAGCTATTGGTAAATAGCAAGACAGACTGGGTTCTATAGCCTTGGATGGCAACTGGTCTTCCGCAGAAAGAAATGACAACCTACTGCAGGAAAAAAATCTGCCTTGTCAGTCATGTATTGAAAGAAGAAAGAAAATAATTTTTTATGTTTAATAGATATTCTTATAAAAATAATCATTTTAGAATTCACTATGTAGATATTTTAGAACAAACAATAATTTTGGTAGAAAATATTCAATTTTGGAAGACCATTTTCTCTTTGTGCCTGGTTTGTGCATACTTGTGTATAAGGGAGAGGGGGTCATATACTCGTTGCTGGAACTAAAAACACAAACTTTCAGAACATTTTAAATTGTTTTTTGTATTTGATATTTTTAAGTTTTGAAACAATTGCTGAAAACTTCTTGATACAGGGCTATGCAGAATTAATTCTTTAATTCTGATTCAAAAAGGCATCCAGTCTTTCGCAGATACTTAATTTCAATCTTAGTATTGCAATAGAATAACATTCATTTTTAGTACAATTGTAAAATCTATATTACCATAAAAAAAAAAAGAGTCATAAAATTTAAGTTGAAAAACAAGCATAATGTATGTTACATTTGTTTGGGCTTTGAAAGATTAACTCATTGGTAGTTCATCTGTACTTTTAGGACATGTACATAGCAAATATTCAATGTGTATTCAATCATATATGCATTAATAAAAGGAAATGCAGAGAGTGTCAAGAGAAATGAAAACAAAAGATAATTGGCCATTCTATCTGACTCTATGATTGGAGAGATGCTTCTTGTATTGAGTGTGTATCCATTATATTTCTAGTTAAGTTTGAACAGTAAAATCTGATGGACAAATGGATATGTTTATTCTTAGCTTGGTTCAAGATTTTACATGTTTTCCTATGGAACATGAGCAAGAAATAGCATACATACATACATTCATAGCTGTGTTCTTTTGTTGCGACAGGACCAGGATTAATCTTGCACAAAGCAAGGCAGGCAATGCCCGACAAAAGATTTGTCATAAAGGTTTGAAGCAAGATTTTACAAGGCTGGACGTTCTTCCTGACACCCAACTCAGACACTCATGGTAGCCTTGTTCTTTATAGCTTTTAATAAATTTTGTCTATTTGTTATCTTTCTTAAACTTTGCTCTGCCATCTATTTACTCAAGCTCTCTAGGTAGGTTATGCATTGTTTTCCTCTGTTCCTCTTAGGTTCAATGTGTCCCTGTAAGTATCAAATTTTCCAAAACTTCTTTCCTCATTATGTGCCTTAGAAATTATCTCTTCTTGAAGTTAAGAATAAGTTTCCTTTTTTTTCCATTTTCTCTAAAACTGTTATTGCTCATATGTTCAGTCCATGGTATTCTCAGCATCCTTCTGTAGAACAATATTTTTGTTGCTTCAAATCTCTTCTTCATTTGCGAGGCAATTGTCCAAATGTATATCAAGAAATGTCATTCTTGTCATTATTCACACTTCTCTGAATTTTAACAGTCTATTTCCTTTATATTTTAAATGAATGAGATCTTTTTGCAAATATTTTGCCACAATAGAAGGAATGTGCTTTTGGTTACTTATTTCTCTTGTAAATATAGTAATGTATAATTTGTGATAAACAATGAAGATATCCCTGCAGTAAGATTTGAACATTTTAAATTTCTTAAGAATATAATGATCTTCATTATCCCATATTCTCTAGAATATATGAATTAATGTGAATTCTTTTCTTTTTTTTATGTTAGTAAATTTTTAAGAAAAAAATAGAATTATAAAGAAAAAGTAAAATATGAATAGCAAAGATGATGTAGTATAAATATTCATTATTACAAGTGAGAATAATCCCTCCTTTCATCATTATCAGTTCTATGTGTTGTCACAGGATTGCTGTAGCATGCTTTGGATAAATAAGATCTAGCAGAGTCATTCTTTAATTTCAAACAAATATACTTGAAACAAGAGGACAAAAAATTCCAAAAATACTGTCTCCATTTAATCAAATTCTTTTATTTTTTAATTAAGTATTCATTATATACAAATGTATTTATAAACTTATAATTATTTTAAGACATTTTTATGTTTATACATTCTTTTTATAGATACAAATATTTAAGTAAATGCTCTGTTTATAATAAACAGTATTAAACAACATTTACCAGCCTAAATGTCTGAGAAATTTTCATATCTCTCGGACATTCAGGCCAGTAAATGTTATTTAATACTGTTTATTATAAACAGAGCATTTACTTAAATATTTGTATCTATAAAAAGTATTTATAAACATAAAAATGTCTTAAAATAATTGTCGGACTTTGTCCATTTCATAAACTTATAATTCTTAATGAGAAATTCATTCTAATATTTCTGTTGAAATTTAACTTGTAAAAAATATTAAAGAAGAATATTGTCATATTTGTTTTATTGAATATATTTTGTTAATCATGTTTTGCATTAATATACTGAAAATTATTTGTATAATTTAGGCATTTAAACATTGATCTCTGCATGATTTGGTTTTTCTTAACGTTTTCATTCAAAATAAATATATTATTTATTGCTGGATGAGTTATTTGTTTTATTTTTTTAATCTCATAAGTATACCTTTGAAGAAATTAGTATTTTTTTGTCTGTGTTTACTGAACCTGATAATATGGACAATTAATACATTTCACTAGAGGAGAAAATGGAAATCATGAATTATGAAAAAATAATAAGTTTCAAATCATGAGTTAGCAACATGAAATCTCAATACATATAATTTCAATTTCATTCAAAATTTATTTATTCAAGTCACCTTTCATTGATAGGTATTGGTTTTGAGCAATAAGTAAATTTATTTTACTCACAATTGGTCAATTTATTTAACAATTAAATTAAAGTTGTGGATACCAGTTTCAGTTCTCAATTTGTTTATTTCTTTTTGTGAGGCAATTTTAAGAAATTTCTTTATGTTCAACCCAATTTACTTTATCTGTGGGCTTTTGTTTTTGCATTGTAATTCTAAATTGGTTAGTTTTCAAGTTTCAATTTGTAAGTGGTCCTTATTCTTTTTGGTGATGGTCAAATGGTCTGAAGTATTTGGCTATTGTTCAGTTTCATTCAGTGACAATTTGGCAGAGTAAAAATGTTATAAAAAGAATAAATTGAACCTTATGAACTATTTGGATGATTGCAGGTTTAGAAAATTTTGACTGACTTAACTTTTACTTTAAAACCTCATTCATATTTCTTTACTTCTCTAACAATGTTATTTGTTGAAAAGGTACAGTCTATATAAAGGATAAGGCTATATAAATGATAACACCATATAAAAAGGGATAAATTCATGGTTTATCAGATATAAAACAGATAAAAATCACTATTTTATAAAAAAAAAATAGAAAGAAAAAACTTTATATTCCTGTAAAATTGACCACATTTTTCTCTCACTGTCTACCTATTTACCTGTCTAGGGTTTTTGATTAATAACTCCTAAGATACTATTAATAATTTTCTTCAGGTGTCAGAAAAGAAACTTCTCTTACAGAATGAAAAGGCTGAAATATTGAATTAATGTTGGAATCATTCTTTTATGAGGGAGTACACAATTTATCTGAAAAGCAATGTATACTCATTGAAAGGTATAGAAATATTTTGATGATTGAATAATAATGCTCTGAATTTATGTGAATAAAATATAAAAAAAATTATATCAACTTAATATATGGCAAACAGGCACAGATTGACATATAGTTTAAATTTTGCCCATTGCTTTGTATTATTAGGAGCTTTGTCTAATTATTGATTTTTTATATTGGCAAGTAATTATGGCAGCTCACAATGTTAATATCAAACATAACAGTGTAGACAGTGTGATAACTACGATTTGTTTTGTCAGCCTTAAGGTAGCAATATCTATTACTACAGAAACAGGGATGATAAAAACAAACATGGATTTATAGCACAGACAATAATAACTATTTATTAGGCAGAACACTGGCGCTGTGGAAAAGAAAAACGATGAGTCTGTCAGAGCAATTAGTTCATTGTGGAAAAGGCAAGCACTGGTCATTAATCACATGTGTAAGCTTTTTGGGAGCGTATTTGGTTTTAGTATGCAAAGCTTGTACTTACAAATAAATCCAATTATCTATTGGGTGGGAGGGGACATTAGTTCTTGTATCAATTTCATTCTTAGTGAGTGGAATTTTATGGCACCAATGTGTTGAGTAGATGTATTATTCCTGGTCTGTCGATGAGGATGCTTCACCTTTGTTGCTATACTGCTGTCTAAATGGTGATTCTTCTCTGCTTTTTGCTGGTAGAGATAGACTCAACTTGATCATGATTTTAGATTCTCAATCTTCTGTTTGATTGACTAATGCTGAATCTTTAATTCTGATTTGCTGAAAGTATGTCTGTATGTTGTTTATGTTGTAGTATCTAAATGTTTAAGTTAATTAATGCTTTAATCCTGATTACATCCATCTTTGTACAGGAAAATATCTTTTAGGTTTTTAGGACTGTAACAACAGTATGAAGTGGATGAGGTCTATATACAGGAACACCAGTAACAAGGACCCAGTGTAGCCAGAAGTTCAGGCTGCTGTAAGCAGGTCCATTAACACCAATCAACCAAGTGAGTTAGGTTGAGATAGAGATGCCAGAAGTAATAAAAGCCAGGAATGCTGGAAGATAAGTGTCTATTGTAGCCATAAGTAATAAAGGCCAAGAATGCAAGAAATATAGATCCGAGATAGCTGGAAGTAGAAAGGCCAAAAATGCTGGAAGTAAGAATGGATAGGAAAGCCCAACTAGCATCCAGTTGGCAGAATAATAATAAATGGGTATGTAATTCAATACATAACCTGTTCAGGCTTCCTGGTCACAAAGATCAGTGTTTTGCCTCTTCCTCATCCTCTACTCGTTCGGCAAGAAGTTGCTGAGTTATGTGATAAGGGAGTATAATAACATTAACTGGGCCTGCCATTGCACTCAAAATCAAAAAGAAATAAATTCAAAAAAAGTATCAAAATATTCCCGAAAATTATTCAGACTAATTCGTAATACTGAAATAACTAAAAAGATTAGGTTTATTATGAACCTAATGAACTTGCTATATTAAATTGAAGGGAGTGGGGCAATGCAATGAAGAAAAGGTCAAGGTCATGAAGATATATAATGTCTTCCCTTGGTGGACATAATCTTAACAATATAAGATATGCAGTGTTGACCAACTATGAAAACAGAATCAGTGGTTGCCAGCAAAAAGAACAGCCAAAGATGTGAACTATGAATGGGAGGTAATAAAAGAAAACGAGAAGAAAGGACTAACTACCACTGAAGATGGAATGTATGGTTGTCAGCAAGAGGAATAACCCCCAAGATGCGAACTATGAACTGGAGGTAGTAAAAGAAAGCAAGAAGAAAGGACTATCAATTGTAAGAAGATGGAATGTATGGTTGTCAGCAAGAGGAATAACATAGTGTGTGAACTATGAATGGGAAGTAGTAAAAGAAAGTGAGAAGAACCATCAATTGTAAGAAGAATGGAATGTATGGTTGTTAGCAAGAGAAATAACCTAAGATGCAAACTATGAATTGGATGTAGTAAAAGAAAGTGAGAAGAAAGGACTAACCATCAATTGTAAGAATACAGGATGTATGGTTGTCAGCAAGAGGAATAACTGAAGATGAACTGGATATAATAAAAGAAAGTGTGAAGAAGAGACTAAACATCAATTGTAAGTATTACAAGTTGTTTGGTTGTCTACAAGAGGAATAGCTGAAGATGTAAACTATGAACTGGATGTAGTAAAAGAAAGTATGAAGAAAGGACTAAACATCAATTGTAAGAAGACAGAATGCATGGTTGTTAGGAAGAGATGCAAGATGTGAACTATGAACTGGATATAGTAAAAGAAAGTGGGAAGCAAGAACTGTCAATTGTAAGAAGATGAAATGTATGATTGTCATCAAGAGGAATAAACCAAGATGCAAACTATGAACTGGAGGTAGTAAAAGAAAGCAAGAAGAAGGGACTAACCATCAACTAACAATCATTGTAAGAAGATAGAATGTATGGTTGTCAGCAAGGAGAAGAACCTAGTATATGAACTATGAACTGAATAACCTAAGATGCAAACTATGAACTGGATGTAGTAAAAGAAAGTGTGAAGTATGGACTAACCATGATTTGTAAGAATACAGATTGCATGGTTGTCAGCAAGAGGAATAGCTCAACATGTTACTATGAAAAAATCAAGGAAGTAAAACAATTTAAACATCTGGGAAATTTTTTAACAGTGGATGAAAAACATGATACCAAAATTCTAAGGTGCATCAGAATAATAAAAACTGCCTTCCAAAAGCTAAGCAAAGAATTAAGAAACAGGAAAATTTCATTAGAAACAAAGAAAAGTGTGATGAACTCTTATGTGATATCGTTTCACCATTATGCCAGTGAATACTGGACAATCTCCTCTCAGATATTCAAGAGACTTGAAGCAATAGAAATGTTTTTCTACAGATGGATGCTGGGAATACCATAGACTGAACATTGGAGCAAATAGGAAGATTTAAGGAAAATGGAGACGAAAAGGATGCTTAATCTTTGAATCAGAAAGAGGGAGTTGAGGAATTTCTAGAACACATAATGAGGAAAGAAGTCTTGGAGAATCTAACACTCAGAGGATATAATGAAGGTAACAGGACCAGAAGAAAATAGCAAAAAAGTACTTAGCAAGTTTGTGTAAAATGATGATAGAATAGTGATTGGGAGAGGTAGCAAAAAGACAAACCTTACTATGAGCTACAATGGATAGGAAGTTGTGGAGAGCCAAGTCATCCACGTCATCACGGGACACTGCACATAGAAGAATAATAGGAAATTATTACAGTTTTTATCAATATAAAATTTAGGATGAATTTTATTTGCTAGAAAAGAGAATGTTTTTATTATATTATAACTTCTATCAGAGTTCTGTCATAATTTACAGCTGGCTTTCATATATGACAATGCTGTT
Source organism: Acanthosepion pharaonis (assembly GCA_903632075.3). Taxonomy (NCBI): domain Eukaryota; kingdom Metazoa; phylum Mollusca; class Cephalopoda; order Sepiida; family Sepiidae; genus Acanthosepion; species Acanthosepion pharaonis. The sequence goes on along the minus strand of CAHIKZ030004799.1, from coordinate 1,375,696 downwards.
ACTAAATTTCTTATTGTCCATTTTATCAGGTTCAATAAATACAAAGACAAAAGAAAATACTAATGTATCCACAAGTATACTTACCAGATTTTATAAAATAAAACAAATAACTCATCCAGCAATGAAGAATTTTTGTAAAACAAAAAAATAATATATGTGAATTTTTTTTTCAATTGTGAATGAAAAAGTAAAACCTATTCAGAATACACTCACTGTAATGCAGAGAGCAATTTTTAAATTCCTAAAATATACAAACAAATTTTCATGAAATTATGTTTAAATATAACTTTTTGGTTATCTAGCTGTTGAAAAATTATTTTATTGGCAAAACTGAAGTTTTAAATTTATCCCTTTAAAAATAAATTTACAAAAAATAGCTAAAATAATTTTACATATGGTGGGTTCATTTTGCAATATACATTATATTTTCAAAACATATATATATTACCTAATGAATGAAAACACTAAACTAAGTCTCTCATTACATTTTCTTTAACTATAGACTTCCACAATTAGTTTTACTTAGATAATTATGTGTATGTTTGGGTACTTTTCCAAGTGTAAACTTTACATTCTTATGTCAAAAAAAAGAGAGACACTATTTTCTCTGGTGGCAGTTTATATATATATATATATATATATATATATATATATATATATATATATATATTGTCATTCATATACAGACTGTTTTGCTGTATCACAGCTCTTCAGTGTGGTTAGATGTCCGATTGCTTCAAGTTGGGATATATATATATATATATATATATATATTTATATATATATATAACACCTGCCAGATAAAGATATATACATATATATAAAATATATAACAAAAGATTAATTTAATCTTCCTTGTTGGCTGTATACATTGTTGTATGTATGTATTTATTTTTATTTATTTTTACATACATTCAACAATCTATTTCTAGAAAACATTTGGACAGTTTTTATATAATTTATCTAATGAAAAGAAAAATGATAAGAACACATGAGAAATGATATAAAAAGCTTAATCAAAGGCACTTTGTCATAATTAATGTAACTTGTATATATATATATATATATATATATATATTGTGGATGTTTATAATATATATATATATATATATATATATATATATATATATATGTATGGTGGGTGATTATACAATTTGAAAAATGTGATTTATGCACTCAGGTGCACCAAATGCAACAAATTCTATATAGGTGTAACCTAAGCATTAAACAACACTTTCTCTACATAAAATCAACATTAACTTACCAGACACCAGAAAACTCTTTGTATAATGGCACATCCATAAATGAAACAAAGGTAAATTTGCAATCATGCCAATATATCAAACAAATGATTACACTTAGCACTAAACAAATCATAACCCCCCCACACACACACATAAACATGCACATTATACACATAGTGGCAAAACACACTAAATGGACCACACATACACACACCACAAAAAACATGTAATTACTATATAGATTTTTTCATAATAATATAATATATAATATATATGTATGGAGAACGAATATATACATGCATATCAGCAAAAACAAACACACTAGACAGATCACACACACACATACATGCACATACACTACATGCCATATAGGCCATACAGAGTGTTTACATATATATATATATATACTATTTCCTTGTAATAAAACAATATATATACATGGAGAAAAAATAGCAAAAACACACACTCACACAATCTGCAAGAATGGAGGAAGGTTTTAAAAAGTTCACAGGACATAAAGAGATAAGAACAAAAAACTCACTCCTTTTCCTTTCTCTGACCAATTTTAATGGTTGTGTTATCCCTTAAACAAAGGGACACTTTGCCACCAGTTCAAGATGATTTGGTTTTACTGCTACACACAAAAGAGAATGGTTAAAAGATTCAACATAAGAAATAATTAATTCCTTTAAATAATGTGGGAATAACCTTTCTTCATCTAATGAAGATCACAAGACCTGGAACATATGTCATAAAAAATATAGAAAATAAAATATAATATATAAAAATCTACATTATAACCAAAAAATGTTTGTGGTTTGTGGCATTTTCTCTCTTAAAAAAAAAAAAAATATATATATATATATATATATATATATATATATGTATTTATATGTATTTATATATATATATATTTTTGTAAATTTATTTTTAAAGTGCTAAATATATTATACATATATATGTATTTATATATATATTTTATATATATATATATTTGGTGATGTTATTTATATATATATATATATATATATATATATATATATATATATATATGAAGAAATATAGTCTTAAGGTATGCTATATTTATGGGATAAAGTGCTCAATATCAGAGATAGAGCATGTGTAAATATGAAAGTGAACATTGAAGTCAACACTTAGGGGTGACAGGCTGTTTCATGATAGATGCAATCATCAAGCCATGTGGCCTGACGATTAGCATCTAGCATGAAACAGCCTGTTTCCACTAAGTGTTGACTTCAATGTTCATTTATATATATATATATATATATATATATATGTGAAAATATATAGAAAATAGGAAGGGACTGGTTAGGTAAATAATTCAAAGTCCCTTAGTATTTTAGTTATTATTTTTAAAAAATAGTGCTCGATACAAAAGTAGAGCATAAATATAATTATTTATTTAAAAATATGATTCCAAATTTGGAATCATATTTTTAAATAAATAATTATATATATATATATATATATATATATATATATATATATATAATATGATAAAGTTAATTGGTAATCCATATGGATAATTCCAGGGAAGACATAAATCCTGAGAACTCAATATAGTAAACAGAGCAAGTGATAAGTAATTAATAAATCAAGTCTCCAATTTGTTAATTATATATATATATATATATATATATATATATATATATATAAATATATTTTTAGTTTTAATCCTGTCAAGTCCATGAATTAATTTCTTGGTGGCTGTAGAAAATTGATCAAGAAAAATAACAAAATTTTCTTCAAATATTACATAAAAACAAATTCAAATTTCCAAAATATAATTATGCCTTAATTAGCTACTCTAAATCACTCCTCGATTCCCATCCCCTCTAAATCTTCAAATGTCAACATAAAAACAAATTCAAATTTCCATAGTGTAATTTTGCCTTATTTAGCTACCTTAAGTCACTCCCCGATTTCCACCTCCTTTAAAAACTTTTTATGCTATATTAATTATAATTTATAAACTTTTCTCTACTTAGAATTTTCTCCTATTTCTCATTTCATTAATCCTTTATGTCCTCGTTACCTTCTATAATTTCTAAAATTATTTTTAAATTTATTTTTAAATCCATTTTTGATTTTAAATTCAAATTTATTCTTTCCTATTTCTAATGTCCCCAGTTTGCCTTCATAGGTTTAATATTCTCTGATTTATTTAATAAACCTTCTCCATTTTAAGATAGATGGTTACTACCTGCCCTGACCCCCGTCTGAATTAAACATTGAAATGTATGAACTCTGTATTAGACAAGTTAAATCTTAGGTTGACCCTTTAGCTTCTAATATCACTTCCTTACAGTTAATTCCTACTTAATGACACACTTAAAGAATGACTTCACATGAAAAATATCAAGTTCTTCATCTCAATATCATTATCTGAAATTCAAACTTCATAGCATAATCTGAAAAATTACGAAAGGTAAAAAATTTTTTTCAATCATTTTGATAGATTCTCTCAAATATCACTGATAATGTTTGGTAAACTTTAATCCTAAGGTTGCAAATTAATTAAAAAAAAAAAACTAGAGAAATAATTGTTAATGATTTTATTTTTAACAACAATAAAAACAGTTTTGTCTGTTGGAAATCAAAAAGGTTAATAATATTTTCTATTATATTTTTTACTGCAAGGAAGTTAATATAAATATAAAAGAAAAAGTCAAAGACGTAGAAACTTTATGTTAAGAATTTTGTAAATAGTTGAATTGATAAATAATGGATTTAGTATTGACCCTTGATGCAAATATTTTTGGTTTCTCTTAAGAATTATATCTTTGTAATATAAATTTTAAATGTATGAATGAAAATGAAGTCAATCTATTACAAAATTTTATGATTACAAAATTTTTTGTCTTACTAAATATGCCAAGTATTTTTTATCTGTAGGGTTAAATTATTCTCATTTGTGATAATGAATATAACGTTTTGCTGTATAGAGTTATCTCCCTTCCACTGATGATTCCAGGTACCAGTGTTATCTTGCTTACTCTGTTGATGCTAGGTGAGAGTATTTGTTATATGAAGCTAGAAAATGAAACACTGATTCAGTAAAAGGACAGAGTACAACAAAAACAATTAGAGAAAATATATTAACAGGGACAAACTAGTTATCAAAATAGTATTTTTATATGAGTAAATTATTAGTTATTGATCTAAGTTATTGATCTAAAAGAAATGCTATTGCTTTGGTTCTGCAACTTGTCTATAGTTGTATAAAATTTATATTCTTGCTAATTGTCTCATATGTGAACAAATCATATTTATATCTATAGATGACCTGCTGTAGAATGAATATCTTAACCTCTGAACTATATTATATTCATAGGAGATTGTGATATATCCTGTCCAGTCAACAATCTCTTGTGTATGAAGTTAAAAATGACTTGTAGGGTCACTGACATCACACCAGCAGGGACAGCCTCATGATCACATGGGTAAAAAAAACATATACAGAAATAATACTAAAAGCATGTTAAATTGTAAAGTAAAATCATACAGTTTATTTATTTTTGTGTACTGGTGTTTGTGTATTTTAATTACAAGTGTTTTAAGGTTGCATGTGATAAAAGGAAGAAGTCACTTCGTATTATTACAAGCAATGTTCTGAAAAGAGAAAATGGACATCTTGACCTTTTGGTTGTCATTGGTAAAAGAAGATGAATTTAGAGTTTTGGAAGCAAAGTCCATTTTCAGACAGGAAAAGTTTCTGTTGAATTCTGGGAGAACTTTTAATATTTTGGTTTATTTAATTTATTTTAAACAAAGTTTTGATGTTATTTGTTTTATTCTATTTTATTTATGATATTCATTATTATTATTATTATTTTATATTTTTATTTTTATTTATTAATAATAATAATAATGTCCCAACAGACTTGCAAGATGCCAGTCTATATCTGTTCTGTACTTCTATATTATATGAAAGAAATGAATATTCAGGTTTTAAAGTTTTGTGAAAGATTCAGTCTTTCTCTTTTGATGTTTTCTCATATATGATACACAGATTATGTTTGAAGTGCATAAAATGATTGTTGATCACTTAAACGCATTGTACAGCTTTGTATCTTTTGATTTCCTCTCCCAAATATTATTGCAGAAAATCAATGCTTTCTTTCATATCAACATAGACTTAAGCTAATACCACATTGCATTAAGTTATCAATAGAAAACTACTAAAGATTTAGTCAAGAGACTAGCAATAATACAGAAAAACTCTTTACCTGTAGTTTCACATGAAATTACAGTCGATATCCAAATGTTATTGAATTAATATAAATGTCTAACATTTTATTTTTTGGTATTTCTATAAACAACTCTTAAGTGCTCCTGGGGTTTTACTAGTTTAAAAAAGATAAATTGAAAGAACATATTTTCTTTTTTAAATTTCAGTTTTGATTTTTCCAACAGATATATGGTGATTTTTCAGCTTCTAGAGAGATTCTTAACATTGACTTCAATAACTAAAGGGATATTATTGCTGTCTGAATTTCTGGTATGATGAATTATCTTTATTTACACAATTTACATATGGATTATTGTCCTCATCTTTTTCATTTTTATCACAATATCTTGGCCATTGTGTCCTCCAGTCTTCATCTACATGGAATTTCAAATTTCATCCTTTATTCAATCTATGGGGTAGATTGTTCTTACTCCACTGTTCTTATCTATGGATATCTCATCTAGGTTTTATTTTAGTACTGTTCAGTTATTGCTTTGCACTGTTTCCACTGAGTCCAAGTACACACTATCCATTTAGTATGTCAAATTATCAAATTCATGAACCGACACTTTTAATCCATGGAACAATAAAGCGTGGTGGATTAAAGCGTCTTAGTAAGAGACAAACTTACTGCTTTCCTGAAGTTGACAAATATATCTGCTTTACTCCTTATCGGTTCAGATTATCTTGAGTATTTTAATTAAAATTAGTTTAAAATAACTAAATTAAATCTCCAGGTAATGAAACAAAATAAAATCTGTAAGATAATTCATGAATATAAAAAACATAATAACACAAATAATAATAATAATGATAATAATAATAATAATTTTTTTTTTTTTTTTGTCAGTGGAAAGTGTCATGATGCCATTTCTAACCTTAGGTCCCTGGGCGAGACCCGGAAAGAAATGTGTAAATGCTAGAAATCAAAGAAAATAAAAATAATAATAAAAGTTGGGCACCATCTGTGAGAAAAAGAAAACCATGATGTAATTCATTCTGCCAGAAATTTGGAAACAGCATTTTGTCCCTACCTCTGCTCACACACACACACACATATATATATATATATATATATGCACATATACAATACTCAATAATGAACTTTTTAATCATGGATGTATGAATATAATCTCCATCTGCACTATCTCATGGGCAGGACAAGCTCTCTGGTCTTGTTCGATTGTTGTCCTAGAGCTGGTAACTTGAACAAAATTACCCTTGTCAGTTAAGGATAAAACACAAAATTTAATGAATCTCAGTGATTATGAGCAAATTTTCATGCCAGATCAGCTGACACCTGAGTCAACAAGGTTTGCATACCTCAGAGAGAAACCAGTCTGGGGCTGAAAAATCTGTCACTGGAACAAACTCTTCTAAAAATGAAGAGACACTTGGTCACCAAACCCAGACTATTCACAATCTTGGACCAAGTGAATCAATGCCAAATCAACTAATAAAAAGAAAATGAACAAAATGTTATCGGGAAGAGTATCAACAAGTCATGACATGATTCTTTACTGCACTCCAAAATCCAGAAAAGAACACCACGGATCAGACATACCCACTATGGAGAACTTTGGTAGGAAGTGAAATAAGACCTCATCTCAACCCAAACATGCTTGCCAATGTCTACAGGGACATCGTGCAAAACAAATGATTGTCAAATGCAGAAATAGATAAAATAAAATTGGATATAAGTCAGAATACAATAACCCATCACTCAAACAGTAAAGAGATGAGAGTAGAAATAAGTAACATGACAAAGGATGAGGTAAAAACTAAAATAAATGAGATACCAAATAATAATCTTCCAGGAAATAAAATTGAAGACTCTACCTGTGACATAACCTGCAGTTATTAACGATATTACTGAAGATGCCTCCAACTCTAGTAAGGCAAAATTCCTTGAAAACCATGGAGGTGAAATCACTGAAATCACCATGTCATCCAAATATTCAGCAAAGTAACTCTCACACAAATGTCAGACAGACACCAGCTCCTCAAAATTCATATGACAAAGTCCAATAAGTCCAAATATACAATGCTGCACAGAAAACACTGTTAACAGTAAAACCACTGGGAAACATCACAGAAGATAACAATGTCATATATGCAATAACTTTAATAGCTACTGGGAAGCTTGTGGTCAAGACAATGAAAAAATTAACACCAGACAAAGAGAACCATTTTGAAAGGCAAAATTGATTTGAGGAATAAAGGAAATCAGATAAAAGATTTCTATATTGGATGAGCTCACCAGAAACCCAAATATCTTAACACACATGTGCAAGAAGATCAAGTGGAAATATAAAATTAAATCACTAAATGAAATTGCATCAATCAAGGAAATGCTGAAAGAGAAACTGCAGATAAAGGCACAGAGAACAAGATGATATGAAAAACATTGTAGGTTCTATCACCAAAATAAATATTTCCAAATGGACCTTGAGAAATTTTACAGGGAAGTTGGAAAAATAGCTATACATGTCTAAAAGCCACCATCTATTGACAAGGTGCAAAAATTTGGGGAGAATATTTGGAGCAGCCCAAAGGAATATAACCCAAATGCAGAATGGATCCAACGTGAAGAAGAATGAATGCTGGATAAACCTATGCAACAGTGGGAAAATATAACCACAAATAATGTTAGGCAAGCTCTAATGAAATCCCAAAAATGAAAATCTCTAGGAAATGTCAAGGTGCCCAATTTCTGGCTCTATCATCTCTCATTAATCCATAAAACTCTTGCACAAACACTATCAATGCTTATAAATAATCCCAATGAAATTCCAGAATGGATCACTAAAAGTGTTACATACTACATGCCAAAAATGATGATCCAAAAAATTATAGGCCAATAACATGCCTGTCCACCACATATACATTAACATGTCTGTCCTGACAAAATGTACTTCTTTCTTCAAAGCAAACAACATTCTTCCACTGGAACAGAAGTGATGCAGGAGAGGTTCATATGGTTGAAAAAGGTCAACTGAATTCAAAAAACAGAATATCAGCCACAAACACTTTGGCTGTCCCTGTGGTGCAATACAGTGTCAACATCCTTAACTGAACCATAGCTGACATTAAGTGAATGGATGACAAAATGAGATGATGCTACTACATGCATCATCCTAAAGCTGATGTTGATTGTCTGCATGTGCCCAGATTTGAAAGAGGCAGAGGATTAGTTCAACTAGAACTGTCTTACAAAACTACAACAATTGGCCTTCAAAGATACCTGGAAACCACAGAAAACTGGATGATAATATGTGTCAAAGAACATAAAAGTAGTAAGCAATGTTATTCCATAATAAAGAAAGCCATCAAATTCAAAATGGAGTTTCAAATGAGTGTAGAAATACAAGTAAATCACACTGACTGAAGCTGCAAAATACTTAAAAAAGAAAGCAAAAGTAAATGCATTCGACCAGATACAGAAATGATGGCAAAATAAACCGTTTCATGGTCAATACTCTGCGACATACCAATCAAGCAGATGTAGACAAGCCCCGTACCCATCAGTTGCTACGTAGTGCAGGGTTAAAAGCTGAAACTGAAGGTTTTATCCTTGCTGCAGAGGACCAATGCTTGTTAACTAGAAATTATCAAGCACACATAATAAAAAAATGTGTTAGCCCAAAATGCAGATTCTGTGATAAATATCCAGAAACAATTGATCATCTTCTATCAGGTTGCATGGTATTGTCACCCAATGAATATAAATCACAGCGTGTTAGAGTGGGCCACTATATGTACTGGAACATCTGAAACTTCTACAGGAAGGAAGCTGAAAGAAATTGGTATGAACACCACCCAGACCCGGTTACAGAGATAGGGCCTGTAACAATTTTATGGGACTACATAATGCACACAGATGGAACAATCAAAGCTAATCACCTTGACATCATTATTAGAGACCACAAACAAATAAATTGCCTCCTTATTGATATGGCAGTCCCTGCAGACTGCAATGTATCTTTGAAGATCTTCAAAAAGCTATCAAAATACAAGGACTTTGAAATGAAAATTTTAAAAATGTGGCACGTGAGAACATCAACAATCCCTGTTGTAGCTGGAACTCTCGGATTGGTTAGAAAAGATTCCAATAGACTCATTGAAGGGATTCCTGGTAGCAAATGCCTTAAAGAAATATAAAAAGTTGTTCTCACTTATAAAGCCCTTATGAAGGGTGTTATTTATGCAAAATACTTTTTTTTTTAATTGCTCAGTGGAAAATGTCATGATGCTATTTCTGATCTTAGGTCTTGGGTCAGAACCCAGAAAGAAATGAGCACACACCAGAAATCAAAGTAAATAATGATAATAATAATAATATTCTTCTTCTTCGCACAATGTCCCTTCAGCATGTGGGTAATCATGGTTCTTCACAACTTCCTATCTTTTTTCTTTTTATCATCCCTAAAAATAAAAAAATATGCATTAACATTGATTGTAATTTGAGTTATTCAAATGTTACTTATAGCCAATATATTATTTGAGAATCTTATACAGAAATAAAATTAAAGTTAAAATTGTTTTTTTGCCAAAATTATATATATATATATATATATATATATATATATATATATAAAGTCAAATCTCAGATCGGCATTAACTGACCATGACTACCACTTTCGTGTGCTTCCACAAATTTATAAGGCAATCAGTATCTGTAGTTGGTAAAATAGGAACCCTTATACCACTAGGTGAATCCAAGAAGATAAGCCAACCAAACTTGCTGGGGGGGAGGGTAACCTATCTGGCCAAGATCAAAATAGCTGAAAACTAAAAAAAATATAGAAAATAAGGCCTGAAAAGTGCTCAATGCCATAGGGAACAATAGCATTATGTAGAGGAGCTTAGAGCTTCAAGCAAAAAATGCTCTAAAATGCTAAGTCACCTATGCCAGAACACTTACAATTAGAGATAAGGATAAGCAGACTTAAAAAGAGTCTGCCCACTATATATATATATATATATATATATATATATATATATATATATTTTGTTAGATGTGAGTTTGTTAGTTCTATCTCTGATATTGGGCGCTTTCTAATAAGTACCGTGCATATAATATATAAATAATTATATATATATTTATTTATATTTATATACACACACTTTTCCTATATATATATATATATATATATATATATATATATATATTCAGAGAAAAGTGTATAGTAAACTGTATTCAGACATTACTAGCCTTATCTTCACCTCAAATAATGATAGCATATTTGAATAACTAATTTACCAGCAAAAAAGGAAATGAACTTGTTTAATATTTGCAAATCAATTTGCTGAGAATCTAATATTCTTTATCAAACTACAGCCTCAACTTTTGCTGCTTAATGAGAAAAGTACATTCCCACATTTTTTTTTATTTAAACATTATTTTTATGTGGATCATGTTCTTGAAATTACAGTAACAATTGTGGATTTTATAAGTAAGTTATGACTCCGGTTAACATCATTCTACTACAGCTTTATGTTAAGAGCTATCCTTTGAAATGAATTACCATTTTTGATATGTACCATAGACTGTAACTGACCTGAAATAGCTTACTTGACAATACCTCTTCAGTGAAGTGGTAATTATACATTACTATTTTTAATATAGCTTATGGTTTGCACATGTGGCCAGTGTCCAAAACCTAAAACTGTGGCATTGAATCTTGAAGGTCAGTTATAAATATGTTAGTTCATTTGAAAGAGCTTGGATCTATCTGGAGTGCTGTAGAAAAAATATTAGATTCTATCAAAAATATGTGGTTTATCAAGAATAAATTAATGAAAGTAAGATGAAAACATGTACTTTATTTTGGTCGAAATTGCTTATAGATTTAGGAAAGAAAGTAAATTTATTATAGTAATAACATCTCAACATTATATTTGTGTTGAAAGAGTTTTTTGGATCCCTTTTTTTATTTACCCTCAAACACTAAAAAGCAAAACAAAACCACATTTGCAAATAATACCTACAAAGTATTGTAGACATTACAGTTTTATTTAATTTAGTTTTTGTTTAAGTCTGAACATGGTTTCAACATTAATAATGTCTTCACTCTCTATAATCATTATGATTGCTTCTCCTAAAAGTATTTTCAGCACCATTACAAAATTATGGTTACTAACACTTTATTTTAAAAAAATGCTAAAAAATATTAGTTCCAGCTGCATTATGTCTTCCAGCCTCCATTTCAAATAACACTACTCTCATAAATAAATCCTCTGTACCTCATGTTTTATCTACAATATCCTTCTTTTTTTAATCATTTCACCCCAAGCAAGGTGATAATTCCAATAGGATGCAGGGTGTTACAGGAAGTGTAAGAGAATGAGAAGACTTTAATGAGGAGAGATGAGGAAGAGGACAATAAACGATCAGGGTTCAGGAAGATAGAAATGATTGACACTGCATTTAAATTTATGAAGATTGTAGATGGCAGGGAAGCAAGAAATCAGAAGGAAGTTCTACAGGCAAGAAAAGAAACCATTAGAGCAGAACTGACAGTTGTAATTAGTTAGTTCAACAGTAAAACAGTGAAACTTAGTTGCCAATCTAGAAGCTCACTTAAATTCATACAGTTGAGTCACTAAGGAGGAAAGCTGATCAGAAGAATGAAAATATATTGCCATGAAAATATATTGCCATGAAAATATTTGTAAAAATAGATGGTGGTATACCACCTCACACCAGTGGGAAAGTATCTGAAGATGCGGAGGATCGATTACATTACAGACCCTTTTTTGAAATTTGTCAAGACTCTTGAGATATTTAGTAGCAGCATTAGACTAGATATGGCAGCAGTATTCAATACATGGACAAATGGTAAATTTATAAATGTGCAGGAGGGATTCTGACAAGAACAATTGCCTGTCATGACACAATGAACTAACTTTCTTAGCAATTGATGCAATATAATCATGCCACTTTATACCAGGGGAAAATGTCTGTCCAAAAAGGTGCAAAGTGTTGCTCTCCTGGAGTTTAGCATCAGCCATGCTGATGGCAGGAAGAAAAGGTTCTCTGTGGTGATTAAATGAAAGCTGTTTTGGTTTGGAGGCATTAAAATTTACAAGCTATTCCTTGCCCCAGTTAACTACTGACTGGAGGTCCTTTTTTTAAGAGCAGTTGCCGATTTTACTTTGTTGGATCTGTCAGACTTGTTACTAAGCCAGGAGTAAATAGTTGTGTCATCTGTATAGACACCTAGTTGAGAACTGATGACATCAGGCAGGTCATTGTCAAAGATTTGAAACAGTGTAGTTCCAAGAATGGAACCCTGGGAGGACTCCTGCATTAATATGAAGTTAACTAGAAGTGCGTCCATTCAACTCTATCTTTATTACATGAGTTGACACCATGGCCCTTGAGTTTGTGGAAAAGGCTAGCATGCTAAACCTTGCATTGTAATCCATGCCTTTGAGATATCTAAAGCCAGATCTCAAGCTTCACAATATTTATCTAAAGCTTGATAGACAAATTCAGTGATGGCTGTTAACACATCAGCAGTAGACCTGGAGAAATGGAAGCCATATCATTTATCCAAAAGGAGGTTGTGTGAAGTAAGATGCTTTACTATTTATCATTAGAGGCTTTCCATAATATTTTACTAAAAAGAGGTAAGAGAGTAATAGTCATAATTTGAGTGGTCAGATACTTCCTACAAAGTTCTTAAAGACAGGAACTGCAGAAGACTTTCGAGTTGGAAATTAAAAAGTAATGAGACATTTATTGTAAAATTTGGAGAGAACAGGAGCCAGTTCAGAAGTGCATTTAGGACAATTGCAGGGATACCATTAACTCTGCAAGCCTTGTGGGAATCTAGTTTATAAATAATTGTGGAAACCATGGCCAGAGTTATGTGTACATCACTCAATAGAGACACTGTTCTGGTGGGGAAATGAGGCACAGATAGTCCAGATGAGTTGGGCGTGGAGTTGGAAGAGAATGTCTGAGCAAAGCACTTTTGTTTATCTGCAGTTGATGTCAATACTTCAAACTAATTGAAGAGAAGAGAGACTGAGGATTTTGCTCTCTGCAGTGCTACCAGTGGTCTCTGGAACCAAACTTGTGAAAGGCTATACAGTGACGCATTCTGTCAGCGAATAGTGACTTTGCTTCTTTGAATTATCACATATCCTACCGATTCTGATGTCATTTTCAGTTAATACTCAAGAGAAAGGCATAAATCTGATTTTTCTATTAGAATTTATTCTTCAACTACAATAAATGAAAAAATAAAGATGTAAGAAAAACAAATTGCTGTTGCTATGGTGAAAAACGTGTGCAATTCTTAATCCTAAGAGTGGACAAATCTTACACTCAAGTAATCATCATTCTGATACCTTCATCTTTCTCATTGTTATCAATTCTTTTTTTCAGTGCTTCTTAACATTATATCCCTTTGTAATTCTTACATCATTAATTTACAATTTTTCTCTTTGAATTAAACTTTCATTTCACTTGATTCTATCTGAATATTTAGAGATCTAATCTGCCATTTTTTTTATTTTTTCATTTCCAAACTTACCACCATTATCAAGATTTAACACAACAACAATGTCAGTCAAACATCTTTAAAATAATCATTTCTATTTTTTGTATGTGTTATGATTTTCTTTATCAACCATGTTCTTCAATTTTTGTTTGAATTGCTGAGATAAATTATTATTTATTGGGACTAACCACAATATTTCTTCAGGTCACCGTCTTGAGTATGACGATAAACTACATCTGCATCCTGGGTAAGATGATAAACTATGTCCAGCAGCAAGGACTCTGATCAGGAGGTTTTGAGGAGCATGGAACCATCTCTTAATTGTTGGTGTTCCCAGCACCTGTAAGGGTCCCAGCTATGGGCAAATAGTCAACCCTGAAACTGAGGTAAAAAGCATTATAAAAGTATAAAAATAGGTTTTAATACCAGAAATACTTTGTAAAAAATTATGACCAGAAATAAATTTTTTAAAAAAACTATTAACAGCAATACGTTTTTGAAAAAAAAAAAAACTATTACCAGCAATATGTTTTTGAAAAAAAAAAACTGTTACCAGCAATACATTTTTGAAAAAAACTATTACCCGCTATACAATTTTGAAGAAAAAATATTTCCAGAAATAGATTTTTGACAAAAAAAATATTACCAGGAACAAAAGAAAAAAAAAAAAGAAAAAGTTGTTGGCATTAAATGACTCATTGAGGTTGATATTTTTTTTTATTTTTTTTTTTTTTTTTTTATTAAGCATTTCACCCCAAGCAAGACGGGGAGCCACTAGGACGCAAGGGGTTACAGAAAATAGGAAGATCAGATAGGAGTGATAGAAGAAAGGATGAGGGTAGTAGATAGATTAAGGCAACTGGAGATGTCGATTGACATTACACTTGAATAGCTGGAGATTATAACTCTTCAGGGAAACAGGAGAAGGGAAGAGTTCCACAGGCGAGAGGTGCGAGACATGAAGCTATTAGAGTAGAAGAGACGACTACATTTATGAGTTTCGACAGTGAAGGGGTGAGAGCGGGATGCCAGCCTCGTAGGGCGCTTGAACTCATGAAGTTTAGGAACCAGCGAATGCAGTTCCTCGGAGCAATTTCCATGAAAGTATTTGTAGAACAGACAGAGGAGGCGACGGTGCATCTGTGAGAAAGTGACTGTAGACGAGACGCCAGGGTAGGGCCAACCATATTATATATCCGCCTCTGGAGCCTATCAAGAACCCCTGAGGCAAACAGAAGGGGCGCCAGACCATATATGGCAGCAGTACTCCATGCAAGGGGCGAATTGTGGATTTGTATATCTGGAGGATCGACTCAGGGGAGAAAAACTTCCCTAGCATTTGCTCAGGGGAGCCAACTTTCCTCGCAGTGGACGAGGCAATTGACTCGATGTATTTATTCCATCTCAGGTCAGCAGTCAACGTGAGACCGAGAAGCTGCAGAGAGTTGCTCTCAGGAAGTTGAGCGTCAGACATTATAATGGAGGGGAAGGAAGGCTCTCTGTGGTGATTAATAGAGAACAGTTTAGTCTTCGAAGCGTTGAAATTGACCAACCAAATCATGCCCCAGTTCACAATCGATTGGAGGTCCTTTTCGAGGCGCACGGCAAGGTGAGTTTTGTCAGCGAGACTGATTTGTTTTGAGGGCAGGAATAAATTGTGGTGTCATCCGCGTAGATGCCGACTTGAGAAGTTACGGCGTCAGGAAGGTCATTTATATAGATAAGGAATAGAGTGGGGCCTAGGATGGAGCCTTGAGGAACTCCTGCGTTCGTGGGGTAGGAACTGGAGGAGAATCCGTTGTGAACGACCTTCAATTCACGGTTTGACAGGAATGATTGTATTACGTTATATAATTGACCCGTAATGCCATAACCCTGATCTTGCGGAGAAGGCCGGCGTGCCAAACCCTATCAAATGCTTTGGAGATATCTAGTGCCACGGCTCGGGCTTCCCCGTTATTTTGGAGAGTTCGGTAGACTGTTTCCGTGATGGCTGTGAGCACATCGGCTGTAGATCTGGCAAAGCGGAAACCATATTGCTTGTCTGAGCAGATTATTGGATGAGGTGGTTAACCACCCCGGTATTGATTAGAGCTTCGAAGATTTTTTGAGAGGGAAGGAGACTGATAGGACGGTAGTTGGAAGGGTCAAAGGGGTCGCCGGAGTTCTTGAAGACAGGAACGATCGAAGAGGACTTCCAGCAGTCAGGAAAACAAGATTCCTTGAGGCAGAAGTTGTATAGTTTCGAAAGGGCGGGCGCCAGTTCAGGCGCGCATTTCTTTAAGACAATGGCTGGTATCCCATCTCCACCACTCGCCTTGTTGAGATCTAAATTGGAGATAACGCCCAGTACCAAGGTTGGGGTTATGTTTAACCCACTCAATATGGCCTCAGTTCTAAGAGGAAAGTCGGGTATGGGTACGCCAGAAGAGTCGAGCGTCGAGTTGGATGAAAATTTCCGAGCAAAGCATTCAGCCTTGTCGGTAGAGGAGGTCAAGACTTCGAACTGGTTGAATAGAGGAGGTATAGAGGGTTTGCACTTATTGCAGAGACGCCAATAATCTTTGGAGCCAAATTTGCGAGATGCAATACGTTCCTTCATTCGAGCCGCAAATAGTGACTTAGCATCATTTAGGACATGCTTACAATCGTTACGGGCGGCGGCAAAGAGACGTCTATTGCAGTCAGACATGTCGCTACGGTATAGGTGGAAGTAGTGGTTCCTGTGGGCGATGGCGGCTGAGCAAGCAGCCGAAACCAGGGGCAGGAGCGCGACTTAACCCTATATTTCCTTGATGGGATGAAAGCGTCGATTCCAGCTTTAACCCAGGAAGAGACCTCAGAAGCACATTCTTGGACGGGGAGCTTAAAGACTCCATCCCAGGGGACATATGCCGTAAAAAAAAAAAAAAACAATTCTTCAGGTCTGAACATTTCAACCAAGAAGACTTTTTTCAATGGGTGTGTAGATTGTTCTCATTTTGTTTTCCATACCAGATCTTGTATTGGTTTATTCTTCTTACTAAATTTGCCAATGTGATGTCACTTGTCTCTTCCACTGATACAGAATATAAGAGTTATTTTTTACTACTCAACCCAGATATTGAACTCATGACTGGAATATAACTAGATTTGGTTAACAAATGCTTTATCTTCTAAGTCATATGTCACATATAATATATCAGTGGTAGAAATTTGGGACTTTAAACAATCTACTTCAGTGTAATGAATAAAGGGTTTGGCTCAACATTCTGAGAAGGTTACTGAAAACAATAGACTTTAGAAGGCTGTAGGGTACAACAGCCAACACATTGTCCCTATAATGACCAAGATGAAAATACTAGCATGAAAAAATCAGTTTATAATAATGTTCTTTTATACTGTCCCCTTATACTCATGAAAACTGGCTTAGGATTTTTAAGTAATTCCATTGTGGTATAGACAGCTGACGTTAGATAACTAGATGCATTTAATACTAGTGACTTGAATTTTATTACTAAAATTTTTTTATGCAATTACTTATAAAAATTTAATTGGTAATAGTTTAAATTTTTTATTGTTAATAATATGATAATTATCACTGAAGTAGTTTTCATTTTCAAGCTATTTTATAAATTAAATATTTTAAGATTTTTATTCTAATCATCTTGAATAACATTTGTTAGGTTTTGTTTCTGAACTTATTGGGATTATTATTATTATAATGATTGCATCAACATTTTATAATTCAAAATCAATCTGTTGAAATTTAATTTAATATTTTTGTCAGTTGAAGATTTTAAAGCAAATTTTTGTGTCAAAACTTTCATTCATTTTTTTCAATACTACCAACCAAATCATAGTGGCTAATATTATTACAATTATTATAGCACACTAAGTACATTGTACCATACTTTTACAACTATCGTAATTATTTTAGGTGAGCCATGTATTTAAGACAAGTTTTTGTAAACATTGTATGAAATAAAATATTACTTATGAAAAAGAATTAATTTCTTGAAATTACCCAGCACAATGAAGATGACATCATTTTTGAGGGTCTAAACATTCTTACAATAGCTTCTGTGATTAAGTGAATATGTTTGCTAAGAATAAAATAAATTGCATAAGGAACAAACTATACAGATTTTTTAAAACTACAAACTAGGGTGGGACCAATTAACTGACTAATAACCAATCAATAGTCATATCAGCATTTGCCAATTAAATGGTTTTCATCCTTGTTTACTAAATCACAGATATATCATCCCTGTCATCTTAGAGATAGAATGAATTTAAATACTATATTGATAGTTTTTCAGCAATTTATTTTGCCAGTCTTTATTGAGAATAATTATATTAGTGACTAGCAGTAGAGCCCGGCGTTGCCCGGGGATGTAACAGTAAGAGATAGATCAAGTATCGACCATCATAAAGACTGAAAAATTAAATTGACAAAGATTATTGTTTAAGGTTGACGGACACGCATGTCTTAATTAGTTTTTTTTTTTTTTTTTACGAATTGGTCAAACCCAAACTCAAACAAAACATTGTTTACAATCGTTATGAGTCTATCGATTGGAATAAAATTTTATTATAAACAATTGTCTTGTAAATGGAATTTTAAAGCATTCTGAATGTAAATAAAGAAAAAAGTGTGCAAGACATTAAGAAATACTAAATGCCAAAAAAAAAAAAGTGGATGTTTGTTTTATCGGCTGAAAAATGTAAGAAATCCGATCCCATATATAAAGGAACACACACACGCACACAAACAACCTGGGTTTTTTAACCTAAGTCACTCCACGCAATCGCTAAAACATAGAGCATAGTCTGATGAAAAAGACACTAAAGTTTATGAAAACAAAATTTTATCCTCAAAATGCTTATGTTTTTATGAAGAGGATAGACTAAAATTTTTTTTTAATTATTTTAAAAAAATTTTCCATCTTTTTAGAATATTCTAAATTTTGATTTAAAAAACCTTGTTTCTCTTTGTCACAACAAGGGGTAGTAAATAACATAGATAATTTTTAGCGCGTTTTTTTGTATTTACACACATTAATTTGGAAAATCTTGCAAAAATAAAAATAATTGTCAGATGTTAATGAAACTTTCAGAAACTATTCACAGATGATCGAAATTATTATAAATATGTTTTTTTTTTTTATTAAAGTCATGGCAGAAATATTATTTTTATATTTATTAACACCCCCATAACTAATTTTATGAAAAACTCTAGAAATTCGAGACCATCGGTTTTAGTGATTACAATAGTTAAAAGCACAAGGCTTTGAAGAATGCAAATCATGTATTTTTTTTGTTTTTTTTTGGCCAACGTGCCTGAAAATCAGCTGTGAATTGTAACATACAAAACTCAATAAAACAAATATATTATTTAGTTGCAAATGCTTTTATTTGTTTTAATTTGTTTTTATGAATATGGACAATATTTTCTGGAAGCAAAAAATTTTTTGAATTTTTAATACAATTATTTCTTATTTCTTTAATTTTAAAAAGTTTTTTAAAAAATGTTTAAATTGAATTTTTAAAAAGTATTTTAACATTAGTTAAATGCAACATCAACCTTTCAAAATGTCTGTGTGAGATTGTCATTGTCTAGTGCTTTGAAAATTGTATAATTTGGACAAATCAGATTAGCCATGGTAATTAAGAAATGTAATTTTTGTGTTTATAGTTGGACAGTAATTATCAAGTACGGAAGACCAACCAGAATACAATTTAGTTGCATTATTTGAGTTCAGCATTGTTCTCCGCTGTTAAGCCCTTTACTTTTGCAGAAACACGTATGGAGAAGTTAATTTGAGTTTTCAATTTCAACTGAGAAGGGTACCTACAAGTAACAGTATCATCTTATGAAATTTAACTACTGCTAAACTTTAATTTATATGATCTTATTTTTATATTAATCTCAGTTACGACATTTTTCCATAAATGAAATATCAAAATTAATAATAAAATGAATGGAAATACAAATAACACAGTAAAATGTAATAAATGTACATAAAATTATAGTATTTTATGTACACTTCTGATAAAATTTCATAAGAAAGGTACCTAAATTAATTAGATACCTTTTCTTATGAAATTTAATCGCACTATTAAGAGTCTTATTTTTTAATTTCTTTATATTTTCCATAAAGCATCGTAAACGTAAAAATGAAAGCTAAGTACAAAAAAAAATAAAAAATTAGAGCGCTGAAAGTTTTCCTTAAAAGTAACGAGGTAAATAATTTGTTCACTTAAATAATTTCACTTCCTTCCATCCGTAGAAAGAATTACCCTCCTCTAAGTTATCTAAACGTCATGAATGTGCCTTTCGTCAATCGTCAAGCGACGCGAAAGGTTATGACCTGCTTTGTTTTATTTTCAAATTACATTTTTTCGGCGTAGAAGCTAAGTTAAGCTTGGTTCAAAATATTTTAAATAAACAGTATAATATCTGTTTTTATTAAAATCAGTTTTGAAAAAATGATAATTGATTTTAAAAGAATATCAAAGTAAGATTTTAATCTTTTATCAAATCGAAAAAAATGATTGAAAATGATTATCTGTCCTTTTTTTGACCAAAAAAAATAATTTTTAACGAAAATTTCAGACATGCTAGGAACGATTAAAAAATGTAAAAAATACCCCAAAAAATACTTTGATCTTTCCTCTTTAATAATAATATGAACATTAGACGATAAAATTTTGTTTTCGTCAAGTTCGGCGTCTTTTTTCATCATGCTATACTCTTTTGTTTACATTTTCGTGGGTGAGTTGTCCCCTTTCATTCTCACGATGTGTCTTAATCATGTTTTTCAAATTGATTTTCTTAAAAACAACTTATGTTTTTTCCCATTTTTGTGCCGTTAGAACCACCAAAAAGGTAATTTTATGTAGTCCTGTGAAGTTTTGTTGAAATCGGCTAAAAAAATGTAGGAAATTCAATCCAACATATAAACGTTACAGACACACACACACACACACACAACCTGCGTTTTATAATAAGTAAGATTATCACACAATTAATCAATGCAATTCTACTCCAAATACAACAAAATCCTGCATGCACTCAAAAGAAACAAATACTATTCATTGATTTAATAACAAAATAAATAGGATATATTTTCTCTTCATTAATTTCATGTTATCCTGAAAATTTACATCTACAGAGAGGTGCTGAAAAGTTTTCAGCCTAATCCTGTAGGAGCTCCAAAATAAATTCTAATATTTAGCCATTCGGTCAGATTTTGGGAAGTGGGTCAGGCCTAGCTATTGTCAGTGACCCTACATATAATATGCTACATATATTTGTACATTTGTATCCATAATGCCTGTAACTGTTAATGGTGGCAGTGTCATTGTTATGCCAATAGTATAGTAGCTTAGGGAATTAAACTGTTGGTTTGTGAACGTGATGGCATAGTAATTTTGAATTCAATTCCTGAGCCAGGTAGTACAGATTTTGACTCAGTGGAAATAGGGTGGAGCAATAACAGAATGGTACTAAAAAGAACACAATAAGATGTCCCTAGATGTGGATAATGGAATGAAAACCACCATAGATTAGATAAAGGATTCAATCTGTGATCTGTGAATGGTACCTGGATTAACAGACACTTGAAGATGGCCAGATGGCACAACAGGTAAAATTTTGTGATAATAATAACAAAAGTGAGGACATTAGTATGAATGTAAATAATGGATGCTTTCAAGATTTTTATGATGCCAGGAGGTGAAAAGATCAACTCTGTAAAACAGAAGAATACAATAATATAAATTAGAATGAGTCACATATGAAAACCTTCTTACTATAGTAAGGACTTAACAAAATATCAATTTCATATATACTAACATTTTTGATGGTATAGGTAAACTACTCATATAATTTTATTATTTCTAACAGAATGGTTAAATTAATATTGGAAGTGTTAGAATGAAGCATAATATCTCTCAAATACGTTCCTTGGGTTTTGTAAGCATTTTGATTTTTATAAAGAATAGTAATCAATGTATAGTGATTTTTATTTGGCTTCTTTCTCACATGTTCTTGATTTAAACTACTAGTGTTATAATTTTAGTGCTCTCAGCACCACCACCACTATAATTTCATAATCCTGTGCACCAATGTCATCTTTGCTGGCCGAAATAGGTATTTTCCTCTTAACTTGTTATTGTACTTGTTTTAATTATTGTGTATTGAAGCAAAAGAACCGTTTAATTACTGGAGTACAAATTGAGAATAATGGTTAGTAACATCAGATAATGCTGTTGTAAATTACCACTGACCCTGCACAGATTTCAAACTGTGACAAATTGATCATAGCAGTCAAAGTTAATGTCTTAATGCTTTAGGTTTTACATTTTATATTTTGCTTTTAGAATGTTTGTTTTTTTTTATTAGTGATAATCATTTTTATTTGTTGAGGTATCACTGAGGTACTTTGAAATAAAATTATAATTTAATTTTTTTAAGTTTTTATTTTTATGTCTGTACATTAAGTTGCCTTTCAGTTTAATGATTTATGGCTCTATGTGAACTTCAACTTGTGCCTATTGAGGTCTATATATGTGTAAGAATTACACTCAGTATATATTTCCTAATATAGCATATATAATTTAATCCATTCAGGCTTTCTTCCTCCAAAATCAAGCTTTTAGAAAGCATCTTCTTGGGCACTTCATGGCAGTGTAATGGTTAGCAAGCTTGTCTCACTAGAACAATTTTGACTGAGTAGTGAGTTTGATCCTCACTGGGTGCCCCTTACTTTCGGCCTTGTACCACATTCAAGCTACTCTTGGAAAATCACTATATGGGCACCATGAGGTGGTGTAATGGTTAGCAAACTTGTTTCGCTAGAACATTTACAACTGAATAGTGAGTTTGATCCTCACTGGGTGCCCCATACTTTTAGCCTTGTGCCACATCTAAGCTACACTTGGAAAATTACTAGAAAGCATCTTATTGCAACTCATCACCCTCATCATTTTCTTATGGAGAATAACCTGTTTGAGATGAGATAGTTTGAGCTTGTTTATCATAACAGATTTTACTGCAAGCTTTGATTGTTGCCATCAGAAACTGTTTTTAATATTAGTGCCATACAACCAAGAAAATTGGTATTATTTTTATTGTTGTTGGTGTTGTCACTAAAAGTAAGAAAATAAATCAACAGGAAACTATTAAATCAAAATTAGTTGCATCTTTATTTGTATTCTATATGATACATGTAAAATTGCATGCATCTATTTTTTTTAGCTGTGAAAACCAAGATTATTATTGTTTGCAGTTATGTAAATAGAACTTCCTTCCAAAACACTGTGTGGTTTTAAAATTAAAAATAAAGAAAATCTACCAACTTAAAGAGTTTTAAAGGCTGTACATTGACTTGTGACAACACAGAAGTGTTTGTTTTCTGTTCATCGAAGTAACAAAATTGATGATTCTTATCAGGACCAAAGATATAATGCAGCTTATAAAGAATATAAGATAACAGCTTTTATTCTGGCAACAATGTTAAAAAGTGGTGTGTGAGAAAGAAAATAAAAACAATAAAGTAATTAGATGCAAATGACTGACATTGTAAAATGGTTTAGATAGACAATTATAATAGATGACTAGAATACAAAATATAAGCAGTTAAAATTGGATTAATCTAAAAGTAAAAGCTAGACTAGTCATTCATAACAAATGACTATATTTATAGAGTAATGCTCTCATAGATAAACTTGTGGATTTGACTGTTAATGATTTATATTCCTTATGAGTCAAAAGTCAATGATGATGATAGTAATTATCATGATGAATGAAAATGTGATTTTGTAATTAGAATCTATGAGAGATAGTAGTATCAATAAATCCACAGCCTAACACTTAGCTGAATTTTGATATGAAATTTTTATTATATAATTTTCAATCTCTGTGATTAATATTCACCACAGATTTAAGCAAGGAAGGCGATTATGTTGAAAAATATTTATTGTGTAAAATTTTTTTATCATTGATGTGTATTAGGGAAAAATGTATGAGAAAGTGAAAAAAATTTTCTTGTGACTCATTATGTCTTTTAGGACTTCATCAGAGTAAGTTTGTTACGTTGGGACCAGGAATGAAGGGAATTTTAAATTTAGTTTAATTTTTTTTTTAATCTAGCTGATTTTATTTAGATTATTTTTATTTTTCTTTCCATCACTTTTGTTAGTAGGTATCTAACACTGCAATAATAAAAATACTGCCAGGAATGGTGAAATGTTGTAAGAGCCTGGGTGCAAATTTACCTTGTGATCAAGGCACTTTTGAGACATTTTTGTTGTATCATATTGTTTTTTCCTTCGATCAGAGCATTTTTATGTCAAAATTGTGGTCAGTCTAATTACAGTGGACAATCAACACATTTGATGTATTGTTTTGTAAAATGTCTCTTTTGTGTTCATATGTAAAAATTTTACTTTCCTACCAACTCCAAGTCTTTGTGGCAGACACAAAACTTAGTTGGTAGAAACAGCGAGTCTCAATAATAAGCGCAAAATTAAGAAACAAGATGCTCACTGTGTAAAGTTTTAAAAGGGAAAAACACATTATTGTTATAAAATAAAATAAGACATATCTCGGCTGATTTACAGGCAAATAAACTAATATACTTAAGAGCGAGAGCCGGATGTGAATGGGACAAGGCCCCGTCACAAAATGACCATTATCTTCGTTTACGCATGTTCCCGACGCACGAGTTCCAGTCGAAAAATAAAATAATATTTTAAAGTGTTTCTATTTTTCAACCAATAAATGCTTCCCTCCTAATTATACTCACATCGTTTTTTGAGCCTGTTAAGCCATAAAAGAACGCCATAAAAGGGGTCACACGGAAGTACAACAGCAGTCAACAGGAGGCCAGGGAAGAGACCTGTCATGGTCAGACTGAGCAGTCAGCAGCAGCCAGCAGCAGTAGCACCACGCCAACCAGCGAGAACTACTATGAGAGATCAACCCAGATCTTCAGCCGGCCTATGAACTATACCACAAGGTAGCTGTCACAAAACCACATGTTCCTATTGAAATAAATCACATAAATCTATTTCTGCTGTTGTCGTATTTCTTTCTTGCAACTATACGCTTGTCTATAACATTATTTTACAATTTAGAAATATAGAAAGGTACAATACAAAGGTTGCACAAAAATTTCCTTTTGTGCGCCTATATAAGCAGGATAACAATTTTCTGAGGTAACAAAAAAGGGATTATCCACAGAAATAAGAAAAAATGTCACAATTTGCTTGATAAAGACAAATACAAAAAAATTAAACCCTTTAAAAATAGAAAAAAGTGAAAAAACTTGGAGTAAGCAATAATCATGGAGTAAACAATAACAAAATTGCACAAGGCAGAAATTTCATAATGAACCCATCTCCGTTCTTAACAGAACATTTGATGTAATGGAATAATAAACTGTCACCCCCATGAGTGACTACACTATAGGTAGTAGCTACCTATAAGTATCTGTAAGTCAATGGACTACAGAGACTAGCTGCGATCTGTTCCAGCTAGGACGAAAGGTAGAGTCTTGTTCGGGGAGGTTGACCAACCTGATCCCGTTTATACGGGTTCTACAGGCATTTTTTGGCTGAGCGTATGGGCTTGGAAGACCTACATAAAACTTGGCCTTGTGCCACATTTACCCTCATGATGGGGGCTAGTAAATATTGACTAGCTGGGATCTGTTGAGTACGACTCAGACTTACGTGACAACTACCGAACTTCCAATAGCAGCACTCACTACTGGATTGATTTGCGACAACCTTGTGCATAACTGTTACCTTTATTCTTATTGTATTGGTTTTTACAATAAACCTTTACTTATTCTATCCACCTTGTTTTTCAAGTATATATTCCAATAAGCACGGAATATACCAATATTCAAATGAGATGTCTCAGCTCAAGGGGTTTCATGTTTTCAAGTTGTTTTCTAGAGAGCCCTTTGAATTTTGCTACAAAGTTCACATGAAAGTTCTTCAGTGTGAAAGGCTCAGAAAGGAATTTCAGTTCTGGAGTAGAAATCTGCCTTGAATCTGTCATGTTGATTTATGACCCCCTTGCTGGACTAGTCCTTTAAAGCTGGGGTGGGCATTAAATGCTTTCTTCCTCCTGGGGTTAAATGCTTCCTTGTCAATGGCTCATTCTTTTCTTCTCTTCTGATCTTATCTGTGCATATCAGTTCTTTACACAAGGCCATGTAAAACTGGTTTTTCATTGGCCAACATATATAAGACCCTTCTCCAAGTATTAAAAAAAATGAATCCACAACAAATCAAACAATTTTGGCACTATCAACCATAAAAAAGGCAATAATTTTCACACAAACCATCAGGCTTTCAGAAGAATACACTTCTCTCAAAAAACGTGTGTTAAAAAAAACAACCTAGATGGTTAACCATATTATCTTAGCATTTTAAAAAAATAATATTTTTATACATTGAGTTTTTTTTTGTGAAAATTATTACAGGCAATCAAGCAAATTCCTGTCTCTATTATGATTACTTACATTATTTAAATCTTCATTTTACACTTCATTGGAATTTTGAACTGAACACTTTATTTCTTCTTTTGGGGCGGGGGGGTAGATTGTTCTAGTTCCACATGCCATGACTCTTCCAAATGTTTCAACACTGCTGTAGTCTGATATTGAACTCATGATAGGTCAGTTGGGTCTAGTCACTGAATCTAACCAACACCTCTATCCACTGGGCCATGTGTCCTTGAGGACATCTGTGGATGAATTTTTGGGACTTAAAAAACTTAATATAACAGCAACCATTGCAATTTTCCTGTTATTATTATTACATTTTTTTTTTACCATAGCTTATATTGCAATTTTTTGTCGTTATCCATTGCCTTTCTCTAGCACTCCTTATTACTGGTTTGCATATTGTATTCATTTCTATGCTTGGTTGACTCAAGAGATTATTGTGGCCTAGCATATGTGCTGATTCCTTAAGTTTTCATATCTTCCAGTGATGTTCTGTCTATTATTTCTATCTCATCCCACAGGGGGTGGTGATCTCCCTTTCCCTCCATACGTGGTCAGCTAAACCTGATTTTTTTATTTCCCGTCATGTTACTGCTTTATGATGTTCTTGCAGTCTTACCTTAAGCGGCTGTCCCTGTAAGATGACTACAAGAATGCATGGCCCAGTGGATAAAGGTGTTGGTTAGATCCAGTGACAAGACCCAACGAGTTGTGAGTTCAATACCAGGCTACAGCAGTTGTGAACCAAAAATTTAGAGAGTTGAGTTAAAGGGAAATAACTGAAACATCTGGAAGAGGCACAGCACATATATACCCCAGTGGACGAAATAAAGGGCTTGGTTCAAAATTCCAATCACCTGAAGAAGGCTGGGGCATACAATGGCCGAAATGTTGCGAACATGGCAATGAAGATGAAGATAACAGTCTGAATAATGTAAATAATGTGAGTAAATTCTTCCTTCAAGTTTTAGTTTATTGTTTTGTTTAGTATTGACTAAGTCTTTTATTGTTTTAGATGTAGTAGTAACAAATTTTACACTGAGTTTAGATAGATTCTTTCCATTTGTAGATGTGATAGAGTTAGTTGGTAGGATAGTATAGTTTTTTGATTCATTAGGTTTATTAGGAGGAGCTATTTTTCCATTTTGAAATATTTCATAAGCCATTTGTTTTGCATTGAATATAAAATAATTAGGTTACTGAAGAAACTTGAAAGTGTTTTCAATCTATTTTTCCTCTTCATGTAAATATTAAGGGCTGCAAATTCTGAGTGCTCTTAAGTAGAATCAAATGATTATACCTGATTTTATTTTGCTGTCATGATGAGAGTAGTAGTTTATTAGATCGTTTTAGTTGGTTGATCTCCAGGGGACACAAAGTTATTGACACAGTGTAGCTTGAAGATATATTCCATGCTAATAGGAATATATACTTCAAAAACAAGGTGGATAAAATAATTAAAGGTTTATTGTAAAAACTAATACAATAAGAATAAAGGTACATTTGTGCACAAGGTCATGGCAAGTCAATCCAGTAGTGAGTGCTACTATTGGAAGGTCAGTGGTTTTCACGCAAATTTGAGTCGTACTCAACAGTGCTCAGCTAGTCCCTGTAGTCTGTTGACTTACAGATACTTATAGTTAGTTACTACTTATAGTGTAGTCACTCATGGGGGTGACAGGTTATTCCATTATATCCCTTGATATCTATGAAAGGTAAAGAATCATATTATATTCTGTTTTGTATGTAATTTCTATTGTTTAATACATTCAACTTTGTTTACTAGGTTGGATAAATCAGTATCATGAGGATGTATTAATACAGCATACTTCTAAAGCCTACTTTAACTCTATACTTCTAATGTTGCCTCCTAAACTTTGAAATTTTATTTACTATATATTTTTCCACAAGAGAAGGAGATAAGTCTGTCTGTCTTCTGCTTCACACCTCTCCCAGGTCTTCTGAACTGGAGTAGAGGTTTATCCCTTGTTTCCTGCTTAGATTTGGGTTTCCAGTTCCTTGTAAAGCCTTCTAATTCTCTTTCACTCCCAGTAGCCACTTGTGTCTTAGTGGCTTTATCACCTTCCTTGGGTGAATAGATTAAAAAAAATTATTGCTAAGATATTCAGTATTATGAACAAATAGGATGCAATTTTACTTTAATTCTCTTATCCATTCTGTCTCTCTCTCTCTCTCTCTCTCACTCTCTCTCTCTCTTGATATCTCTTCTTTTGGGAATTCTCTTTTAATATTCAATGAGATTTTTTTAACATGTTTGTTATTCTTTGTTTTTCACAACATTTCAAAAGCAGCAACCCAGATAAATACTAGTGTAAGATTCAAGAGAAACTACAGAAGCTATAGTTTTCAGAGGTGATGACACTATGCATCATATGTTCTGCCAAAATCTAGAAAAATATTCCCAAATCAGACATAGTAGATTACAGATATTTTGAAGCAAGAGATCAATGGTGTGTCTGTCTCTGGAGTTGGTATAAATTATAAATCCCGTGGAAATTATGGAAACTAAAAGAATTTGAACATATGCTATAATAAAAAATATATAAGTTAAATGTGAAAATCAGTAGCATAAGTACACTAATCAAAAAACCCACAGGATTTAGAAGAAAGAGAAAAAGCAAGAGAAAATAAGTCAGAAAACTGCAATGCTTGTTTGTAATATCCTTCATAGCAATGTAATTAATAGTCTATACACAAAGCAAAATCTATGCACCAAGCAAAATTTCACCTGAAGAAGGCCAGAGAATGAAATCCCAGTTGTGAAGGAAAAAATAATCACAACTATAAGATTAATTCTTAAATATCTTTGAATCATTTTAAAATCTTGGATAAAAACTCATTATGTCTTCTATATTATTACAATTTTAATTCTTATCATTCTTGCCAACACAATTCTGTCTTAAAGAAATAAATGTTATTTCTTACCATCAGACATTTTCCTACTTTTGTTTCATTCTACCTTGCTTTTTATGAAGCCTTGCTTTATTTCCTTTTTTTGTGTTTTGCTTTTTTAATACTTTTATCCTTTTTTTCATTCTCCTACACTTTTTGTTTTTCATCGGGCATATCTTTTTCTTTTTCTCCTTTTCATCTTATTTTTTCCATTCAATAGGAATTTCTTTTTTTTAATTATCCTTTATTCTCACTCTTTCTCTCTCTCTTTCTCCTTCCTTCTTTCAGTTTTTCTCCTTTCTTTTTTTTTCATAATTCTCCTTTTCTGTTCATCCTTTTATTTCTCCTCTTTTTTTATTCTTCCATCTGTTTTTCATTTTTGTTCTCTTAACTTTTTACTTTTTCCCATTTCTTTCCTATCTTGTAAAAATTGTATCGCTAAATTAGCCATCATAAAGGTGGGTGGATACTTTCTATGACCCACTGCCTTATTTCCCATGACTCTTTACTGTGTAATTATTCACACTTTAGAAAACTGTGCTGCAAAAAAATTGGTCAATGCGACAGAAACTTTATTTAGTTCCCACCTATTATATTTGAAGAAAGATAATACTCTGAAAAAAATCAAGTTAAAATATTACAAATAAAATCTAACATGAAGATTTGATAGCACTTTTTTACCATTATTACAAATAGAGAAGTATTCACTTTGTTCACATTTTGTTATGAGTTACCCATACCATTTAAAAATGATGGCATAATTTTTAAAAATTTTATAATTGCATTGTACTTATAAAATATCAAGCATTTATTTGCATTTTTGATTTTTTTCACAAAAAAATCTAATGACTGTGTACAATAGCTCCCTCTCTATATATATATGTATGCGTGTATATGTGTGTATGTATGTGTGTATGTATGTATATGTGTGTGTATATGTATGTGTGTGTATGTATGTATGTATATGTGTGTGTGTGTGTATGTATATGTGTGTGTGTATGTATGTACTTTGTTATAGGAAAGTACTTTTGAGCATTCACTTTCTCTGTATTACACTCCTTTACCAATGCCTAATTGTTGCAGTGATGTGGAGCACTGTTGGTTACACACCAATACAATTTTATACTGTTTTTAGGGAGGGTTTTTTTTTCTTCCTTGAATCAGGGATCTACAAACTTAGAGTGAAAGTACGGAAACTGAAGAGGACCAAAGAAGCACCCAAATTGCTGATTGATTCAAGGATAAATATATGGACAGTGTTAAAAGTAGGTACAATAGATAATAGAGAATAGAAACTTGAAGGGGACATAAAGAAGCTTTAGTAATTAGTAATATCAGCAATCTCTCTCTCTCTCTCTCTATATATATATATATATATATATATATATATATATATATATATATGAATATACATTATATTCAATGTTGATATCATGATTTGGAGTTTCATACAGTTCTTGCAGTCTTCAAATGTAAATATGTTCTTACTGTTATAGAGTTTGCATTAATGAATACCCACATATATACATACATATATATATATATATATATATATATATATATATATATATATATATATATATATATATAGGGTATTCATTATTTTTTAAATTAGGTTATATTCATTTTGTAAATAGTAAAAGTTCATTAAAAAATTTAATCTTTAAATCACTCAACAAGAAATGGATAAAAGACATTTTCCAATAAATAAATCTGTGTATTTTGTTTCAAATGAGAAATGTATAATTATTTTCTAAGGTCCTATTATTTTTAGTATTACTTTTGCTAACATTCATTTCTCTGTGAACATTTACAATAATTACTTAATTAGTTGTAGAGAATTAAGTTTAGGGTCAGCTGCTAAGTTCTGTCACCAGTTCAGTGGTAAATAGGATTGGTAATTTGTGCTTACAGAAATAAACTAAAGCAGATACATTTTCTAAATATTGACTTTCTTTCTGATGAATAAGTCTTGCTCCAAAGATAATAATGCTGTATATATGGTGAGATTGGAAGGAAGTCTGCTACTATGAATTTCTTCTGGGGAAATAAATGATTGATTCAAACAAGTACTGTTCCCAATAAGACTAAATGAAAGTAACAATTGATAAAAATTGTCTGAAATTAGTTAAGAGAAATGTATAATATTCTATCAGAGTAGAACTGAAGTGCATGTTTCTTTTATGCAGGCAAACATTCTTATATCTACAAATATTGCATTGTCTGTTTACTATTTATTTTAGTCTTTATAAACTTCCTCTCATGAAAATAATTTTCAATAACTGGAAAATTTTAAAAGGTACTTTCAGCTATTCTTTGCTAAGAAAGAAAAAGAAAGGATGGAATTATTATCTGAAAGATGGCAGAAGTTAATGGAACAAAATGGTAAAAAAGATGAAATATAAAAAAAATATTTTATTTTTAATTAATAAGAAAATGCACAAACTTTTTTGTCTAGCCAATATAATTCAATTATTATAAGAGTGATAGCCCAAGAAGTGAGCTATGATTTGGAAACATCTAAATCAAACAAATACAGACATTTAACTATCTGGGGAGTGATTTAACAGGTGATAGAAAATGTGACACTGAAATCTGAAGGTGCTTTGGAATGACAAAAGATGCAAAAGTGAAACAAAATAGTGAATGCAGGGCAATTTTCTCACAGATGAAGACAAAATAAAACATACAGTAACTCAGATGTAGTTCCATAGAAAGATGCTCAGAATATCATGAGCAGAGCATGTGAGCAATAAGGAAGTTTAAAGGACAATGGAAATAAATTACTTAGAATCAGAAAAAGCAAGTTAAAATTTCTGGGACACATAGTAAGAAAAGAAGGCTTGTAGAATTTGACACTCACTGGATATATTGAAGACAAGAAAAGCAGAGGGAAGCAGTGAGAAATATATCAAATGAGTTTCTGACAGAACTGGGACCAGGGGGGATATTAGGATAACAAACATTGCTTTGAGCTTGAAAGAATAGAAAGTTGTGGAGAGCCATGATTGTCTACATCCTGAAGAGACAAGACATACAAAAGAAGAAGAATAAGGATTATAAGTATGAATAAAACAAATCTCAAATGATTAATTTATCCACATCACAGTTTTGTAATAATACTGAATAATTTTATTATTATATAAAAGAAAATTCAAATTTTGCTAACATTGTCCTGGTATATAAAATTTATATAAGCTTTTCTCTTATACATAATTAACAAATTATTTCATCCATAACCAAATGACTGCAAGTATGCTACAAGCAACAGATTGGAAACAAAACTTGTTTATGTGCTTGAGATAAAATAAAAATAAAATAAAAAGAAAGTTCTGCCTGGATAGCATCTTCCCAATTTCCCGACCCTTACAATATGCAGGTCTAAAGTTAACCATTATCTCTCCTACACATAACCTCATAAACTGCATTTATTACCTCCTCTTCTTATGTTCATACAACATTATTCAGTAACCATCTACCTTGAGTGGCTCTTGGGTCCTGTATTGGGTGAACATAAATGTAAAAAAAAA
Organism: Acanthosepion pharaonis; assembly: GCA_903632075.3. Taxonomy (NCBI): domain Eukaryota; kingdom Metazoa; phylum Mollusca; class Cephalopoda; order Sepiida; family Sepiidae; genus Acanthosepion; species Acanthosepion pharaonis. The sequence goes on along the minus strand of CAHIKZ030004799.1, from coordinate 1,342,738 downwards.
AATTCAGTAATTTTCATGAGCAAATGTCAAAAAGAACTATGGATTAGTGAAAACACATTTTTGAAAGAGATGACTGATAAATAAACTTATAGTCATCCCTCAGTATTTATTGGGAAATTGTTTCTGGAACCTATTAAATCTGCAGATGCTGAATTCCTTTATATAAAATGTTATTGTATTTTCATTTATCCCACAGAAATCTTCCTGTATATTAGATAATCTCTAAATTACTAATATAAAGCTTTCTAAATAATTGTTTTACTGTAAGGCCAAAATATTTTAACAGTAAATTGACATCTGAGGAAAAAAGAAAACAAACAAACAAAATTAAATTTCATTATGGAAATCTTTGTGTCATTAGAGAAAAGTTTTTTATTTCCAATTTTAGAAAGTTTAGACAATTTGTTTAAACTCTCTAAAATTGGAAATGTTTGTGAAAGGTGATAATGTAAAAAGTTATCTATTGTAAACAAAAAATAATTGTAATAATTTGCATTAGAAAACTTTTTTAGTAAGAAAACACTGATTTTAAAAATCTAACAAGATCAACTAATTATTGGATTTTAATTAAAAAAATTTAGTACCTATTAAATAAAGAATTTGAAGAAGAAAAACTATAGTGAGTCCACAATATCAGTAGCAAACAAACGAGATACAAGGCAAATAGTTCTCAAATAATGAGTGCTGAAAAAAGAATATATGAAATAATACGAGGCTATAGCAGGATCTTCTTGCATATCACTTCATTTGCATGTCATGTTTGGTGTGCTGAAAATTTAAATGTTGCCTTTTGAAACATTTCTAGAATATTTTTTTAAATATTTTCAATTTGCAGTTGTTTGAATTTGCAGATGCAAAATTTACAGACACAGGGAGCCAACTATAATGAGAAATTCATATTTGTGTTTATATATTCACTTACTGATACAATACAAAAATAATGTAAAAAGATTTTTGTTTTCACCATGTGTTAAATATCTTCTAGTAGTATTTTTTATTCTATTAATACACTTGTTAAATTAAACATGAACATTCTATTTCTTGGGGAAGCTGCTCCTAATAAAATGATTATTAAAGAATTTATTTTTATAAGAATATAAAAGTACACGCTTATAATAGAACACTAGGCAACCTTGTATTGTACTTAAAATTGTCTCGTTTTGCCATACTGAAAGCTAAAAATAATGCTTCAAAGCATAGTTTCATTGGCAGTACTTTTAAAAAAAACTTATTTCACAGCCTATTTCCATAATACAATCAGTTTTAAATATATATAACTTTAATTGATCTCCTAATATAATTTTGATTATAACGTATTGTGCAATTGTAGCTTTATATATTTTTCAAGGACTTTAAAAAATTAATAAGCTGTTGTATAAAATTGTTCATTAAACCTGTTGGAATTGATATCAACACAAATGAGATAACTAAGAGTATTATTCAAGATTCTTTTGATCAGTATAAGATTAAGTGTATGAAGGCTAATTAAACATGATAAAATGACTAAAGGATGAAAAGAAATTTAATAAAATAATACACATTTACTTTTATTTACTGAATTATTATGGTTCTTTGTTTATTTGGAAGTCTTTGATATTATTATGTGCCACCTAATACTTATGGAAAAACTGCCAATGTTAGGCCAAGTTATTGAATATGAATTTGTTTGAGCCAGTACTGAAGACAGCAAATGATCACTTTCTTTATAATATAAATGGTGACTCAGAGACATGTTAATAGAAGATGATCAGCATTAAATAAACTCTTTAGAATAACAGCTACTCTGCAAACATAATATCATCTTCCATGAGCAAAGATAGAAAAGTTAAGGACAATAGAAAATATCTATCATACATAATGGTGCACATCTGAATGGATTTAATGGGTCAACATCAGTGTAGTATTCAAAAGTAGTCCAACCCTTTGGAGATATTACTCTTAAAACAAGCTCCCCTTGCACAAAAATCCTGATCAAAAACAGTGCTTATTCCAATCCCATGCAGTTGTGACAAGAGATACAAACTAGCTACTCTTAAATGTGAGGGTGAAGCAACATTGAAAGGATGTATTCCAAGGAGAGATTTTGAAATTATTTATGAAAAGAAAAGTGTGGTCATCCAACCCTCTGGAATGAAGTTAGGATAATAGACAGAGAACACTAGGGGATGAGATTACTGAAAAAATCAACACATATCTTAGTAGAACAAGCAAAAAGACAAATACCATCTGGGAACCACTGATTAAGAAAAAGAGGACATTAAAAATTTCACCTCTTGAATCAGGACACTTATACAGCTCAACCACCTGAATATAGATATTACATTTAAGGCTCCAGAATTACACAGCTAGCTTCCTAAGTGGTGCTTTGTGAAATTAAAGCATTAAATATATATCTGATTATATATTTGGTTCCCCCAGCAGTTATAAGTTGAACCCCTGTGTCTGGCTCAGTGGAAAAAACAGACAAGAGAAACACAAGTATATAAGTCTGATGTGAGTTATCTTCCCTAATCATGGAAAGACGAATTAGTATAATCTACCTACATGGAATGGATAAAGGATTCAGGTACTTTTTTTTAGTGGGGAAGACTCAAGCGAGATGTTATGGTTAGTGGAAAAATCTGATTAACCCTTAAAATTGAGTTGTAAGTTTCATCCTCATGAGTGCTCTATACTTGTGGTCTTGTGCCAAAACTAAGCTAAGCAAAATAAATAACAATATGTTGTCTTTTTGACAGAAAAAAATCTAAGTTTACTAATTCTTTGGCCAGACTTGTTCATGTTTCAGAGGTTTTTACTGATGCTAGTTATCAGTATTTTTTCGAGTGTTCAGTTATGGTAAAGGTAATATTAATCATTTCCCTATAGGGAAATATTTGGCATTCCTTTACTGAGCCACCAGCACCAAAATCAGTTAGAGGTTTCAGGTAGCCTACTTTTATTTCAGGATTTAACACTCATACCATGGTTTTTAAAAAGGATCTTTTAATATTTCAATGCAGGCACGCATTACTTTCCATGTTTTCTTCATTTGCACAGTAAAGTAAACGTCGAGGCCATTTTAAAAGGGATCTACAGAGCTACATGCCAAATTTTACCAGAAGAATCAGTAAAAACAAGGTGAAACTGTTGCTTTTTAGGTTTCTGCAGCCCATTTAGCCTACTAAAGCATATGATTGAATTCAGTGAGCAATCACTAACACATTTCATGTCACTTCACCCCACCACTTTTCTCTCTCCAATTGTTCAATTTGTCCAATTTTTCACATTTCATTGCATTTTTCCAGTATTGATGGGGGTTTCTTTCCTAAACTTTTGTTTGAAAGTAGTGTACAATGTCAACATCGTGATTATGTCATTATTTTATCTTTGTGTTACATGTATTATCCATTTTAGTTGTCGCTGATGTTGGTAATCCTCAAGTAGAGTAGTTTTTGTTATTGGGGTACAATTCTTTTTTTCTGGTTCTGTAGCACCAGTTCACAAGAATCAATTTTTAATAATTTTGAAGCAATTTTTAATCATTGATCTGAGAAAGTTGTTGTATACGGTGGACAGTTTAAACTTTTTTGAATTTATTGGGTCCCATGTATGATATCCTTATGAAAACCTTGATCTGATGAGGCTATTTAAGAACATGACTTGAGTTCTTAGATTACTATTTTAATTTTGTAGTGTCTTATGGTGTTAAACAAAGCTAGCTCTAGTGCGGTCTATTCTATGTTCAAATTCCTTATCTCCTATGCTAGATTTGTTATAACTAAGATATTTAAAATGTTCAGTATTTATTAATACAATATCCTGAATTTTTATAGTAGATTCAGGGTCTGTGTGCCATCACTGCTTTCAGCAGATGTGCAGGATAGCAGCTTGGAATGAGAAATTGGAGAGTCAATTTTAAATTGCAAGTGGGTTCATTACAGTCATGTATATGCAAACACACATGGGAAAGGTATGATGAATCAATCTCCTTCTAATAGTAAGGGGTAAAATAATAGGCCTTGCATCTGGAAAAAATCATTGTTATTCTACAAAAATTAAAAAAAAAATTGTTAATGCAATAAACAAAAAAGAATTATTCTTACAATGCAAAATATGTTTTGGCTTTAAATAATCCATGAAGGGTTGATAAGCTGCAAAAACAACAATCAATCAATCAATCACTATTTTAATTCCAATTCCAGATGATAGTTTTTGTTTGGGAAAATTTTATCTTGAGTCCTTGGAATATTTTGTAGAGGATGCTGACTTTTCTTTCAAGATCATTCTTATGCTATGTCCTATGACATTAGCTTAGTCACCTCCAGCATCCTATGTCCTATGACATTAGCTTAGTCACCTATGTCATTAGCTTAGCATCCTATGTCCTATGTCCTATGTCATTAGCTTAGTCACCTCCAGCATCCTATGTCCTATGTCATTAGCTTAGTCACCCCCAGCATCCTATGTCCTATGTCATTAGCTTAGTCACCCCCAGCATCCTATGTCCTATGTCATTAGCTTAGTCACCCCCAGCATCATATGTCCTATGTCATTAGCTTAGTCACCCCAACATCCTATCCTATGTCCTATGTCATTATGTCCTTGTCAGTCACCCCCAGCATCCTATGTCCTATGTCATTAGCTTAGTCACCCCCAGCATCCTATGTCCTATGTCATGTCATTATGTCTTATGTCACCCCCAGCATCCTATGTCCTATGTTATTAGCTTAATCACCATCCCATGTCATCATATGTCCTCCTGTCATTAGCTTATTCATCCTCAGCATCCTTATGTCCCTATGTTATTAGCTTAATCACCCCCAGCATCCTATGTCCCTATGTCATTAGCTTATTCATCCTCAGCATCCTATGTCCTATGTCATTAGCTTAGTCATCCCCAGCATCCTATGTCATTAGCTTAGTCATCCCCAGCATCCTATGTCCTATGTCATTAGTTTAGTCACCCCCAGCATCCTATGTCCTATGTTATTAGCTTAATCACCCCCAGCATCCTATGTCCTATGTCATTAGCTTAGTCATCCCCAGCATCCTATGTCCTATGTCATTAGCTTAGTCACCCCCAGCATCCTATGTCCTATGTTATTAGCTTAATCACCCCCAGCATCCTATGTCCTATGTCATTAGCTTAGTCATCCCCAGCATCCTATGTCCTATGTCATTAGCTTAGTCATCCCCAGCATCCTATGTCCTATGTTATTAGCTTAATCACCCCCAGCATCCTATGTCATTAGCTTAGTCACCCCCCCAGCATCCTATCCTATGTCCTTAAGCTGTCATTGGCATCCTATGTCATCCCCCAGCATCCTATGTCCTGTCATTAGCTTAGTTCCTATGTCCTATGTTAGTCACCCCCCATCATCCTATGTCCTATGTCATTAGCTTAGTCACCCCCAGCATCCTATGTCCTATGTTATTAGCTTAATCATCCCCAGCATCCCATCATGTCCTATGTCATTAGCTTAGTCATCCCCAGCATCCTATGTCCTATGTCATTAGCTTAGTCACCCCCCAGCATCCTATGTCCTATTCATTAGCTTAGTCACCCCCAGCATCCTCCTATGTCCTATGTCATTAGCTTAGTCACCCCAGCATCCTATGTCCTATGTCATTAGCTTAATCACCCCAGCATCCTATGTCCTATGTCATTAGCTTAGTCATCCCCAGCATCCTATGTCCTATGTCATTAGCTTAATCACCCCCAGCCCTATGTCAACATCCCCCAGCATCCTGTCCTTATGTCATTAGCATCCTATGTCCTACCCCCCCCAGCATCCTATGTCATTAGCTTAGTCACCCCCCAGCATCCTCCTATGTCCTATGTTTAGATTAATCACCCCCAGCATCCTATGTCCTTAATCACACCCCAGCATCCTATGTCCTATGTCATTAGCTTAGTCATCCCCATCCTATGTCATCCCCCAGCATCCTATGTCCTATGTCATTAGCTTAGTCACCCCAGCATCCTATGTCCTATGTCATTAGCTTAGTCACCCCAGCATCCTATGTCATTACACCCCAGCATCCTATGTCACCCCCCCAGCATCCTATGTCCTATGTCACCCCCAGCATCCTATGTCATTAGCTTAGTCACTCCCCAGCATCCTATGTCCTATGTCATTAGCTTAGTCACCCCCAGCATCCTATGTCCTATGTCATTAGCTTAGTCACCCCCAGCATCCTATGTCCTATGTTATTAGCTTAGTCACCCCCAGCATCCTATGTCCTATGTCATTAGCTTAGTCATCCCCAGCATCCTATGTCATTAGCTTAGTCACCCCCAGCATCCTATGTCCTATGTTATTAGCTTAATCACCCCCCCCAGCATCCTATGTCCTATGTCATTAGCTTAGTCATCCCCAGCATCCTATGTCCTGTGTCATCCTATGTCCTTGTCATTCATCCCCCCAGCATCCTATGTCCTATGTTATTCCCCAGCATCCTATGTCCTTAATCACCCCAGCATCCTATGTCATTCATTAGCTTAGTCACCCCAGCGTCCTATGTCATTTAGCTTAGCTTAGTCACCCCCCCAGCATCCTATGTCCTATGTCATTAGCATCCTATGTCATCCCCAGCATCCTATGTCATTAGCTTAGTCATCCCCAGCATCCTATGTCATTGTCTTAGTCACCCCCAGCATCCTATGTCCTATGTCATTAGCTTAGTCACCCCCCAGCATCCTATGTCCTTATGTCATTCCTAGTCATAATCACCCCCAGCATCCTATGTCCTATGTCATTAGCTTAGTCACCCCAGCATCCTATGTCATTAGCTTAGTCACCCCCCTATGTCATCCTATGTCCTATGTCATTGTCATTGCTTAGTCACCCCCAGCATCCTATGTCCTATGTCATGTCATCCTATGTCCTAATCACCCCCAGCATCCTATGTCCTATGTCATTAGCTTAGTCATCCCCAGCATCCTATGTCCTATGTCTTTAGCTTAGTCACCCCAACATCCTATGTCCTATGTCATTAGCTTAGTCACCCCCCCAGCATCCTATGTCATTCATTAACTTAGTCACCCCCAGCATCCTATGTCCTATTATGTCATTATCCTATGTCCTATTAGTCACCCCCAGCATCCTATGTCCTATGTCATTAGCTTAGTCACTCCCAGCATCCTATGTCCTATGTCATTAGCTTAGTCACCCCCAGCATCATATGTCCTATGTCATTGTTATGTCATTAGCTTAGTCACCCCAGCATCCTATGTCCCCCCCATCATGTTATTAGCTTAGTCACCCCCAGCAGCATCCTATGTCCTATGTCATTAGCTTAGTCATCCCCAGCATCCTATGTCCTATGTCATTAGCTTAGTCACCCCCAGCATCCTATGTCCTATGTCATTAGCTTAGTCATCCCCAGCATCCTATGTCCTATGTTATTAGCTTAATCACCCCCAGCATCCTATGTCCTATGTCATTAGCTTAGTCACCCCCAGCATCCTATGTCATTAGCTTAGTCATCCCCAGCACACTGGACTTGGGATGGGAAATCAGGGATACTGTTTTCCATTTGTAATTTTGTTTATGAAATCACTTTATTGTATAAGAAAACTAAACCTATAATAAAAACAGAAAATGTTTGGGAATTATTGTAAATATATAAAAATCATATCTTATGTACACATTCTATACAAATTTGTGAATAAAAATTAATTTATCCTTGACAGAAAAGAGTAGAAGAAAAAAATTTAATGGTAAATATAGAATGTTAATAAGTAAAAAAAAGAAATTAAATATATTAACTATAAAATAAAAATTGTACCAGACTTTTGTCAGCAGAGGCACATAACAACCCCATTATTGTATCTATACAGATAAGTGAGGAACACTTGTGAATGTTGTTCAGTATCATTTTCAGTTTTCAACTTACAGTAGATATTGTGAACTGTTCATTGCATTTAATGACAGAAAATTCAGAAGTATAGCTTTTGGCTATATTTTTTCCAAGTATGGATTGCTTGTCATTAAGAGAAGTGAAGAGTGATATCTATATCTGTGTCGATAATTAGTCACAGTCACAATTAATATTATCAATAAACTTCCAGTAATCAGCACAAAACTTAAAACTGCAATTTATTTAAATTTTTCCAACAAAGATTTTGTATGTAAAGTGGTGTGTAAGTTGATTTTCTGCAGATCTACCTTTTCTTGGTATAGACTTTGATTATATGAAATGTTTATAGAAATGGACATGTGACTGATACAGAGAAAGTTTATATATTTGTTAAATGTCATTCCTCACAGTTTACAGGAGAAAAGGAAGTTCAAGCATATTGACTTAGAAAAGTTGGCATGCAATACACTGTTTCAACTTAAAGACAGTATCTACCAAGTCCTATATTAGAAATGTAAAATAATTTATTTATATTTAATGACGTATTGATTTTCTAAATACCGTAATCAAATTCTTTATAAACCAAATGTTTATTCAGTATAACATAATCATTGTTTAATTAATAATATAATTATATTGTCTATAACAAAAAGTAATTGAGATTATGTTATATTCAAATTGATAGCAATAATGAAATCTATTGCCATATTTGAGATCATATTTTCAAAAATAAATTTTCAATTTGAATGAAGTTTCTTTTAATAGAAAGCCTTTCTAGTTTTATGTGTTACTTTGGCTTGGAGCTGAAGGTGAAGTTTCTGTATATATTTAATGTAATCTCAGTGAAAATGAGTAGGTGTATGATAAGTGAACATTTAATTTTATTACTATCAATGCTCTGTCTCTTGATATTGAGCCCTATGATTACGAAGTCAGCTTGCTTTAAAGACAGGGTCTATCAACTTTTTTTTCAAAACTCAGTTACATTCACTTACATGCTAATACCCTTGGGAAAGGTATGAATCCTCTTCTTCTCCCTCCAGCTATGGGTAATTAGCTGGATAGACCAGGTTCTATAGCCTTGGATGGCAAATGGTCTACTGTAGAAAGAAATGGCAACCTACTGTAGGGAAAAAATCTGCCTCCTCAGTCATGTATCGAAAGATACATGATCGCCTAAGTGTGTATCACACATGGCACATAACTGACTGACTATATTTGATTGTATCAGATGCCAGTTAATGATATTTGGTTCATTTTGAGTTGATATGATTACAATTTGTTAATATTACCAAATATTTACTTTGTTACTTTAATAATAATAAAACATAATAAATCAAATAAAATATTACAATTTAATTAATAATACGAATTAACAAGTATTACAATTTAATTAATAATATAACATAACAACTTCGATATAAAGCATTAAAAACATTAATTTAATTTTGAAGAAAAAATTTAATTTTGAAGAAAAATTTACAACTAGAAGAAAAGACTACAGCAGAAAAAATGAAGATATAAACAAAAGCAAAAATTCAAGAATGTGTGCATGTAAAAAAATGTTAAATTCATGAATGCGTAAGTGTACAAATTGGATTGAAAAAGACATGGGATAAATTGAAAAAATTGGAAATATCATTGAAAAAACAGAAACCCTTGAAGTATGGACATTACCATGAAACTTTGAAGTTGGGGAAAACAACAAAAAATTGATATTTAAAGTTCAGTAATTTTTTTAGATAATATTAATGCTCTACTTTATTGACACGCCGTATATATATATATATATATATATATATATTATAATTAATAAACAATAAAATACAAAATCACCTCATATGGGGAATAGCCTATTTTGGCAGATGAAGATATCGGTTGTCGTCTGTCTCACTAACCTAGTGTTGACTGAGTTTATGTCAGAAATAGAAATTTGACTGTGAAAGTTTAAAAAAACAGTCAAAAAGCTAATACAGAATTTATCCATTTCAATGTTTCAGGCAGATGAAAGGCATGAGACGAATCAGGGGAGGATGGAAGGTATTTGTCATAAAGGGAAGAAGTTTTATAAAATTAAACCTAAATATTAACCATATTACATTAATTAGGGGTTATATGAAAAATGAAATATTAATTTAAAATTAAAAGAGGAATTAAAAGCAGTTTAAAATTAACTTTAAAATATATAGATACAAGGATGCAATGGATTAATTGAAAGTGATTTGGGGGAATCTTAGAATAGGGGAAAGATTATAAATTATAAACAGAGTGTAAAGAGGTATAGAGGTGGGAAAATAGAAATTAGAATTAGTTATACTTTCGACATTTGAAGAGTTAGAGGGAAGTGAATATTATGGAAATATAATAGCTAATTAAGTTGAGCCAATATTATGGAAATTTGAATTTCTTTTTGTGCCAACATTTTAACACTAAATTCATTTCTCTGATTCAATAGCTGGCTTTGATTATTGTATTTTATTATTCTAATTTTTTCTTCTAAACATAAGTCACACTTATCTCTAAGACTATTAGAAGTAGTGAGGAACTAAATGGAAATAAATAATTACACACAATAAACATATTTTAAGAAATTTCTATGGGATAAACAACAAACCTGGTATAGAACTCTCACACAATTGTAGATCTAAAGAGAATTGTCCAGTCGAGGGCAAATGCAGTTATATCAAGTGATCATTTCCCCCCAAGAAAATATGAAAAATTATAATGCTTACATTTCTGCATGGGAATAGAAACAGTGATTTTACACTTGTAGGCACTCATTTTCTAACCCTAAACTAAAACACCAGACAGCACTTTCAAAGAAATCTTGGGAATTGAGGGAGAAAGGTTTGAGCACACAGATAGTTAGGTTCTGCACATCTAATTCTGCATCTACTCCTACATATATATATATATATATATATATATATATAAAAGTCAACATTCAGAGGCGACAGACTGTTTCATGCTAAATGCAACCATTGGACCTGATGATTGTGTTTAGCATGAAACAGTGTCATCTCTGAGTCTTGACTTCAATGTTCACTTTTATATATATATATATATATATATATATATATGTGTATATATATATATATATTTACATGTAACAAAAAATATGTTAAATGGCCAGAAATATTATTGTACCAAAATCGGATATATAAAAAAGTGCTCAATGCAGAATTACAGACATGCAGAGCAAGCTAATACAATAAAAAGAAACGCTGTATACAACAGAACTCCACTGTGATTTCGACCGCTAGGTCTCATCAGGTGGCTGGGTAACAAGTGTTCCTCAAACTACACCACACACCACACTACTATTATCATGCTATAGTGCCAGAAGTCAAGAAGTGGAGAAGGTGTGAGCAAAGAAAAAATTGAATGGAAAAACAGAAATAATGTCTAAAAGTAAAAATATATATATATTTCTTCATCCTGGGTCATTCAGGCCAAGAACATTCTTGTTTACATGTCTACATTTAAACATTATTTCTGTTCTCGTATTCAAGTTTTTATTATATATAATATATAATAATAATATATACAATAATATAATAAACATAACATATATATATATATATATATATATATATATATATATATATATAAATGTTTTGTAGGCCTCCATCAGTTAGGGTTGACCATGGGTAGCATCCTACTTGTCTGCTTGGCTTGGTCTCTGAATGTAGAGGCTGATACAAGAGTGACAATCTCTATTGCAGAGGTCGCATGTGTGTTCTGTCACTGGTCTGTCGTAGCTGTCACTTTGCTTTCTGTGGGCCTGCCTTTCCTTGGCAACTTGTGTCAGCTTCTCCTCCTCTGACTTGAGGTGTTTGGTCAGGGATCCTCTCTGTTTGGATTGTATGGCTGCCAGGTTCTCCCAGGACTCTGTGTTGATGTCCATAGCTTTCATGTCACATCTCACGACACTGCAGTACTTCAGCTGTGGCCACCAGGTGGGTCCTCTTTCCAGTGGCTATCTCTCCATACAGGAGATCTTTGGGGATGCGGCTGTCTGACATGCGATGGACATGGTGCTGTCTGAGCAGTGTGAACATGCTGAGCAAACCTGCTTGTGATAGGATCTCAGTGTTGGGCACCTTATCTTACCATGCTATTCCCAGGATGCGGTGGATGTTTCTCATGTGAAGGTGCTCAGACACCTTTCTTGCTTGGCGTATGTGGTCCAAGCCTCGCTGCCATATATCAGTGTGCTGGTGATGCAGGCGTTATACACTGCCATCTTGGTCTTCACTGACAGCTTGGGATTGGTCCACACACGTTTTGTGAGGTGCGCAAGATGTTATGGCTGCCTTCTCAATTCAATCTCTGTGTCTAAGGAGAGGTTTTCAGTGATGGTGGAGGTATGTGAACTGATGGATTGCATTGACTTCATAGTCATCAATGGTCATAGCTGATGGTGTTTAGGTACATTAGTCTTTTTCAGGCTGATGGTCAGCCCAAAGTCTCTGCAGGCCTGGGAGAAATGGTTCATCAGTGACTGAAGTTCACACTGGGTGTGAGTTGCTACCACCGCATTGTTGGCAAAAAGCATGTCGCTGACAAGGACTTCACGTACTTTGGTCCTGGATCTGAGGTGGGCGAAATTGAACAACCCGACATCTGATCTCGTATAAATCTACAATATATATAATATATATTACATATATAATGTGTAATATATATATATATATATATATATATATATATATAGATAGATAGATAGATAGATAATAATATACATAATATATATATTTTTAATATGTCATATATATATATATATTATATATATGTCATATATATATATACTATATATATATATATACTAAACATAGTGTATATATATATATATATATATATATATACACTACATGTGTGTGTGTGTGTGTGTGTGTGTGTAACAGGAATCAGGAATTTAGGAATCAACCAGTGGCATAATACAGCTGACACCATTGGTTGGTTCACTAGAATTAATAAGAAAAGCGAATGCTCTTTTATTCATTTCGATATTTATAACTTCTTCCCATCTGTCACCGAAGAGCTACCGATGGCTGTGATAAATCTGGCCCATAAGCCAACAGAAGGTTTTTCGCCAACTGAACTTTAAATTTTTATTAAAATACGTGTTCGGGAGAGGAAACCATTCGCCTGGCCTGAATATGCACTTTCCTGTTTCGGCGTTAGTTATCGTATCAGTCTCGAGTCTTTGATCTGATTCCGCATATATCCGTTTTACGGGGTCGGGCCGTCTGGTTTGAAAGGGACGCGCAACGAATAAAGAAAGAAAGAAAGAAAGAAAGAAAGAAAGAAAGAAAAGAGAGGAGGCAAGATAGAAAGACATAGAGATAGTTACTTCTGATACAGCTTTTTCCACACTTCTTACTTTCAGTATGATAATAATAATTAACACGCCTAGACGTCGCTTACCCGTAACATCCCCACTGTTAAAAGACAATTTTTTTTTATTTTTAAAGAATATTTTCGAGTCTAAAGAACCTCCCAGTTGCTTTACCTATTTTTGGGTAAACATTGCTAGATGCATCCAGAATAGCAGACCGATATAAGAAATTTGTTTCTGTGAAGAATAAAAAGATGTAATTAGGTGTGAATGTGTTACTGTTACTGTTAGGTTCAGCTTTCTTTGTCCGAAGTTTACATTCGGATAATCTCGTTCTGTTTCTTCCGGTTGAAAAGAACCATTTTATATTCTGGATAACGCAGTTGCCTTGAGGTTATATCACCCCGCGATATGATTTACATTTTACAATACATCCAAATTAAATTCTTGAGCTAATAAGCACCAGGATAACAATTTTCGTTTGTTATTTTTCATTTTGTGAATAAATACTAAGGGATTGTGATCCGTACATCATGGTAGAGCTGTCTGAAGCTGTCAGATATATTTCGAAATGAGGGTCTCCTTCTTGATCGTCCAGTACCTTTTTTAGTGAAAGTTTTTTTTTTTTTTAATGATAATAACAGGATGCATCTGTCTATATTTCTGATATGCGGTATTATGTACACTACATTATTCGGACTATTGTCCTCATCTTTGTCGCCATATTTATTACAACATTTCGGCCGTTGTAGGATGCAATTCTTCATTCTGATAATCTTGCAACAAAACTGCTCCGATACCATTACCAGTGTCAGTAGCTTGAGAAAAAGGTTTGCTTAAATCGAGAGCTTGCAACACAAGTCCCGTGCTTAGCCTCTCCTCAATCTTGAGAAATTATTCTCTACATTCCGATGTCCATAAAAATTTATTTTTCTTCTTTAAATAACTCCGTTAATTAGTAAGCTCAGAGAAATTTGTACAAAGTCTTCTATGATATCCCGCAACGTCTAAAATCTTTTGGATATCCCTTACATTTTTTGGTTCTGGATAATTCACGATCTTGATGAATTTGTCTTCCTGTCGTGATACTTTTTTACCATACCCGAGGGTGTTGCGGACTGGTGATTGTGTTTAAATTGATCAGAAGGAATTTCGAGGCCGTGTTCTACAACATTCGTCCACAACAATTATTTAGAACAAATACTTGGAACAAATCATGCAAATAAAGTTGAAAACAAGACAAAAGTTGAATGTATAACAATAACATCAATTTATATACAATTTATACAAATATTCAAAGTTGTTCAAAGTTGCGTACATTTATCTGCTTGAGAAAAATAGATTGTTAGTTACTGATACTTATTATGTAGTGAGAAATATCACTTTGAAAGTATAGTAAGTGAAGTTTGAGAAATGCTCTAGAGAGAGATAGAGTGTGCTTGTGGATTGTTGAGTCAGAGAATATTTTTACGCGGCAAAGTCAGAGTTTTTTACTGGCGTGGAGTTGATGGGCATCTCTCTAGGTGTGGAGGTCTGACTGTCTAAAGTTGGTAATTGTCTTTAACGTCTGGTCAGCAATGACTAAGACGGGAGTCGGTGAAGGTTACATCTTGGCACTTGGTAACTACTACTCGAAAGGTTCACACGTGTTCGGTTTTTATAATAGCTGAGTGGCTCCCAGCATATGAGCGGGAAAACAGATTGGTCGCGTGCAGGCGGTTTGATTGGTCGGAACTGACCAATCAGCAAGCCAGATTGGAGGTGATTGACCAATGAATATTTGTTATCTTATCTGAAGGTAGAATTTGGCTTACCAGATAGGAAGAGTGCATTTCCTACAAAGAGGTAAGGCTGGTTGTGTTGTGGGAGATTCCACAAGGGTATGTCCCAAATACTTTACGGTAGTTTTATTCGCTTTTCGTGAAGTTGATAGTCAAATTGGCTCGTTGCAACTTGACGAATACTTTTCTTATCGTGGACATGTATTCTTCCTATATGTCGCCGTATGTCCTCCACATAGGTATCCACGTCTTTTATGACTCTTAGGCATTGATCCATCATTCTCACGAAGGTCACTTGAGAATTCTTTAGTCCAAAAGGCATAACATAGTAATGTGAAACTACCATCTGGTGTCACAAATGTTGATATTACCTTGGTCTTTTCAGATAAAGGTACTGCGCAATATCTTTTCAGCAGATCGCACTTCGTTATAAATTTGGCGTTTCCAATCATGTCTATACAATCATCCATTCTGGGAACGGGATAGGCGTCTGTTGCCGTTACTCGGTTTACATTCCGATAATCGGTACAGAAACGTATCAACCCGTCGGGTTTATCCACGAGAACACAGGGTGATGCCCACGCGTTACAGCTGGGTTCAATGATTCCATTTTCCAGCATGTAATCAATTTGTCTTCATCAGTTTTTCCTTCTCCGGATTCATTCGATAAAGGTGTTCCTTGATAGGTGTCGCACCTCCGATATCAATCTCGTGTACCGCTATCTTTGATCTGGAAAGTACGTCCGAACATAAGCATCTGAAATCTTCAATGAGTTCTGATAACTCGTTCTGTTCCGCTACGCTTAAGTGATTTAGCTTTTCACTTACGTTAGATAGGATTTCGTAATTTAGGAGGTCTATCCTAGAGTACGTTTGAATAATACTCTTGACTACAAGATGCTCCGTTCTCCTCTGATTCGCACACTGCTATCACGGTCGCATCTTCATCTCTGCGCAGATATAGTTTCAGCATAATTATAGTGACAGCGATGCGTCTTCCTTCGTCTACACGGCGTTCCGATAACATAATTCAAATAGCTGATCTTCCTAGTGATTCTATAAGGCCCTTGGAATTTCGTCTTGAGAGGTTGGATGTTCATTGGCAGTAGAACAAGCACTTTGTCCCGTATTTCGAATTCTCGCCTGACAGTTTTCTAAATGCTTTTTCGCTACTGCGTTTGCTTCAGGTATATGATTCCTGAATTTCAAAACGCATTCCGATAAGTTCGTTTAACTTGTGGTGTCACCTAGCCACTTTTCTTTGATCATCTTCAAAGGTCCTCTGAATGAGTGTCCATAAATTAGCTCACACGGACTATATCCGCGGGACTCTTGGTTCGATTCTCTTGCCGCGAACATAACGAATGACAGCCTCTCTCTTACTCCTTTTGATTTTCCACGCAATATGCCTGCATAATACTTTTCAAGGTTATGTGGAATCTTTAGAGTGCCCCTTGGGATTGTGGATGATAGACACTCGCGTGAATCCTTTCGATACCTAACTGTTAGATAGCCTGCCGAAAGATTTTAGATGTAAAGTTAGACCCTAGGTCGGATTGGATTTCCTTGGGTAATTCAAACTTCATAAAAAAAGTTCGTTGGGGCTCCGACTATCTTCTTAGCATATATGTTTCTTAATGGTATGGACGTCGCACACATTATAGAAAATACATATTGATTTCCTTTCGTCGTTTTAGGTATAGGTCCCACACAATCGATGATCAGTCTGCTGAATGGTTCTTCAGCTACAGGAATGGGTTGTAACGGGGCTTTCGGTACATTTGGGTTGGCTTTTTCAGCCATTTAGCATACGTGGCACGTGTTACAATAATTCGTGATGTCTCCTTTTACTCATGCCCAATAAGAATTCTTCGCTATATAATCGTAAGATTTATTTATCCCTAAATGTCCTGCCAGTGGTATTTCATGAGCCGTCTTTAGGATAAAAGGCCTATAACTACGTGGTAATATTATTTGTTCTCTATCCGCCAAGTCTTCTGTACTAGGAATATCCTTTAAATTCCACCGTCTCATTAATATTCCATTATAAATGTAATATTCCGGTGTGCCATTTCCTCGTTCAGGGTCGCTGGTGACTAGATCAAAATATTTCTTTAGTTCTGGATCTGTTCTCTGTTTTTCAATGAGATCCACAATGTAGAATATCGCTTCCGCCATCTTACCTTTCTCTCAATAGCTCGAGCTTCTCTTTGGCCCTTCCATCCGATTTCAACATAGCCCGCGAACTATTCTTCTTCAGTTCACATCCTTCCATCTCCTCTCTGTCACGTGTTCTGGCTTGCGTGCGCGTTACAATTCTCGCCCTTGTGCCCTTCTTATCTGGGTCTAATTTTGGTGCCCACCGCATCTCCGAACGCCTGGGTGAATGAGTAATTTCAACTTTCAATTTGGCTAAGTCATTTCCCATCAGCATATCGACACCCTCAATGGATAGTCTACCATTACCGAGATCCATTTAGATTTGATATCTGTTCGAATAATCGGTATTTTCAAGGGTTCACCTCCTTTCCCTTTTACGTCGATTTGCTTGCTGAGCTGATTTTTTTCGGAAGTCGATTTTTAATACTAAGGATTGAGATATTCCCATGTCTCTCATCATTTTGATATTCGATGTTCTGCTATCATTCCCACATGATAGTTGTCCCATCGACACGAATGGTTTATAACCGTCTAGTAGTCCCTTTATCGAAACTCTCTCCCCCGTGGCGCAGTCTGGTCTTTTTCTTCGAAATTGGGCCGGTTTCTACAATTCCTAGAAATGTGTCCCATATTCTCGCAATAAAAACATGTCATTAATTGTTTTTCCTTCCATTTCATCTGAGGACTATTTTTCATTAGTACACTCTCAGCTGGCGTATTGTTATTTTTTCCTCTGCTGCTGTTTGGTTTTCTCGATATTCCCACGTAATTAGGCTTCACTTTGAATGTCTGATGTGTTAGGACGTATTCATCCGCTAATGTCGCTAATTTTCGTACAGTTCCAACACATTCCTCCTCCAAATAAAACTTTTTAGCTGGTCATTCAAACCATTTTTGAATTCTTTGATAAGCGTCAACTGATTCAACTTTTCGTAATCGCTTCTCATTTCTTCTGATGAACTCCATCTGTCAAATTAGTTTTTCCTCCTGTCTGAGGAATTCTGTATAAGTCTGAGTTTCGTTTTGTCGATAATTCCGAAACTTTTGTCTATACGCTTCTGAAACCAATTCATATGCCTTCAGATTTTGCTTCCTTTACTGTTTCATAGTTTCCACTTTCATCAACCACCAATGCATTGTATTGTTTTCTGTGCTATGCCGCTTAAAACAGCATCGTCCTTGTGTGTTTCGGCCATTCCAGATTTATCGCAGTTTTCTCGAAATGCTGCCAATACTCATCGGTCTCTTCTTCCCGAAATTTTGGTATTAGTCTAACTTGCTTTGCCAGATCAAACTCTTTGGATCTCGATTTCTTTCTTGAAGTTCGAGTTCCAATATCCTGGCTTCCTGCTTGATTCGAGCTTTTTCGACCTCTGTCCTCGTTATAATTCTTGCCTTTTCTAATTCGATTTGTATCGACATTAATTCTTGAGATTCTACTGATAATTGGGCAAGTATATCTTCCTCAAATAAGTCGTTGTCGACCATGTGTACTGCTATTATTTTAATTATGTTAGCCTTTCTCATAGCCCTTCTAACTTCTAGTTGAAGATTATGAATGTATCACTTTTTCCAGTTTTACTACTTGTTTTACAAATGGGTTTCTTAGAAATTTCCCCGCCGTTGTGTACGTTTTGTTATAAAATAAAATAAGATATATCTCGGCTGATTTACAGGCAAATACTTAAGGGCGAGAACCGGATGTGAACGGGACAAAGCCCCGTCACAAAATGACCATTATCTTTCTTTACAAATGTTCCCGACACATGTGTTCCGGTCGAAAAATAAAATAATATTTAAAGTGTTCTATTTTTCGTCCAATAAAAATGCTTCCCTCCTAATTATACTCGCTTCATTTCTCGAGCCTGTTAAGCCATAAAAATCGCTATAAAAGGGGTCACACGGAAGTTCAACGGGCAGTCAAAAGGTGGCCACAAAGGAGACCGGTCACGTTCAGCAGCTGTCAGCAGGAGAGCACCAACCACCGTCAACATGTGTGAACTACTATGAGAGATCGACCAGATCCGAAAACCGGCTTATGAACTTTATCACAAGGTAGCTGTCCCAAACCCTCACGTTCCTGTTGAAATAAACCACGTAAATCTATTTCTGCTGTTGTATTTCTTTCTTGCAACCATACGCTTGTCTATAACACTGGTGTCAGAAGCGTACAGCAAGAGAAATATGGCCGACTACATGAGCTTCACCCGAGCAGAACTATTTACTCTCATCAAGGAACAGAAAACACTACTATTCAACTTGAAAACGGGACCAACACAGCCTTCCGAAGCCACGATACAGGAAATTCAAGCCGACATAAACGACATGCTGACTGCCCTAAAAACTACTTCAACACCTCCCACCGCTCAAACAAACGGCGATTACAGCTTAATGATGCGCCAACAAACTATACGCGACACATTGAAGCTAGAGAAAACTTTTCACCCTGGACACGACGTGAACCGATTCATCACGGCCCTAAACAAAGCATACACAATCCACGTCACGCCAGAACCCAGCACCTATCCCAGCCTGGAATGCGAATTCGTCAAGTCTGCTAAAGATTTACTGGACCAAAGTATCTTTCAGCAGATGGTTGACTCAAAAAGGGACATATCCACCTTCGAACAACTGAAGGAATACTTATTAGGAGCCCACGGAAGCCTGATGACTAACTTCCAACACCTCAGTCAAGCCTGGGAGCTGGAACGGCGAGACGGCGAAAAATTAACAGACTTCGCGGGTCGACTTGAAAACACCCTTAGAGAGGCAGCCGTTCACATAAAAAAACAAATACAAAAAAGACAAAAATACAGACTTAACAGTCGATGGACTTATTTCCATCATCGGCGCTATGCTAATGAGCGAAAAGTTGAAAATTTGGAACTCAAATCTCTACCTACATCTCGTCGAGACAATAGACAACCACTATTCAGCCATTGGCATTGCCCCCGAAGCTCAAATATACCTCGATCGCGGTGTAAAATCCAACGACACGACTTCGCACGACACTGTGTATTTCACACAGAAACCACAGCGGTCAAACCAAAGAAATGCGCCACTCCGACCCAGCAGGCAACCAAATCCACATCAGACGGGCCTCACCAACCCTCCCGAACATGGCCACCATCCGACACGCAGAAACCATCAGCACACAACACGAATCAGCGTGTGCAAGAACTACCTCAGAGGTCGCCCCTGCCACCATGGACGCAACTGTGTATATCGCCACCTACCTCGCACTCGAGCACAGGCCCATATCGCCGCTACGAATGACAATATACAAGCCATAAATGATGTGGAACAGGATTTTCGCTTCGGGTAGGACGAGATGTGATGCCTCGTTCGCCATGCCCCTACGTCAGCCATCACACCTTCAACTTTCAAGGACTCGCTCACCATTTACCGCTCGTCCAGTTCACCTTCAACTTCAGGGACATCACCTTCTCTGGCGTCGCAATGCTAGACTCTGGATGCTCCACCTGCATCGTACCAATATCTCAGTTACCCAGAGAAGCCAAGAAACTCATGACCCGCTCCGACGTCGTAGTAAAAGGAATCAACGGCAGCACCACCGCCCTCGGCGAACTGACTTGCTACATCACCATCGGCAGTCGAGACTCACCCACATTCAAAAAGGTTAACGTGCTGGTAACTACCCAAACCACACAAATCCTGATCGGCCAAAATATCCGACGTCACAACACACTCGATTCCTATCTAATCGACAACCAAAATGCGACTATAGAATTCAGACGCACACTTTCCTCAGGATATACAACACACACAGCCGCAATCATATTACCGTCATCGTCAACCAACGATCCAGCATATGGCGCCCAAGCTGACATCATCCAAAACCAGCCTACTATGGAACTACAGCCCAACATCCAGACACTGGATCAAAAGCTAACCTGGCTAAAACATAACACGGGACTATCGCTACCAAACCACCCGAACCGAGACGAACTAGAGGCCACTGCAAACTTACTCATTCGCTACGCTGACATTATCGGCACCGAAAGCAGCAGCAAAGGCACATTCATCCGACCCATCCGCATACCAACCAACGGCCAGTCTCGCAGCCAGAAACAACACCCGATAGCCCAGGCTTTGGAAGCAGACGTAGATACCGAAAATAAGCGTATGGCTGATGAAGGTATCATTGAAAACTGCAGCGACCCCTAAGGCTTCAATAGCCCTGTATTTGCCGTACGCAAGAAAAACGGATCGATTCGTGTCGTTGCTAACTTTAAAAGAACTCTCAACAAGGTCTTAGTCGATCTTGACCCTTACCCAATGCCAAAGATCGACCACTTGTTCAACAAAATCGGCAAAGGCAATAGATATTTTACTACCCTTGATCTACGCAGCGGCTACTGGCAAATTGAGATCGACAAGCGAGAGCGATACAAAACAGCATTTACATGGAAGGACCAATGCTATCAATACACGCGCCTGGCCTTCGGCCTTACATCTGCCGGACAAATCTTCTCCCGTTGCATAGCAGAAGCCCTAGCCACGGTCACATCCCGTGACAACATTTCTTCTTATATCGACGACAACCTGGTCCACGCTAGGACATTTAGGGAGTACATACTCTCCCTCGAACAATTTTTTACTGCCCTCCGAAAATTCGGACTCAAGCTGAATCCCGATAAATGTTCCCTCCTCGCATCAGAGGCAAAATTCATCGGACGCATAGTAAACAGCGAAGGATTCAAGGCTGATCCAGAATACGTTCGTGCCATCCAGGAAATGAAACCTCCAACATCAAAAAAAGAATTACAAAGCCTTATCGGCCGTTTAGTGTGGATCAGACAATTCCTAGAGAAACGTCTTCACGAACAAATCAGGTCAGATATGTTTTCAAAACTTATGGGTCCCATACACGAACTCAACAAGGTTAATAAACCGTTTGTCTGGACGCAAAATGCCGACAGAGCCTTCAAAAAAATCAAGGACCATCTCTCTTCGCCACCCGTCATCTCGTTTCCAGATTTCTCCAAACTTTTCACACTCACTACCGACGCCAGTGACGTCGCATGTGGAGCAATCTTAATGCAAGAAGCCGACAACGGGAAGAAAGATATCATAGCGGTCGCTTCCCATACATTCAACTCCACGGAACAGAACTGGTCCACGACGGAACGAGAGGCATATGCAATAAAGTGGGCAATATTGAAATTTGATTATTTCCTTCGTAACCGCCCCTTCGTCATCTTCACCGACCACAGATCGCTGACGTATCTGGACCAACGAGAGTTCAATAATGCCAAAATACGACGATGGCAAGAAGAAATTTCATGTTATAAATTCGTCTTGGAATATGTTGAAGGCGAAACAAATGTATGGGCTGACATGCTCAGCAGAGGTTGCGGACATAAGAAAACGAAAGCCCCGAATGACCCTACACCGGCAGGCAGAACATTCGAGGTAAGCGGTTCAGACCTCCGCGTATACATCCCATCTTGGTGCCTCGGCGAGTTTAACGGTTTACAGCTCATTCCAAAAACTCACACACCACAAAACGCCCGCACCCACAAGCGCGCCACCAACGCATTCTTCGCCTATCACTCCACCACCACCATCCCCACTGAGAGAATCTGCAACCACCTCGGCATCGCAGATGAACAACTGAAGGACGACGCCCTGGCAAAGATCATCAGCGCCCTCCAGTCACCCACACCAAGCGAACCTCATATCGATCCTGACGACCACCGAGCTCCGCTTTTCAAAAAACATTTCCACCAATTTTTTCTAGAACCAGGCACCTCCGTTTTGATGATAAGAGACAGTAAACACTCTCCGAGATTGGTTGTACCATACAAACTACGACCCAGATACCTCTACCAGGCACACGAGGGCAACAACCACTCAGGTGTCATCCGTATGCGAGAACTCCTTTCCAGCTACTGGTGGGAATTCAAAAACCGCGACATCAAGGCCTATGTCGATTCTTGCGACACGTGTGCGAAGTGAAAGGGCAACTACGGTAGACGTACCCACTGGCCCATTGGCCACTGCAAACGAGGAAAGAGACCATTCGATCTCGTCTTTATAGACTGTCACAATGCCCAACTCAAAGGGAAAACGCTACATCCTAACCATCTTGGATAGCTTCAGCCGACATTTTACAGCCATACCATGCGCGAGAGACCGTGCTATCGACGCCGCCCGCGGATTGTACCATTTCTTCCTTCGACACAGAGAGATTCCACGCATAGTATCCTCTGATCGAGGCACACACTTTACTGGAGAAGTCTATCGACAATTCTGTAACCAGATGTCAATCACGCAAGAACTTCACTGTCCTTGGCGCCCGCAAAGCTCAGGAAATATCGAGAGACAACATCGCACGATGAAGAACGCACTTTATATGTTATGCGAAGACAGGAACTGTGAATGGACAGACGTTCTAGAATCTGTCGTTTCGTCTATGAATGCCACGACCAACAGCGCCACCGGTGTCTCCCCGCATTATGCCATTACCGGCCGTCACCCCAACATCGGCCTACCTACACTACACAGAAAAGAAATCACAAGCGACGATCCTGGAGCATATGGAATGCAAATTAATGCCCTGCTAAAGCAGGTTCACCACCTCGTCACCCTGGCCAACGATGAAGCCGACCACAAACTTGAGACTAACTTAAATCGCCTCACATACAAGGACCCAATACAAGTAGGCGACAAGGTTTTACTTCATCGGCCACACTCAACTGTAGCCCAATCCTCTCATCTGCCCTGGATAGGAAATTACACCATTATAAAAACGAACAATATGATGTGTCAGGTGCAAAACGATGATGGTGATATAATCTGGATTCACCGTGCACATATCCGACGACTGGCACCACGCCCAACACATCTAACACAATCCCTCTGCCCCCACCATGTAACAGTCACCAGGATCATTCTCCTCTACATCCCTCGGAGACACATAACTCAGCAAATCACCCCATACCAAAACAGATGCCAATAAGAAGAACACGAGGACAACTTCCCACACGCTTCAGAGACTTTATCATGAATTAATCACCCAAATATACACGAATAACGCTCACTGTAAATGAGACCGAGATCTGGGGGAGCCTTGTTATAAAATAAAATAAGACATATCTCGGCTGATTTACAGGCAAATACTTAAGATCGAGAACCGGATGTGAACGGGACAAAGCCCCGTCACAAAATGACCATTATCTTTCTTTACAAATGTTCCCGACACACGTGTTCCGGTCGAAAAATAAAATAATATTTAAAGTGCTCTATTTTTCGTCCAATAAAAATGCTTCCCTCCTAATTATACTCGCTTCATTTCTCGAGCCAGTTAAGCCATAAAAATCGCTATAAAAGGGGTCTCACGGAAGTTCAACAGGCAGTCAACAGGTGGCCACAAAGGAGACTGGTCACGTTCAGCAGCTGTCAGCAGGAGAGCACCAACCACCGTCAACATGTGTGAACTACTATGAGAGATCGACCAGATCCGAAAACCGGCTTATGAACTTTACCACAAGGTAGCTGTCCCAAACCCTCACGTTCCTGTTGAAATAAACCACGTACATCTATTTCTGCTGTTGTCGTATTTCTTTCTTGCAACCATACGCTTGTCTATAACATTTCCTTAACTGACAGATTTCAATTATTTTTGTCCAATGATCGGCTGCGATATCCAAGGTGATGAATTCAGGAGATTCATTGAAAAAGATTGGATGGTTTGCCAGGATGGTACGATTCGATATACGAAATATAATATCAACGACCAGTGAAAGACACGAACGAGGATATGAAAGTTAAACAAAACTTTAATAACAGAACAACCACTTAATGAGAGAAAGAGATAGACATATTTGTGACTGTGTGATGGAATGCGGTGTATGTTACATATAATGACCAGAGTTCGTTTGGCGAATATGTGTCAGGGTATAAATGTCGAAGATGGGCCAAATACTTGGAAGTATATAGGGAGTTATTTTTCAAACATTTCAGAAAACAGTTTTCGCATTATTAGATGAAGTTCGATAACTTTGTATTCCATTATGAAAGAAAATAAGTTCATTAACAGTTCAAAGTTAATTCTTTATTTCGTCCACGAGATAATTTTTGGTGTCAAAATAGTTTTTTCTCGCTATACATAATCTGTGATCATATCGGCATAAAGGCTTTTCGCCAACTGAACTTTCTTTTTAAATTTTTATTAAAATACGTTTTTCAGTAGAGGAAACAGTTCGTCTGGCCTGAACATGCACTTTCCAGTGTCAGCGAAATCAGATCAAAGACTCATAAGATAGTTATCTTATGAGTTTTTGATCTGATATCGCATATATCAGTTTTACGGGGCTAGGCCGGCTGGTCTGAAAGGGACGCGCGTCGAAGAAAAAAAGAAAAGAGAGGAGGCAAGAGAAAAGACATAGATATAGTTACTTCTGATACAGCCTATTCGTCATTAACCGTAACAATAAATTATAATATTATATATATATATATATATATATATATATATATATATATATATATATATAAAATTAAAACATAAATTATAATATTCAATATATATTTTTTCACCCTTGAAAGTGAAGTTTGAAGATCCAGAGAAAAAATAAAATCTCTGGTGAAATAAATTATAACAATGGAACCTTAAAGTGGTTTGTTTTTTTTTTAAAGAAAATACATATATGTAATATATATATATTTATATATATATATATATATATATATATATATATATATATATATATATATATATATATATGCTGACCACTCATATTCGAGTCATACAGTTGGGATGAGGCAATATTGTAATGGTCCGGGTTTGATTCTCGGTAGTGGATGCGCACTGATGATGAGTCCCAAATATAGGACAAAAAGGCCGTCCAGTGCTTTCTGCATTTTGTTGAGGATTCTTCTAGACTTGATGAATTACTTAATTATGATTATTTCAAATCCTACTAATAATTTCTATCACTTGTATATCCTTGCTTGAACTGGCTTCTAATGCTCTGGATGGAGCAGTTTGGGGACTGATGACATGTCCCATGGGGGCACAGTCTGTTGGGTTAGGGAAACTCGGATAAGGTACAACATGGAATTTGTGAAGAGTGGTGCTATATCAACTCTAATTAGTAACCCCTTTGTCAACAAGGCCCATTGGTACAGTTGGTATGACACTTGTGCCATATCATAATGGACCAGGTTCAATTCTCGGCAGGGGATGTTCACTGCTGATGAGCTCCAAATATAGGACAAAACGGCTGGCAGTACTTTCTGCATTCTGTTGAGGATTTTTCTGGACTCTTCGATAAATTACTTAATTATGATTATTTCAAATCTTCCTAATAATATATACACACACATATATATATATATGTGTGTGTGTGTGTGTGCGTGTGTGTATAGATGGGTATCCTTGAATACGAGTGGCCAGTCATCATCATTATATATATATATATATATATATATATATATATATATATATATATATATATATATATATATATATATATATATATATATATATATATATATATATATATATATATATATATATATATATATGTATATATATACATATGTAAGCAAATATATGGATATAAATCCGACAGTATGAAAGAAAAATACAGAAAAAACAAAAATCTGAATATGCAATTATGTAGTATTAATGTTAAAATAAAAATCGACGTTGGACGTTTTCAATCTATTTAAGACCATCTTCATGGACATTTTTCATTTAAACATAATTAACATTAGAACTTATAAAATTTAACACAAAAGACGATGGACATATTTAAACTGAACCAAACAGATAACTGTAATTTTAAACAGATCAGTTTCTGTTTAAATATGATCCGCGTATGTCCATCACGTGGGTTAAATTAAGTTCTAATGTTAATTATGATTTCCAAAAAATGTCCATATTAAAAATTGTTTTAAATAAAAAACGTTCAATTTTATTTTAATATTTTAATTTACATAATTGCATATTCAGATTTTTGTTTTTTCTGTATTTTTCTTTCATATATACATATATATATATATATTAAATATTATAATTTATGTATGTATTATACATATTGTTATGGTTAATGAAAGGAGGGTGGAGAAAACAAATATGCTTTATTATATAAAGGGATAAAAGCACCTTATGTAACTGCACACAACCTTGGTTTTGGCCATCAGGTCTCTACAGGTGGCTGGCAATAAGTGTTTGTAATACCATACTAAACTTATACAGCTATGGCACCAGAAGTAAAGAAGGGGAGGAGGTGTAGAAAAAAATAAATTCTTCATCCGGGGTCATAGAGGCTGAGAATGTTTTTATTTATATGTTTACACCTGGACATTATTTCAATTCTGATGTTCTTATAATTTGCTATAGCCACAGCTTCTCTTCCTGGCACAAACTACAACTTCTACCATTTGTTCTGCTTGGTTTAACTTTTTTTTAAGATACTCTACTTTATGCTTGAGCCTTTGTCATGTTCAGCCTTTATTTTCCAAACATGTTTTTGCTCCTTCATTATTTTTAATGCAGCTTCATTGAGCACTTTTTGATATATGTCCATTTTGTGGTATGGTATTTTCCCAGCCTTTTAACTGATTTGTTTATGCGATATATATATATATATATATATATATATATATATATATATATATATATATATATATATATATATATATATATATATATATATGTGTGTGTGTGTGTGTTTATTTGTTAAAAGTTCCATTTCTCGTGTTCATCATCATCACATCCTCTTTCTCTAAGATGATCTTATGAATATAACAATCGTGCAGGGTATTTTCCCCTTTTTACTTTCTATCTTGACTCTGTTTTCTGCAAATTTTCACCATTTTTTTAATAAATATCTGTTTGGCCTTCTTTATCTGTTTAGAAAGACTTGAATATGATGCAGTTCAATCTAAACATTAGCAGTTATCAGTACTGAGATACAAACAGTGTCAAAATCAAGATATTTTCACTGGATAATGTATCTTATAATGACAATGCCATTCTGTTGTACTAACAAATATAATCAAATTCTAAAACTGGCCTTGCTTTTCAGTCAGGCCACCATAATATCAACAACATTTTCTCTGTATTTGTTGGCTTGCTGCTTTTTACAGGTAGATATGAAATTTATTTATTGCTTGTTGTGATTCTTATATGTATTTATAATTTATTTTTTTCCCCACTTTTGTGTATGACACAATGCATATAAAAATTAATCCTTTTATAAATAGAATTGATTAAAAATAAGTTTTATTTTATTTTAATTAAATTTAAAATCATCATGATTATGCAATAAAGTGGATATATATGAATGTTCATAATTTTACCATTTAATTAAATATGATATTTAAATTTGGTTCTTTCCGCTAGTTGAGGGATTCTGTTTAATATAGACATCTACGTATACTTTTCTGCACACACATATGCTTTTTTAATGAGTGAGAACTACACTTACACAATTCTTAACTTTTGAGATATGTCTATATGATTCAGTTACCCATCTAGTAAATGATCAGTTATAAAATTCTGTGAATCATAAGAATAAACTTTCTTTCTGTTCATCATTTCAAGTTTCTGACCTGTTAATTTATGGCTAAAGTAATTTTATCATAATGTGCAAGATATTACAGTTAACAATAAAGACATTAGTAGTTCACTGGCATGACATCTGAATTTATTTCTTCTTAGTTGGGTGCATAAATCAATATCATAGTGACAAAAATGAAAAGTATCTAGTTTATTCAGATTCACTGTATATCATGTGATGAACAAAGAATTTCAATCAGATCTGCGCACAAAAACACTTATTTTCATTTTATGTTTAAAATGGGAATTTAAATATATTTTTCATTTTGACATTCAAGATTTTAGATTTGATTCAAATATATTATATCCAAAGACATTGTACTGATCATATGGCAAAAATAATTTTTTAAATTTAACAAAACCAGGACAAATGTTGTACAATTACCACCAGCACGCAGGGGGTTACAAAAAGGGGGAGCAATAGAAAAGAGGCATGAAAGAAGAAAAGATGAAGAGAAAGACAGGGAATAGATCAAGGCATCTGGAAATGTCGATTTTGATCAGATTTGAAACCTTTGGTGTTGCATTGGCTTAAAATGGAACGTATTTTCAAAGCTAAGCATCAATTTTACTGAAAATAAATTGTATATATTGCTATAAAGAATAAATAAAAAGGAATATGTTGGTCTCTTCACTGTTATCATTAATAATGGATATTTAAAGAGGTTTACATGGAAGAAATTGTTGAACTGGTAAAGAAATCCAATAAAATCCAATTAATTCTAAATTGTAACCACCTAAAAAATATTGCAAGCATGATGTATAGTTTTAGATAAATGCAAATATTTTAGTGTGTAAGACAGTTATTGTTTTGCAAAAAAATATTTTATATTTCATGGTCTGTTTAAAAAATACTTATAAGGTCTGCTTATTAGCAAAACTGCATTGATAATTATGAGTGATGCTATAATAAAAAAAAAATAAAATGATAGCCAATCATATATTTTTTCAAAGCATGTTTTAAAAAGGAAAAGAAATTATGCTTTGCTTCTCTGATCATTAGTACTTGACATCTACAGTGTTTTGGAAAGGAAAAAAATTTTTTTTTAAAAACTTTTCATCCCAAGCAAGGTGGGAGTTCCACTGGCATGCAAGGGGTTACAGAAAGTGGGAACAAGAGAAAAGAGGAATGAAAAAGGAAAGGATGAATAGAAGGACAGGGAATAGATCAAGGCATCTGGAGATGTCGATTGACATTGCATTTGAATATTTGGAGATTATAGTTATCAAGGAAGCAAGTAAGAGGAAAGGAGTTCCACAGATGGGATGTGTGAGACATGAAGCTATTGTAGTAGAAGAGACGGCTACATTTAACCATTTCAACAGTGAAAGGGTGGGACTGAGATACCACCCTAGTGGCATGTTTAAATTCATGCAGTTTGGGAACTAGGTAAAATAGCTCAGAGTAGTTACCATGAAAATATTTGTAGAAAAGACAGAAGGAGGTGATGGCACGTCTGTGAGAGAGCAACTGTAAATGAGATGCCAGATCAGGGCCAACCACATTGTATATTTGTCTCTGGATTTTGTTGAGGACTCTAAGATGAGCAGCGGGGGTTCCAGACCATATATGACAGCAATATTCCATGCAAGGGCGAATGGCTGATTTATAGATTTGAAGGATTTACTCGGGCGGGTGAGAAAAACTTTCTGGCACAACACAGATTTTTATCCCAGTAAGAAATCCTATTGCATATTAATAATTATGAATTGATTTTTTTTTATTGCTGCATTTAGTACTTTATGAGTGTGTGTGTATATATATATATATATAAAATATACACATTATTCCTCATGGTGAGGGATAATATATATATTTATAAATATATACTTAATAGCTCAGTTGTATTACATCAAGCACCATTTTATTAACACCATCAATATATAGTGCTGTACAAAATTAAGTGAACCCCTAAGATAATATTTAAAATAATTGTCTCTTTTTTCCAGATAATACAAAAATCTTAATTAAGCAATATATTCATTAACTCTACAACAGTGGGGATATGCCAGAAGATCTCAGCAGATCTATTTTCATAGCATTAGGAAACTAGGAGCAAATAAATGTTAATTCCACTGAACAATCAGCCTAATGAGGGACATAACAAAATACATTCATGCTCAGAATGTGATCAAAAAGAGCAATACAAATGCAGAAGAACATACACCTATGTTTTTATAAACTACTCAAAGGCATTTGACAAAGTACACCACAAAGATCTGTTGGAAATGCTCAGCAACTTTGATATATTTGGGAAAGATATTAGAATAATCAAGAACCTATACTAGCAGCAAATTGCCTGCATATGGATAGAAAATGAGTTCAGCAGATATACAAAAATAGAAATTGGCATAAGGCAAAGATGTGCCTTCTCACCAGACTTATTCAACAGTGAGGCAATTTTGAGAGAACTGCAAATCTTACCAGGATTCATTGTGTTATAGTGGAACACACCTATTCTGTAGTTGATAGACTCTCCCACCTATAATAAGTAGGAGTAGTAAGAGTAACGAGTCAGTCGCTCAGTGGGTCAGTCAGTCAGTCAATGCCGGATGACAGTTAGTCGGATACTAAAATATCAGTGACCACAACTAGATTACTCTGCATTATACCTATTATATCAAGTTCCTAACATTTTGTACATTGAACCTATTTTAGGACCGACTTAATAAAAATACAATCCTCCACTGTGAAATCACACCATAACACATTGGTAGCGACAATCTTAACATAAGATATGCAAATGACACATAAGATAGCAGACAAGAAAAGGAAACTACAAAATCTCCTACAGAAAGGGAGTGAAGGAGAGCAAGAAGAAAGGACTAAGCATAAACTACAAGAAGACAAAATGCATGGTAATCAGCAAAAGGATGAGCCCAAAGTGCAATTTACAGGTCAGGGATATTAAAATCAAGCAGGTGGGGAAATTTATATATCAAAAATTGATTTAAAAATGTATTCCACCAAATTCAAATAGATGATGAATTTAAGGAAATCACAATAATAAACTCCCCACCCAGGCTTACCTAGATGGTCTCACTTACTATTTGGAATTAAGACAGCCAGCTCGATTTTTCTAAAAGCTATGGAAAATTTGTTAGCAGGTGAGGGTAAAAAATATGATAATTTATCAGGACGATTTATGTTTACGTGTGGCCACTGAAGAAGAAATGAAACAAAAAAATAAATTTGTAATGGATAAGTTGAGGAAGGCAAGAATGATTTTAAATGAAGATATGTGTATATTTAACTGCAAATAATTAACATTCATGGGTTACCAAATTTCAGAAAACGGTACTTCGCCAGATCCAACATTAAGACAAAAAATATTAAATGTATCTTCTCCAACTAATAAAAAAGAATTGCAATCATTGCTCGGATTAGTCAATTTTTATAGCAAATTCTTGTCAAAATATACTGGAAGAACTGAAGTGTTTTCTGAGTTATAAAACTGTACATGATGATATGCATTGTGGGATAACTGCTGCACAAAATGGATTAAAACTGGAAGCATGATGGTCAGGACACACTTGAGACATGGAGAATTACTTATGCAAATGTTCTAAATGTGCTGAAATAAAGAATATTTGCCACAATAAGATACACTTTTAGCCTAAGGAAACAGAAATATGGTCTAGAGAAGTTGTTGCCAACTGGTGGTCCATGGACCACTGGTGGTCTGTTCAAAAAGTTTGATGGTCCACAGAAAAATTGGGACATTATTTCAATTTTTATGAAATTTCAAATTTTCAATTTGTTTTATTTAAATAATTACACTATAACTTTGTTACATTTAATAGGTGCATTTCATATTAATAAAATAAATGTTTCTGATTATTATTATATAAATGTACTTACCTTTTTTTTAATTCATATTAGTGGTCCAACAAATTTAAAACTATCCATTTAGTGGTTAATGAAGTTCAAAAGGTTGGTGACTGCTGGTCTAGAATTCATATGGATCATGCACAAGTTAACAGAGTAGGTTTATGTCTAATACTGGTTAATACTTTTTCCACTAGGCCTGAAGTTTTCTGAGCTCAGGATAAAAAAATCTATTACTGTAAAACAAATATTACACATAATATTTGCTAGAAATGGAGTTCCAAAAACATTAGTAAGTGATAATGCTCCCAAATTCTTTGATGGAAGTCTATGCTCATGGTTAAGGAAGA
Organism: Acanthosepion pharaonis; assembly: GCA_903632075.3. Lineage (NCBI taxonomy): Eukaryota > Metazoa > Mollusca > Cephalopoda > Sepiida > Sepiidae > Acanthosepion > Acanthosepion pharaonis. Next base: position 1,309,836 of record CAHIKZ030004799.1, on the reverse strand, counting down.
CTGACTGTGTCCAATATAAAACACCTCCTTACCACCCTCAATCAAATGGGATTGCTGAGTGAATGGTACAGACAATAAAGATGGGACTGAAAGCATTTTCTTCTAAGCAAGAAATGACTGAAACTTTCCTACCAAGATTATTGTTGAGTTACAGAACGATGCCAAATGCTGACAGATTAGAAAGCCTGTCTGCATTAATGTGTAGACAGATTAGAGCTCCATTAACCATGTCTTACTCTATTAATGAAAACATATGGTATGAAAGAAATAAAGAAAATGGGCTGGAAAAGGTGAATTTCATAATGCAAAAAGGATACATTAATATGCAAAAATGGTAAAAATATTGTTACCCATGCAAACCAGTTAAGAGCTAGCCAAAATTACAAGGAATTAAAAAGTGAAAATAGTCTGAATGACTGTAGATGAACAAGAAAGCAGGGCAGAGGAATCAATGGATTTTCGGAAAATTCAAAGTTTGAAACATGGGACACTGAGAATAAAAGAACTAGATCAAGTTCCCCCATAATGAGAAATACTTATGAAGCCAGTGAGAGGGGGAGGGAATGTAGGAAAAGCCATAGGTCCATGCAGGGCATGAAACCCAAAAGATTCAGGGAAATGTAATAGGATTGGTTTAGCTGATTAGTAATTAGCATAAAGAGAGCTATAACTATAGCTCACGGGCAACTTTGAGAGAGAGTACGTAGAATATCTATTGTTACTTTGATGTTCATAACAGTAAACAAAGAAACTTATACTTAACATCAGGAAGAGGCAGCTGAAATTTCTGGGACACGTAATGAGAAAGGAAGGCTTGGGAAATCTGATACTCACAGGGTGAATGGTGGGAAAGAGAGACAAGGGAAAGCAATGCATGACATACCTAGCAGGGTTAAGCAAGCAGATGACAGAACAGAGTCTGGGAGAAGTAGCAAAAGGACAAAGCATATTGAGAACTACAAGGGATAGAAAAAAGTGGAGAGCCATGATCACCTACATCCTGAAGGGACAAGGCTCATAAAAGAAGATTCATTAAAAAAAACCTTTATCAATCACTTTCAAAGATTTTTATCAATAAAAAATATTAATTAAAATTTATGATGTGCAAAAGTAAGTGAACCCTTACACTCTGTATTTTTGTTTTACATGGTTGCCAGTGCAAATAATTTTTTGTGCACATGTAAAAATCAAAATGACAAATATTTTTTTCTTGGTAAGCTGTGTATACAGTAGTTAAACAATATAACCCTTTGTCTATGCAAAAGTGTGCATTTAGAGACTAAATTTAAAAAATATATATATGTAAAGATCAAAAGAACTTCCTGAAACTTAAAAAAATTATATAGTTGAAACCTATAATGATGGGAAGGCTACAGAATGCTATCAAAATTATTTGGCGTGCATTTCTCCAACAAATTATTCATAAATGGAAGGCCTTTGGCATGACGGCATGTCAACCAAGAAGTGGCCATCTGCGAAAAATAACAGCAAGAGCAAGTAGACATCTAGTTTGGCAAGCCCAGGCAAATCCTGCTATGACCTTTGCTGTTCTCCAATGCTCATTAGCCACTGTCGGAATCAGTGTGCATACATCTACAGTGAGACAAAATCTGAACAATGTCGATCTTCATGGCAGAATGCCTAGAAAAAACCACTGCTTATGAATCATGCTCACATCAAATATGCCAAAGTTCATATTAATAAGCTAGGAATATTCTGGCAAAAGGTTTTATGGTAAGATGAAACCAAACTAGATCTTTTTGGAAGTAACAATAGGTGGTGTATCTGGTGATCTCCTGATATGGCTTTTGATGAGAAGAATTTGATACTAACCATTAAACATGGTGGTGACATCATTATGATTTAGGGGTGCTTTACTGAAGCTGGAACAGGCAAAATAGTACGCATTGACAGCACAGTGGAATCTGCAAAATAGCAAGCAGTTTTGAACAAAAGTGTCTTGTCTTCAGTTGGGTTTAGGTTGGGGCTGGAACTTCCAACAGGAAAATGATTCGAAGCATCAAAGCAAATCCACAAAAAAATGGGTACGTAAAAAGAAATTTCAAGTCTTGGAATGACCTAGTCAAAGTCCTGATCTAAACCCAAATGAAAATCTGTGATTCAAGTGAAAGAAGGCAGTGCATGCAAGAAACCCATGTAAAATCGAGCAGTTGTAGGATTTTTACCAAGAAGAATGTTCAAAAATTGGCATTCACTAGTGCCAGAAACTTCTTAAAAATTATAGAAAAAAGACTGGTTGACATTGTAACCTCAAAAGGAGAAGTCACCAAATATTAATTTTGCACATCTTAATTTTTAATTTTGAATTAATATTTCTGTTCCACCTTGATAAAAATTTTTGAAAGTGGTTGTAATTGATTTAATAAAGATTTTTCTTTATGAATAGTTTAATTAAGATTTGTTGATCATCTGGAAAAAAAAAGAGACAGTTTTTTTAAAATATTGTATTAAGGCTTCACTTGTTTTTTGCACAGCACTATATGTGATATTATTATTATTATTATTTATTTATATATATATATATATATATATATATATATATATAAGCATGGGTCAATAAGTCCATAGCCTTATACTGTTATTAGATAAATTTTGCTTAGAAATTTTACAAAATAATTTTTGATTTATCTGGTCTATAGAAAATCATTGGTTTAGATTGCATTAAGAAGTAAGGAGATTATATTGAAATATCTCTCTCTCACACATGTACACACACATGTATATGTGTGTGTGTGCGTGTGTCAATATTTGTTTGCTTCATCCTATACATGTGTATTTGTCTATAAACTATCATACATGGATGTTGTCTTCAACTTGTTTATACATTTCATTTATCATATACTAAGAACCTACACACATGCACTATACACACATACAAACATGCACACACACACACACACACATATATATATATATATATATATATATGAAATATATATTTATGTACTTACATGTGAGTTATGTAGGAATTGATCTATGAATGGTAGAAGTCAAAAAAACACACTAAATTAACAGAAATAAAAAAAACTGGAATGAAATAAGGAAGAATAGAATTACAGGAATTGTTCTGAATTACCTCCCATTTCTCTTAATCCTCAGACAAGCACAGAAGAGAGAGAAAGAGAGAAATAAAAAGATCAATAATAGTAAGTGATCTCTTGTAATCTGGATACAGGCCTCCCTTCCCCCTTCTTCCTTCATTGATCAACCAATCAGAAATGATCCTAACTGACGAAGCATTTATGAGTTAGCAATTGCCAGAGCAATCACATCTCAATTCTGAGAGGCCTCTGAGCTCAACCCAAATCCTCTTTGAACCTTTTCAGGTTAGCCAAAAGTAATTGTCAGGGTAGACTTTTAGCAGAGTCATCTTAAATGATGTAACAAGATAAATTACTGCTTTCTTCAGCAGTGCACTGGAATTAATGCTTTAAATTGTCCTTGGAGGATGAAGAGAAAGGAATTAAAAAAGAAATAAATATATGAATGAAAGGAAAAAAAACTGATGTGAAATATATACCACCTCCAATCCATCACTGCATTTACCAATAAAAAAAACTCAGAATTATTCCAACGAAAAAGTGAATTACAACAACTCAACATTTTCTTTCATCTTTATTTTTCAATTGTAAATGGAGTGTCATCATTAATTCTCATCAGTTTTGCTTTCACAAAAATTATCATTTGTCACTTTTTATTTTCAAAAGGAATTTTTTAGCATGTAAAGAAATGCCTTTTATAGTCAACATTTGGTGTCATGACTGTTCTGAATGTTTTTTGATCAGCTGTTCCTTAAAAGAAATATCTAAATTCTTGGCCAGTCTTTTACTCTTTATGTTTCTTGTTCATTTGAGAACTTACAGAATCTTTTATATGCAGTATTTCTGCATATATATTATAGATATTTTATTAAGATTTTCATTGTAGTTTTCCTTGTAGCTCTTTGTCTAGAATTTTGACCTAATTCCAGAGAACACAGCATTCACTCTTCTTTTTACACATGCTCTCCACTAAGTTTGATTTAGTTGTTAATAGCTTTTTAATGTTTTCAAGATTTTTTGAGTGTAGCTAAATTCTTCCTTATATTCTCTACCAAAACTGTATAGAATGTTAGATAGACATATGTGATGTAATGGAATAACCTGTCACCCCCATGAGTGACTACACTATAGGTAGTAACTACCTATAAGTATCTGTAAGTCAACGGACTACAGAGATTAGCTGGGATCTGTTGAGTAAGACTCAGACTTACGCAAGAACTACCGACCTTCAAATAGTAGCACCTTGTGCATAACTGTTACCTTTATTCTTATTGTATTGTTTTTTACAATAAACCTTTACTTATTTTATCTACCATCTTTTCCTATTAGCACAGAATATGTTAGGAGACTGAAATTTGTGAAAAGGTTGTATAAAGTAGTTTCTGGTGAATATAATCAAGTCATTTTCAAAAGAATCTCTCAGTTTTGTTCAAACTTCATTCCACCAGTATTTATATGGAATACTTTGGCATTGGGAATGACATCATTAAAACTTAGTCAGATATGTGGATAACATCTTTATACTGTGGTCCTACCAAAAATGATGGACAAATACTGTTTGTTTCTGCTAAGTCCATCCAACCTTCAGAAACACAATGAATATCTTTTCTGTAGATATTCTAATGACTTTCATGATATTCAAGACATCTATATATAGAAATTTAACACAAAGATTTTTACTTAAAGTTTGAATTCAACAGCCTTTTTTTATGTAAGAAAAATAATTTTTAGGTTTAGCATATAGTGATTCTAATAACTTAGTTCATGATTTAGTTCACATAGAAAAAAGAATTATCAAACAACAGAAAAAGTTTAAACCAGCCAACAAAAATACCCAAAAGAAACTAAGAATAAAGTAAAAATTGGCTTTTTTCTATACAAGAATGGTTGATCAAATACTCCAAAGGATCTGTGTCCAGTTTAATATCTGGATAGCCTTTTATAGTAAAATTTCACTGCATAACTTCATCACAAAGGACAGCTTCCCAACAAGAAAAAATATAACCAAAGGCTTTGTAACCAACATTGTATACATTTGAGGTAGAAAATATTAAAGGGGAATTAACCACCTTTGAAAAACCATGTTTAAAGAATGTAAAATTTTGAGTTGATGCAATTAAATCAGATTTATCAAAATATGTGGAAAGAAAGAGTGCATATTACTTCCTCAGGAACATGATAAAAATTATAGACATAGAATAATACAATGAGGAAAAATCCATAAAATGAAAGAAATTGAAAAAGATGAATCGCTTAGAAAATGAATGCATGAGCAAACTTTGTAAATTACCAAACAAAAATCAATGCTTAGAAAAATTAATTTTTTAGGCTATTGAAAGATCATCAACTATAGCACTTTGAACTCATTAACACTTCTTACAAGAGCCAGAAAGAGAAGAGATTTCACTGTTGACAATCTCTTTTTTCTCTTTTGTTATTATTACTAACATGAGGGCTTAATGTTCGGCATCATGGTCTTCACATACTGGTTAGGGTTCAGGAAACAAAACAGAAAAATAAAATACAAAGCAGTGGGCTATATGTCAAGAGATTCTACAAAGATGAGTAACAGTTTGATAAAGCAGGAAACTGCCAATTACCATAATCATTTCTTGGAATGTTTATATAATATTTAAGTATATATTTTAGGCAAATGAATGACAAAGTAGAAAAAATTTGGTGTAACACATTTTTTCCTCTAGGACTTCATTGGACTAAAGTAATATTTATGTTGATGGAATGATATATGTGTAGGAAGGAGAGGGGAGATATAAAAAGTACAAGTGTTACTTATAATTATGCACAGTTATGAATTGCTAAAGATGTTGGAATGGCAAAAATTTTAAATTTTATTTTTTTAGACATGCACTCTAGATGATCCCCTTCAGTTTCCTCTTCTTTTTTGTTTTTATCCTATTTATTATTACAAGATCCCACATTTTGATAACAGAAGATTTGCTAAGAAAGAATGTTGTAAAAACTTGAATCCAAATTTACCATAGTAATCAAAGCACTTTTATATACTTTACTTATATACCTTAGCAAAATTGCCTTGTCTTTTAAATTAAAATCATGGTCAGACTCATTACAGTGAGCAATTAATGCATTGAGGGTGTTGTTTTGTAAAATATCTCTTTTGTGTTCATATAATCTTTTATTTAAATTCCTCAAGGTATCCCGTATTCTCAAGGTATCCCGTATTCTCAAGGTATCCCGTATTCTCAAGGTATCCCGTATTCTCAAGGTATCCATGTATTCCTTGGGGGGGGGGCGATCATTTATAGAGTAAATTCATGCTTCAAGTTATAGCTTATTATTATTTTGTTTTGTATTTAGTCACTTATTGTTCGAGATGTAGCTGTAATAAATTTTATCTTAAGCTTAGATAAATTATTTTCAATTGTAGTTGTGATAGTTGGTAGGTATTTTCATTTCATTGGATTTGCTTGAAAGGTTCATTGTTTTTTATTCTGAAATATTTGGATATGAAATAATTAGGGTATGGAAGGAGCTTTAAAGTATTTTCAATGTATTTCTTTTTATGTAAATATTGAGGGCTACAAATTTTGAATGCTCTTAAACATAATCTGATACTTATTTCAGATTTTATTTTGTCATAATGGTGAGAGTAGAAATTTACAAGATTATTTTTATTAGTTGATTTGCAATAGACACTTAATTCTAAGTCATTATCAGTATGGTTTAACATGATCTTGAGGAAAGGTAATTTATTGTCTGTTTATAAGTAAATTCTATCATATGTTCAACTTTGTTCAGTTTATGTAAAAGGCCAGGTAATGTTGCTTGTGAGGCTATATTAACAAATCATCTTCAGTATATCAGAAATATGTTGATTGTTTAGGTAAAATACTTTGGAAAGGATCAAATTCAAGAAACTTTAAGAACAGCCAAATTAAAACTTTGCTGATTAGAATTATTGTCTATAAAAATTGTTAAAAGTGAAATAGCATTGGTATCCTGAATCTATAATAAAAATTCAGAATGTGGAATTAGTTAACTGTTATGGGACCTTACCCATAATAACACAATGGACTATTCCATATGTAATAAATACTGTGCCTCAAGAGGAAGCAGGAAGTTCAGTCCGAAGTCGGGTGACCGGCTGATCGGTTGAACTCTCTGCCTTCGGGCAGGGAGGAATCCGAATGAGGCTACGCTGAAGGGCGGAGTCTCTTTCAGGGAGGTAAACCGACCCTGAACCCGTTTATACGGGTTCAATGGGCATATTTTGGGCCGAGTTCACGGGCTCGGAGATCCCACGTTAAACTGGCCTTGTGCCACATGATGCACTCGTGGGGGGGGGTGATTAAATACTGTTCAGTCTGAAGTCTGGAGTGAGATCCATCAGAAGTCCTTCAGGAGTCTGTCAGTCAGTTAGAGCGAGCAAGTTAGTCAGTCAAGAGTCAAGTCAGAGGCAGTCTGAAACAGAGTCGCGTTCAGACAATTACTACTAAACCTGATTGTTTGTACTAACACTTTCTCTGTATCTATTCCTGTTTGTAATATGTCTGTGTTATTTCATATCCGTGTTCAAGTTCTTCTTTATTGGTTCTACCTTGGACTATCACCGTGGTACAAGGAACTGGACCATAACATTAAGAATAAACACTTCAAATAACTATTGGTTAGTTATAACAAATTTAGTTGTAGGCAATAAGGAAATTGAATATAAGATACATTCTGCTAGGGGTAGTTTCACACAATACTGCAAATTAACCTAAAAATTTGAGTCATGTTCTTGAATAGCCTTGTTTGATTAAGACTTTCATACGGATGTCATGCATAGTACCAAACTTGTTCAGAAATATATAAACTGTCAGCTGTATACAATCACTTTCTCAGATCAATTTTTAAAGGTTGATTTGATTGAATGAAACCTGTAGGTCTTAATGAAGACTATACTTTTTGAACTGTATAAACTGGCACTACAGAATCACCATGAACAAAGAACTTTACCAAACAATGGAAACCACATCACTTGTAGACTTTCAACAGCAGCAACAACTAAAATGAATAGCGTATATAACTCAAAGAGAAAATAATGACATAATCAAGGTATTGATATTCCATACTACTTCAGACAAAAGCTTAGTGTAACATGAATTTTTATTTATAAATGAAATCCAAAGCTATATGCCACAGAAACATTTATTTGATTAACACAATATCCAATATAACTGAATAAATTATTATTTTATTACTAGATAGGCTCTTGTATATTCTGTAATCTTCCTTAGTCTTTTATGCATTGATTATTTTTAATCTTTCTACTGTTTCAACTTTAACATTACTTGCAGCAGTTTTTATTGCTTTCCAGAGATGTTTTTTTTCATATACATCTCTTTTAATGATGGGTGTCAAGTTTTCTATTGAATTAATATCTGCAGAAGCTGGTTTGGTATCTTTGAATTTTTTTGTAAAGGTAGGTAATAGTCAGTTTTGCATTATTTTGCATGAATATATAAAATGTCAAGATGCTTGAAAAAGTGGTAGTTAGTGGATGAAGAGAAATCAGGTGAATATTGTAAAGTTTCATATCTCAAGTCAGTGAGCTTCTGCATTATCATCATAGCAAAATGTGGCCAAGCATCATTATGAAGCAGAATTAAACCTTGTCAATTAACCAGTACCAGTTGAATTTTATTTAATTGAATGTGCATTTCATCCAGTTGCTGGCAATAAACTTTGGCAGTGATGTTCTGCATAGATTCCAGATAATGTAATAGATAGTGCTAATGGTAGATTACCAGGCAGTCACCATAATTTTCTGTTGGTGCAATTTTGTTTTTAGAAAGTGGTTTTTGGTCATTTGTCATGATCAAGCCATTGAACCAATCATTTACAATTGTCATAAAGGATCTATTTCTCATTACAATTCTAGAAAGGGATCATTTGCATTTCGCAGATGCAAACACTTCAAAGTGTCAAAATCTTTGACTCTCACTGTGTTCATTTACTGAGATTTTTCACCTTGCCAATTTTATTAAGATGGTCTGATATTGCTGAAATGCTGACACCCATCATCCAAGACATTTCTCTGACACCTTGATGTAAGTTTTCTAAGACTAGTGTTTGCAGGTGTTAATTGTCAATTAAAGATGGATGTCTGCAACCACCTTGATTTTCATGACAGAACTTCAGAAACCAGCACCATACTGTCAAATCACAAATGGATCCTTCATCCCATGTTCTGTTAATGTTGGCAGCAGTCTGAGAAACATTATGACCAAACTTGCACTCATGCACAAAAAGTAAATGTATCACTTTTTTTATTCATGTTCAAGTTGATGGTATATAATGTTTTTAGTTAAATTCTGAAAGAGATTGATATAAAATTAACAAAAAGGACACTTTAATCATTAAGAATGAGTAATATATTTTAGTGTAAGTATTATAATAACATATTAGAACAGAAAGTCAGACATGAAAACTGTTATATTACATGCTAATAGGAATATATATAGTTGAAAAACAAGGTGGATAAAATAAGTAATGGTTTCTTGTAAGAAACCAGTACAATAAGAATAAAGGTAACAGTTATGCACAAGGTTGTTGCAAGTCAATCCAGTAGTGAGTGTTGTCGTAAGTCTGAGTCGTACTCAACAGATCCCAGCTAGTATATTTAGCTACCCCCCACAAGGGTTGCATGTGGCACAAGGCCGGTTTAACGTGGGTTCTCTGAGCCCATAGGCTCGGCCAAAAATATTCCCTTTTTGAACCTGTAAAAATGGGTTCAGGGGCAGTCTACCTCCATGAATGAGACTCTGTCCTCTGGCGGTGCCTCGTCTGGGTTCCTCTCTGCCTTCAGGCAGAGAGTTTGACTGTTTAGCTGGAACAGATCGCAGCTAGTCTCTGTAGTCTGTTGACTTACAGATACTTATAGGAAGTTATTACCTAACAGTATCTGTCATGGGGGTGACAGGCTATTCCATTACATCAAAAACTTTACTAAAATCAGTTGTTTAAAACCAATTTAAGTGTGAAAAGATTGACTTGTATCCTGAAATCTGACATAGTATATATTTATTGAAGATATTGGGAATTGCTGTTCTGTGTCTTGGTTACAAAGTTTGAGTATTTTCATGGGAAAGGAACTAGTGGAGACACTAAAACATTTTGTTTTATCTACATATAAATGTTATGCATATATAAATTTTGCCTGCTATTGTCATGTACTCATGTGCCTAAATACACAAGGTCTATTGAAGCAATGGAAAGATATTCTTGTACTAAGATTTGAACTGAATACTTTTAGATCTAAATAAATCAACAAAAGAAAAAAATCTGTTAGAAGAAATAGCAGTAAAGACTATATCTGTTGCATTCTGTTATGACTAAAGCATAGGTCCTCTTCTTTTATGTTCCAAGTCCTTTCAAGAAATTGGCCATCATGGCTTTCCACAACTTCCTACTTTTGTTGCTCTAAGTAAGCTTTGACCATTTACAATCATTCTTTGTTTTGCCACAAACTCAAAGAAACTCATTAAATAAGTTATTCATTGTTCCCATCTCGATTTTAACTGTCATTTTCTGATTGTTAATATCAGTTCCTTTGTTATTTCTATTTTCCTTAAGACTCCCTCATTGCACACATATTCTGTCTAAGCATACTTAGCACTGAACAGTAGAACCACATTTGCTTCAACAGATGTAGTTCTACTGCCCAGTGCATAGATAGCATCTGTTAAAACCATTCAAATGTAATACTAACACAATAGATCCATTCCTTTGTTTTTCTTTTATTTGCAAAAACAAATCTCTTGATGTGCAAGAGAGAAGTTAATTTCTATTAAACTTACACTACTAACAGATGATTGTTCATAATAAATGTAATGATTACAGTATATGAAGAAAAGAAGAAATTATTTTTCATTCTCCTTGAGAATTTGAGATGATAAACTTTCAGGAATCTAAATAAAATCTTAGACTAAAGCAAATGCTATCATATTCTTTTATAAAATTGATAGAACATATATATTTAAGAACACACTTTTAATAGGCCATAATATTATGTTGCATTTACAAAAATTTAACAATTTTATCTCTCTTTTAGATGTATTAAAGGCATTACTATAGTAGCTTCCAATCTAAAAAAAGAAATTGAAAAAGCCTGCCATGCTCATATAACTAGCCTTCAATCATGGAAACTTTGAGATAGCCAGCTTTTTTAAATTGGCCAGATGAGCAGAAAGAATGACAGATGGCTCTGTGCTGAGCCACAGAGAGGCACCTATGGTGCTGCACACCAAGTTTATGCCATCTGAGTTGGTCTATGGATTGGTTACAGGGGTTCCATGAGGATCAGATAAAAATTAACATTTATATTCATTATAGAGCTCTTGCTCCAATCAACAGTTTCCTATTAAAAATAATAATAGATAATGCATCCTGCCACACCTTGAAAGAAAATGCCCCTAGCCACTACTTATACTTCTGACTGCTAGACATCTCTTGACTTGCTGTTGTATCCATGTTTACCATTGAAACATGTGTCATCATTCTCTGCACAACTGCCATTTTTTGCCACTCCATAAAAGCAAGTGATAATTCTTATTTTCCATGGTTTATTATGGCTTGATTATCTTCATAATATACTGGTGATAATTAATTGACCAGAATTTCTTTCAAGCATAACTGGCTGAAAAGTAATGTTTGCATGAGGGTGCAGTATGGAAAAATGCATGTGCAAGTGTTTTGAAAAGACAATCAGTGAGTATCTGCTTGTCTGTCTGTCTGTCTATAAAGATCTATTTCTTATAAGGACCTGTGTCTCAAAAAAGATTAAGAACCATTGATCTACAACCAGGTGCAAGGCAAGGTAGTCAAGCCTTTGAGTGAAGGTATGGCCATGCTTGTTCCAGAAAGACTTTGCTCCCTCCCAGATGACTTGGCCATGAACTTTCATCATCATGTCAATCCCAACAAGTGGCTTCCTAGTTCTCCCTATTTGAATCCCCTAGACTACTATGTCCGAGTCATCATTAAGAGGAAGATAAAGCAGCAGCCTCATAAAAACTAAAGACTATTTGTAAGCCAATAATCAAACTGAATAAGAACTACTTAATCTGGGCATCCAATCACTTTCAAAGTCATCTCAAGACTCTCTTTGAGGGTTGAGAGCAGCTTTAGTGAACAATGTTTTTTAATATACTGATTTTTTCTATTGAATATGTTTGTTTTTCCTTACGTCATAATTTGTTCCCATGTAACTTATAATTATAAGGCAATATATGTTTATCTCTGCCTAAGTGCCTATAATCTCTGAAACTGAAAGAAAACCAGATTTATTAAAAGGATAGCCTCATCCACCAGTTACTCTATTTTGGAGATCCTGATAAAGGTTTCTTATTATTTTGAATGTTACACATTTTAAAATACTCTCTATATCAATATATTAGTATCTATGCATGTATGTATGTTTTTTTTTTATAATCTTTTCACCCAAAGTGAGTGAAAGAGAATGAGAAAACTTTAGTGAGGAGAAAGAACTATAAAAGAACAGGATTCAGGAAACAAAAGATGGCGATTGATTTTGTATTTGAATTTTTGAAGATTGTAGGTGGCAGGGAAGTAAGAAATCAGAAGAGAGTTCCACAGATGAGACAACAAACTGTTAGATTATAACTTACAGTTACATCCAGCTTGGTAACTAGGTCTCATCCCTTTACTGGATGAGACCTAACTGCCAATCTAGTAGTACACTTAAATTCATGCGGTTGAGGTGCCAAGGAGGAGAACTCATTAAAATAACTGCCATCAAAATATTTATAGAAAAGACAGAGGGAAGATATGCCATGGAGGTGGGAAAGTGACTGAAATCAAGATACCAGATCAGAACCATTATAATTACAGACCAATTTTTGGATTTTGTCAAGAATCTTGATATACAAAGCAGGAGTACCAGTCTATATTTGGCAGCACTATGCAGTTCATTCAAAATGAATGGCAGATTTATAAATGCATAAGATGGGTTCCAACCAGAGAAATTGTCTGGCACCACACAGTGAACCAACTTTCCTAGCAGTAGATCAAGGATTCAATATAATCACTCCAGTTCATGTCAGTAAAAACCATGAGATCAAGTAGGCACATTGAATTGCTTTCCAGGAGATTAGCCTCAGTCATGCTGATGGAGGGAAAAAATGGTTCTCTGTGATGATTGAAGGATAGGAGTTTTGTTTTGGAGTGATTCAAATTTACAAGTCATTTTTTATCCCACTTAAGAACTGATTGGAAGTGTATCCATTCAACACAGCCTTCATTTGTTAAGAACGATTGGATTAAGTCAAATATCTGGTCAGAGATACCATAGCTTGTGAAGAAGGCCAGCATGTCAAACCCTGTCAAATGCCTTTGAGATATCTAATGCCATAGATATCTAATGGTCATATTCAAATCCTGATAGACAAATTCAGTAATAATCACTAATATATTGGCAGTTAACCTAGAGAAACAAAAGCCATATTATTTATCTGAAAGAAAGGAATCAATATGTATTTGAAAGCTTGTATAATACAAAAAGCTTTTAAAAGTTTGTGGTTTTGGAAATGCAATGAATATAAAAAAAAATAACATATGAAATAAAATAAAAATCAATTTTAACAACAAAAATCAAGTTTAAGCATTTTATAAGGACAAAACGATTTCACATTTTTGTTTTAAAAACCCTAAGTACAGAATATTACTTGTATAATTCTTGTTGAAAATTGACATATTTCTCCTGTGAAAATTGATTTTGACCTTTGTCATTTTAAAGAAAACTTTTAACAGTTTCAGTCAAATTAATCAAGCAAAAACTTGCAAAAAGTTATTAATGAAATCTTTTAAAACTGAATATCTTAACAAACATGTACTATGCATCTTCTATGATTGATTCCTTTGAATAAATAAGATATTTGTAAAGCTTCTACAGTCTGCAAGGAACTGAACAGTCATTCAAGGAAGGGAAGAGAAGGCAACAGAAGTTTTAAAGTGGTGAAGTATCAATTGACTATTTAAGCCCAGTGAGATGTACTTAATGACCTTTGTAGAATAGTGACAAATCACAACTTGGACAGCAATAGGATGTTCCTGAAAGCCAATTATTAACTGGCTGTTCTTTCTCACAAACACCCCCAACACAATTTCTTACATTTCCTGTCTCTTTTTATTTTCATCAGACCCTTATTACAAGCCCAATCTCAACAATTCACTTTTCTTAACAGAGTGGTAATTTCAATTGACATGGATTGGAATTAGCAGCAATACCTACCTTTGGAATTCTTCTATAATGAGATAATAAAGGATTGGCCACCATTGACAAATAGCCTACCTGGGGCAGACATATGACTAGGTAGCTCTGATCTCATTCTCTGCTTTCCTTGCTTCTTGTGTCCAATTTCTTCTCACTTTCTTGCTTCATGTTTAACTGTTCCATTTTTGAAAACTTTCTCTAGAGACAAAAATGAAGTTAACATAAAATGTGGGAGAACAAGTGACAAAACAAGTTAATCAGTGAAAAAGGAAAAAAGTAGGAAAAAGGCTGTAGTAAGAGGAAAGAAAAATTGAGAAAAGAGTTCAAAGGCAGAAAAAAGGTAAAGAAGTGAATGAAGTTGAAGGAAATAGGATAATAGAAAATGAATCATGAAGTGAAAAAAAATGAAGGAAATATGACAGAAAACAGGGATAAAAAAAATAAAGAAAGGGAAATGAGAAAAGAAGTTTAGAATAAGAATAAGAATGAAATGAATAATGTAAGTAGACTATTTATTAAGCTGTGAATATTTATTAGCATCTGATTCATCAGTTTGTTGATTATTATTTGTTAAGCATGTCTTATGAGAACTTTAAATTATCTAAGCTCTTAATCTCCTCAGAATTTAAATTGGAAGTCTGAAGAAGCATTTCATTAAATCTTTAACAACTTTAGCTAGCTCCATTTAATTAGTATTACTGAGGTTTTTGTAATTTCGAAGAATTTTTGTTTCTCTTTCAAAAACATATATCTATACAGTTATTAGAAGCTTCTGTTTACATATCTATAACATGACGACACTGAAACAAGGAAAATTATTGATCTAATTTTGGTATGAAGATTCACAGACATCCAGTTGTGTCACTGGTTATACGAGTTTAACCTCGAATGTCATTCATGGTTAGCAGAGGGCATCAAAGACCATGGCATGCCATTTCTAGTCAAATTGAGCAAGTTGTAACAAAATTAAGATTGGGTTTGATACAAATACAATTTTTTTTTACCTTATAATTATTAAGGCAGATTGTGTCAAAATGGGACTCTTTATCACTGGAGGTCATTGTAGATAGAATTTTTATGTAAACTTTATGATTTGTATTACTACCAAAAATTACCTTCTTGGAGGTCAGTTGGTAGAGGGGAGGGGCAGAGAAACCTTGGTAGGATACGTAACTTGCCAGTATTGTGCAATGGAACTCACCAAGCTATCAAACAGTTCCAGCCACATATCAAGACAACTATACTAATTGAGATAGACAAAATGGAAGATATGTTTATTTCAAGGATCTCTTTAATTCTAATAGACTTGATCTTAAAACAACTTCAATTCCCAGTGCATTTCATCTTTGCCATGACAATCAACAATCACAAGATCACTGGTAACCTGATTTCTCCATGCTTTTCCCATAACTATGTTGCTTATCATTATATAGATATCAAGTATCAACAAATATTTTAATGTTAGCTAACCAACAGTAAATTTATTAAAATACATGTAAACTTTCTTTTCCTCCCCAAATTCTTGTCTGTTACTTTTCTATTCTACAGAGAACCAATGAAAGTATTTTTCATGGCAGCTCCTTATGATGATAACCACCTCTTTATAAAAATGTTTATTTGTGAGGACAAGTACATGTCTTTCTTCTCAGATGCATAAACATACCCAACTCAATCAAGTTATTCGATTATTGTTCTCATATTTGATTTGAATTAAAGCCTTTGTCAGTGACTGTACATACCTCAGCTCTGATCTATCTCACCTACATTGCTTGATAGAATTATTAGAATAATATAAGGATAATGTTGAATACATACAACACTCCACGAGTTCATAAAAAGTATGTTCATTTTCTCTAAGCAGATAGCCTATGCAGAAGTGAATTACTTATGATTTGCCCAAAACTGTTTATTAAATGGAAAAAAGTCATATAATAATTTCCATCTACACAAAGTAAATACCATTCTTGGGAATCACTGAGAATTACCAAGACCCATAGAGCTGCTTTGAGCAGTTTAGTCATGACCCCTGTAGTTTACCACTTAGTCTGAGATAAATTACAAGAAAGGGAAACATGCTGACTTTAGCATTAATTTCTATATGAAACTGATAAGGAAAAATAAAAGAAAAACTTTGATTTTATAGACTATCCCATTTTGAATTGATTCTCTTGATAATCAGTTAACAGCAATATATTATACGGGTACACAGCAAGAAATTATTTTTGAATTTCCCATATTTTTTATCTAGTTATTTCAGATACTAGTGGATGAGAAATATTGATGTGTGATACATAGATGGTTAAATAGCTAAGTTAGTAGGTTAATTAACAAATCTAGTTATATCAATGATGTAATGGAATAACCTGTCACTCCCATGAGTAACTACACTATAGGTAGTAGCTACCTATAAGTATGTGTAAGTTAATGGACTAGAGAGTCTGCCCGAAATCTTTTTGGCTAGATGGTTGAACTCTCCGCCTCTGAGCAGAGAGGAACCTGGACAAGACTCCGCCGAAGGGCAGAGTCTTGTTCAGGAAGGTTGATCAACCTGATCCTGTTTATGTGGGTTCTACGGGGATTTCTTGGCTGAGTCTACGGGCTCGGATAACCCACGTTAAACTCGACCTTGTGCCACATCTACCCTTGTGGTGGGGCTAGTAAATACTGACTAGCTGAAATCTTTTCAGCTACATGGTTGAACTCTCTGTCTTCGGGCAGAGAGGAACCCAGATGAGGCTATGCCAAATGGCAGAGTCTCGTCTGTGATGGTAGACCGACCTGACCCCATTTTTTATTGGTCTACAGGGAATTTTTACCCAAGCCTATGGGCTCGGATACTCCATGTTAAATTTGGCCTTGTGCTACATCTGACTACATGGGGCAGTTGGCAAATATACTAGCTGAAATCTTTTCAGTTATACAAACTCTCTGCCTTCGGGCAGAGAGGAACCTGGACAAGGCTCTGTCGAAAGGCAGAGTCTCGTTCGGGGAGGTAGACTGACCTGATCCCGTTTATGCGAGTTCTACGGGCTCAGAAGACCCATGTTAAACTCAGCTTGTGCCACATCTACTCTCATGGGGGTGGGGGGCTAGTAAATACCAACTAGCTGGGATCTGTTGAGTACAACTCAGACTTATGTGAGAACTACCGACCTTCCAATAGTAGCTCTCACTACTGGATTGACTTGCAATGACTTTGTGCATAACTGCTATCTTTATTCTTATTGTACTGGTTTTGTACAATAAACCTTTACTTATTTTATCCACTGTGTTTTTTTAAGTATATATTCCTATTAGCACGGAATATAACAATCAAAAAATTTAAAAAATAAACAAGAGTAAAAAAAAAAAATTGAAGTAAGAAATAGAAGCTTCTCTTTTTCTTCTATAAAATGTGCTTACAATTAATGATGCTAAATTTCATGACAGTCAGTATCTTTATATTCTTTTGAAATTTTCTCTGAAATAAATAGAAAGAAAAAAGAATGAATAGGAAGAGGATAATAAGACAAAAACAAGTGACAGTAAGAGAAAAAGAATCTGGGAAAAAGGAAAAAGAGAGAGAGAGAAAGAGAGAGAGAGAGAGAGAATGCATTAATCCTATAGATTTCATCATTTTTTTTTTACCAGAGACTAAAAATTAGAACAGTAATGGTTAAAAAGAAAGAACTACAGAGTGTGGAATATAAATAGAGAATGAAATGATTTGTATTACTCTAACATTTCACTTGTTCTTAAAGTTTTTTTTTATGTGACCCAAAGAATAATTTACTTTGCATAAATTTTGATAACCTTACTCTGATCTTTTATTTTAATTGTCATTCAAGAAAACCTGTTCATTCATGCATTTCAGACATATTTTTTTGAATTTTCTTCTTTAGAATTATTCCACTTCTAAGTTGTCTTACATTTGTTTTTCTTAGCATTAATCCAACAACGAATTAACAATCCTCACACGGAAACTCATCACAACTCATTGAACTAATAATACACATTTTTTATTATCTCTTTTCAGGCATTATCTCTTTTCACTTTCATGTCATTTTCTGGGCATGAGCCTCTCTCTTTTTATCTTTTATTTCCTTTTGATGCCTATTTTCTAAGCACATTCCTCAAGTCCTTCCAGTTTTACTAGCAACAGTCACTGCAACCATTTCAAAAATTCTGAAACCAAGATATGGTTAGAGTTCTTTGATTCAATGCCATTGTTACATCTGAGAGAAATGTTTGAATATTCTACATGGCTGATTTACTCTATGAACAAATGAGATTTGTCAGTGAATGAAAAAAATGAATCTTCATATTTATCCCTCCATTGACATTATAATTGACAATCTTGACAGTCTGGGTAAAAGTTCCAAAAACATTTTTAATAGGCAATGACAAGTGCTTTATATAAAAACATTAACTGCTGCTGATGATATTCAAAGTTTTTGCTGTAAGTTCTGACATTTATAAAACTGATAAACATAAAAAATTTCTAAAATCTGTTTTAATATTTCAGTTGATTTTGTCATCTCATGTAGCTTCTTGTTTCTTAAGATAGCAATAAGCTCATATCGCTGATAAAAACTTTAAATATTCTTACATAGACTTTCAATACAAAAAGATGGACTAGTTGAATAATTTTAGATAAAGAAACAAAGAAAAGCATTGCATATGTACCATAGTATAATTATCATGTGATCAGCTGGAAAATACAGGATTTCAAAGACTCTTATCACCTGATGTTTTCTTTTTTATTTTGATAATCTTTCTTGGCCAAATATATAAGATATCAAACTTGTTAATTATGATAGGCTTGTCATTTTTTCTTACTACAACTTTCAGTTAATGAGATTAATGGGACTCACTTGTCAATATATGATAATATTATTTTTATTTAATATTGATTGGTTGTCTCTGTGATCCTGTAACACTCTATTTGTTGGAGATTTCATTGCTTGTCCCTGCTGAAAAAAGTGGACATTTACAAAATGTTTAATATACTTCAACGGTATCAATTTGTCTTATCATGGGTCAAATAATTTGTAAAATTTGAGGAATTCATCATTATATAACGAAGACTAACTTATTCTCTCCAGTACAACAGTTGAAGATGAAGCATAGTCAACTACATGAAATCTCTAAGAACATTTGATTCAGTTTCAGTCAACTCATAAATGGCAGCTGACTGTAAATATCTACTTATGGTTAATGATAAATTTAAACATTACACATATCGATAAATGCATATATATTATTAGAATGCATGTAAACAGGTATAATATCAACATGTCCCTTATCTATCTACTCTATACATATTGTGTATTTGTATACTTTGAAAAATGCAAAGTATACAAATAGATAAATGGATAAGACCATAAAATATTTCAAGCTTCTATATTTTATCCTGAAATTATAAGAACACTGCAAAAATCCTTATTGAATTAGGTCTTTTGTGCTCAGAAGATTACAATGTAAATAGAATTAAACTCTATACATACCTCTTCTAAATTGTTTAATACCATTAACAACATTAATAGACAAATGAGTTCAATTTTGTAATTGAAGCTCATTTCTCATTGTCTACTTGGATATTTGAAGTTTTTCTGTAATTCTAATACTGAAGATTTTCCTAAAAGAATCTCTGAAAATGCTGAAAGGATCCTTACTTGTGTCAGTAGAAAAAAAAATTCTTACTAGGAGTAAAACAAGGCGATTATGGTAGCTAGGGATCCTTCCAGATCTGCAAAGACTTCTTTTACAAAATCTTGGAAAATCTCCATCTATTACAGTGATCTGCAACTTTTTCAGAAATTCTAACATTTATGGCAAATCATGGAAACAAGTTCACATGAAAATGAAAATGTTTGTTCTATTGATTTTAATTGTTACTGCTGTTGAAATTACTCAAGTAATTTGGTGTCTGTTATTTTGTACATTTCTTTGTTTGTGATTCCATACCTCTCCTAAGATTTGAAAAAGTATGGTACTCACTGGCTTCATTTGTTTGGAGCCATTTTTAATCAATGATCTGAGAAAATGGTTGTATACAGCTGGCAGTTTAAATATTTCTGCATGAGTTTTGAAAACAACAAACGATACTTTATATTAAATGGAAAAAATATTTATATCACATGTCAGATAAAATGTATGTATAACATACCAAATAAATTAAAACAAATAATCTTTGTAAATTGGTTTACTGTTCATTAATATATTTAAATTTTTATATATAAAGTTTAACACTTAAATTACTATTTATTTAACTGGCTTATAGTCTGCTAAGATGCAAGAGAACCTGGACTTTTGATAATATTTCAGGTTCAACCATTTGCTATTACTCAATTAAAATTAATGCCAGTGGGATTTATATTGTTGAGTTTTTCTGCTTCCCACTATTCAGACATATTTCACATTCATATCAAGTAATGGCCAAGGTTATAAGAACCTAACAAAAGAGGAGCCATTTACCAACAAATGCAATGATGTGTGTTTATGTTTATGTGCATAAGACAAAGGAAAAACAAAACCAAAGACTAACATTTCAGTGGAAAGATCTTTATATGCATCAATAAGCAGAACCAGTGTATTCAAAGCAGGACAGAAAGTTCCATTTTTTTACAAATCTTTATCTGCTGTTGGAAGAAAGAGAACTTCTTTCAACTGGTAATTCTAAAGATTTTTTACCAAAAAGATATTGACAGGTATGATAATATAATATGCATACAAAAATGTTATATTTGACAGTTTGTATTGAGAATAATTTTTAAAAAAATAATAAGCTCTAAAGATGAACACTTTTTTGTTTAATTAAAAAACAATAATATATCTTGTTGATGTGTTTAATTTTAATGTTTTTTTTTAATTACCAAATATTGTTTTTTCATATAGAAGTATCTTTTCAATCAAACATGCTTAAATGGAATCCATATTGTTCATTACTTAATCTACCTGCATATTGTCCTTTAGCATGTTTTCATATCAGGTATAAATATTTTCTTTTTATTCTTTTTCTAGAGTTGGCAGAGTTCTAACCTTTGTAAATGTAGGGATGATCCTAGTGCCTAGGCAATGCAAACTAATCTTTGTCAAGGTGCTGGCTGCAATCTACATTGCATTGGTTATTTACTCAGTGGCCAATTATAATCCCAGGTGCCGGATCAATATGCCACACATGATCCAGAATGATCGATGGTTGAGGACATCAGATACAAGCAGGTGTCGAATTGATTTGGATACTTTGGGTGAGTGGATTTAAGTTTTGGTTTAGATTTTTTACGTCTTATTTTAGAGAACATTACTTTATTTGGTATGCAAAATAGTAACATTTATGCCATTATTGATACCTTTCAGATTTTGTTTTTATCTAATTGTGGATTAATTTTATAATTTTTATAAGAACCATCTTTCTGGCTTTTAATTTTTATATGGTTTAATATTTTATTATATCAAATTTAAGCTAATCGATCTGATGTCTCATAAAGTTTTTCTGTCAAAAGGATAATTAGTGAAATAGAAACAATACAATACTATAATAATGGAATCCCATTCTACAAAGAATGCATTGAATCAAAACCATTCTTTCACAATGAAATACACAATTTAGCTGCTGAAAGGTGGCATAAGGCCATAAAAGTTCAGGGAAAATATTTTGATATCTGAATAAAAATGTTATGTACCTATAAAAGATAATTGTATTTTCCACCTTAAAACTGGTTTCAGTTTTTATCACACCAAACAGAAGTAAGATGTATTTTGAATGATGACAGGAATGTGATATGAAATACAAATCAATAAATTAGTCAAAGCTAACAATTGTTTTGAATATAGAAGACTTATTAACTTTATACTTTGAAAATTTGGAGCCAAATTAAAAAGAAATTCTAAACCTTTTCATTTTGTGGCTGAAAAAGTATATATTTTTTGAACATTAAATTAATAGAAGTTATATTACAGTTTTTTATAAATCCACAAATTTTGCAATGACATCAAGAACAGAGCCTCAATCAGGTCAGCAGTACTTTGTGAATTTTCCATTGAAGAGGTGGCAGATCTTTTCAATTGGCTCACACATTTGCTTAGGATAAAGAAATTCCAACAAAAAACCTACAATTCCACCTTGCTAGTCTATGACATGTAAACCTCTGGTTTAATAGGTGGGATTTGTTATCACACACCGTGCTATTATAAGAATTTCACTAACATTGGCCAGTGGCCTATTTTGATGTAGTTCCCACATATACAAGGGAAAAAGGGCCAAAAACAGTTGTGGAAAACTGTCCAAAATCTTTGTTCATGAAGTTAAGCTTTGATAGTAAAATAAGTTCATACAACCGGTGTTGGGGAAACAATAGTGGTGCCTGATCAAATGATGGGCCTGTGATCATGTATGGTTTCAAAATTTAAACATTATTATCACTAACCCAGGTCACCCTATCAGTACCTCATGATATCACCAGATTTTGTTGTTTCTCTGATACAGTGTGAGAATTCACAGATGCAAATTAAACCATTTATATATTTCTTCTTTTCTTATGTAAGCATCACAAGTTTAGCCAGGTGTTCTGAAGAAATTTATATAAACTTATGTATTCAGTATTTTAGGCTTATATATTTTACACCAGCTCTGCTTTTTAATGCAAATATTTCTGTACAAGTTGTGAAGCATTTTGTATGACATATTAATTTGGATGCAACTCTATTTATGTTAGCTATAATTTATGAATGCAACACATTTGATAAGTGATATATGTATAATATTGCATTTGAAGATTATGTACTTTGTGATAACAGTTCTCAGCATGCTGATCTGATAGTTGTGTTAACAATATTGATAGAGATAAAGATGTTTATACAAACAAAACATTTGAGCAACCTTCTTTTAAATGATAGATAAATATTGATATATGATAGCCATAAATTACAGCCAACAGTACTAATTGCAAAGTTATGAGTGGCAAATGGAAGTTGACAGGTGCTCACCTTTGTTTTTTGTTTTTATCTCAGATAATCTCCTTAGTGCTAGCCTCTCTTCTGGAAAACTTTAAACACTGATTTTATTATAAACAAAAATGAATGCATTTGTATACATCTGGAAGACTTCATATTTATTTACATAATGTTTAATTATATATGTTACTATCCTTTTATGAATGTGTATCAGGCAAAAATAAATCCCTATAAATACTTATATAAGTACTATTACTTTTTATGAATGTGTTGTATATGAAATACTATTCTGTCATGTACAGTCAAATGTACTCTCCAATGATAAAATATATGATTTGAAATATTGACTTTAAAGGCAGCTGTTAATCAATCTTTATATAATGAAATTCAAGGAAATACAGAAAAGATGAAAAAATATAACTATTCAGACTTAACCTGCTCAGATATGAAATCCTTCTAAAAGGGACAATTTCATTTTCATTTTAACCAAAAGATAAACCAAATTGATAGGTAATTAAAGATGTGATTTATTAGTGACTATCAAGTTAGATCAACCAGAGAGCATGGTCTACATTTTAGGAATCTACATACTTTCTTGAGCGAGTCTTTTCCTGTTAGTAATTTTGTTTTTATCACAGAAAAATGTGTATATGCATCTATTCTCAAAACATTTTCAATGATCTAATAGCAAAACTATAACAATTGTTTTTGGCAAAAACTGCTGGCTATTCATGCTAACATTTGACGATGACATCATCATCATCATCATCATCATCATCATCATCATATTATATTATTATTATTATTATTCACTCATCTGCTTGTACCCCAAATTTCTTGTCATCAGCCTGATCACTAACCTATCATGTCACTGTCAATGGTAGACAGAGAGATTTGAGTAAATATCACAAATTGATAAAATAACATAAAAACATCAATATTTTAAATACCAAACAGGGAGAAAAAGGGTGTATCCTAATTAGTTTTTCCATTTAGTTTAATTCATGTTTGTTCATTGTTTTGGTATGCTGCAGTCTAGACAAATCATGATTTTTATGTTTTCTATATTGTTCCAAGCCGGCATAACCAAATGTTGCAGGGTTAATGGACATTTTCTAAAAAAAAAAAAACAAATAAAAAAAAGAAAAAACTTTCACCCTATCTGCATATCTATAAAAGTTTGTCTATTAAGATATTTTGGCCATCAAAAAATGTTGAAATGTTTCTAAAGACAGAGTTATTGTTACATTTCTTTTAATATAAAATTGTTCCTCTTGCACTCCTCCAAAAAAAGACTAAATTTCCACAATAAGTCTTTGGTTGATAATCTTGTTTGTGTTGGTTTATCGTACTTTTAAATGCATTTAGTGTTTGTTTATAGAAAATTTATTGTTAAAATCTTTCATTATTTTAAGGAAGATAAAGAAATGACAGTTGTCTTGATACTTGTTATATTGAACACAGATAGAGAACTTATAGGAAGAATTAGGAAGGTACTTAAAGAGACATTGAAACCTCTGAAAATATTCTTAGAGGCAAAACTTAATGCAAGTTTCTTTATTATCACTAGCTAAAAATCCACTCTACAAGCAGGATTTTAAGTTAGTTACTCTAGAAGTTCTAAATGGGGATTTGGGCCCCAATAAAAGAACATGGGCTTTGACTTAAAAATACATAGTCTAAGTCCAAATTTGCCTGACTCAAAACTGAAAACATGTCTTCATGATAGAATACAGCATACTGACAGTCATTTAAAAGATTTTTCAACTACTGTTGACCTGGATATATTGATGCACCTATGTCCTTTACAAATACTAGGCACCACATGTTGACTTATTTTCATTTCAAACTAGTTCTGTCTATATAATCAGCATCACACTGATATTTAAACTGATAAATAATTAATATGATGAGAAGGTAGAACATATTTATAGAATGATCTTAACCATAGTAAAGTCAAAAAGCAACAGGTGAATAACAATTTATTATACTTATATGTACTTAATGAATTGTACCTTATTTGAAAATAATCATCATGAACTCTTTAATTTTGAATATCTGAAAGAATATTCCAACAAAGTTTTCAAGTATCCAAATTGCAACAATAAAACCAAGCGTAATATGATATTATGATTTTGCAAGTTAATAAACATTGTAGAGAGGTTTATGCTAATCATTCCATGAACAAAAAATGTAACTGTGTATTTTTAAGCCTTGATTTTTTAGTAATTTCTGTTCATTGATTACATTTTTCTGCACCAATAACTGTTTTGTGAGCTGCACCAATAACTGTTTTGTGATCTGCACCAATAACTGTTTTTGTGATCTGTTTTGTGAACTGCATATCCTTTATCAAGAGTAACATAATATTTTCATATATAATGTTCTTTGCATGTAACATCTTATTGGAATGACATATAAGAGACAAATTCCAAACAAATTTTATTCTTTCTTCTAATGCACCACATTTTAGATCCAGTGTAAAAATATTTTGAACAATTAAACTAAAAGTATGAAAAATGATAAATCCATTATTTCTACATAATTTTGACTTTTATTTTTTTTCAATAAATCTAATTCGATTTTCTTGAAACATCCAACAGATGAAACATGAGAATCAAATTCTTCAAGTTATTATATAGGTTTTCAGAAATGATTATATTTGTTTTGAAAAAAGCTATATAAATGCTATTGATGTTGTCATTTCATTGTCAGAATTTAAACTTGATTTGCAAGATAATTATTGATTTTTCAGGATCATTTTGTTTGGCTAAACAATTTTTTTCTCATTTCTGAACTTTTTCAAATCAAGGTAAATGTTTCTAACTGCTGGCCTATCATGAAAAATCTAAGAAACAATACACTTCACTCAAAGATGATCTAGAACCGTGCAAGAATAGATAATTAAACTCCTTGTCTGTTCAGTACAATCAATCTTATATATTGTATGTCAGTGTGTATCTTAAACTTCAGAAGAATCTGACAAGAAGGTGGATGTAAATAGAATTTTCAAAATGAAATGTTCCTTAATAATTGAACTAGCTGACATCAGTACAAACAAAGATTAGAGGCATCACAAACTTTTTTCAAGAGCTGCACATTTTATTATTTACATTATACTTGGACTATTATCCTCATGTTTGCTAATATAATTGCACAAGTTTTATTGACTGTATTTGATATTATTTAAGACACTTTTTTTTTCAAAAATGGCTGGAAATATCACCCTGCATCTTATATGTGAAGTTGAGACTGCCTGTAGGCTAATTTTATCCTAGGCAATCAGTACTGTGAGTTATAATTTTATCTCAGTCATTTCTTTATAGCCCAATTCCATAATAATAATTTACTCATCAACGTTGTCATCATTGTCATTACTATTATTATTACCAGTAGTGTAAAAAGAATTATTGTAATATCAACATTCATCATACTAGCTGATTCATCATACTTAAATATGTATCAGCACACAATAAATCCTACTGAAATAGTAGGGAGAAATTGTACAAATAAGTAGATTTTTATATAACAAATATACAAACAATAATTATGAATATTGTTTAAAATGGTGAAATAATAAACTTGTTTTTTTAGATTTTTGTGTGAGGTAATGTTCCACTTTGATAGACTGCAAATTGTAGGGTAATCTGTGTGAATTTGGAAAAATTCAGTGTAATATTGTCTGTATTCAAAATAAACACTTCAAAGTTTGTGAAGAAAGCATGTATGGATGTGACTTAGATTGTATTTGACGTCTGAGTGTTTGTCACTTCATTGTTTGCCAATTTAGTTTGCATTGAATGAAGGAAAAAAACTGTGTTTATGTTAAAATGATTTTTAACTTATAGTCTGAACTTCAGTTGAAAGTTATTTTATGATGAGTGTCATCACATAGTGTGTAGTTTTTCAGTTGATTTTCTTCACTGTTTCTTAATTGTTTGTTTTTTATATAAGCAGTATAAGTCACATGATAGGCTCCAGAAAATCTTTAAAATTTTGGCACAACTGTACCTTTGATCAGGTCAAATTAAGGTCAGACATAGTCAATGACATGCTATGCAATATTTTTGAACCAATCAAATTACATTAGTCGTGTAATTTAATTTGGATCCTATGTTTTGGATCCTATGTTTTTGTTAAACTTTTGAAGTTTTGAGAACAATATAGGGTCTGGATTAAACATTGAAAGTTTAACAACACAGGTGAATATTCTTGTTTGAATAGTAAGGCATATAAGATGAGAAAAGTTTTGATAGCAAATGATTACATATGATTAACAATTATATGAGACTTAATTTTTTACATTAAGATTATTGTTTAATGTTAGTGTCATTGGGACAATGGCTAGCAGGAAATGACAGAAGAAAATTCAGAAACAACGCATTGAATGAGTTGTTCAGTTCAGCAGAGCATGGAAGTGCTTGACTCATCATGCCAGTATACTGTTACAACCAGTAATAAGGAGTGTTAGAGAAAAATGATAACAACAACAAAAATTGCAATATGAGTTCTGGTAAAAAACATGCAATGATAACAGAAAACAATTGCAATATGAGCACTGGCAAAAATGGTTGCTGAAGACATTAGGTTTATAATACCCCAAAATTCATATACAGATGTCCTCAAGGACACATGGCACAGTGGATAAAGGTGTTAGATCCAGTGACAGGACCAAGGAGTGTGAGTTCAATACCCGAGAGGGGAATTAAATTATATTAAATATGGCACGTGGAGCTAGAACAGTCTACCCCAGTGAGCAAAATAAAGGGTTCAGTTTGACATGAAGAAGGCCAAAACATTGTAATAAATATTATGACAAAGATGACGACAATAGTCTGAATAATGTAAATGGTGAGTTCATAGTATTATAGAAACCTTAGATATTGTTTGGTATATGACTGCATCCTTTGCACTAATTGTTCCTCATTATTAAGAGTTATGAAATGAAGACCAATTTTTATGAAGAGCAATGAAAGATGGGTTGCTCCTGTATACATTGTGTGTTTGTTTTTTTACTTGAAATGGTATGTGGATGTGACTTGTATACTTATCAAACCAATCATAAATAGGTTCAAATAGAAACAGATAGCTTAAAGTCAAACAAAGTGTGTGGCATTGATGGTATTCCAGGTGAGCTCCTGAAGTATAGTGGTCGCCAATTGCTTCTAGTGTTGAACACTGAAAAATTTGGGTTATTCAACAGTGGAACAATGGAAATATTTTTCCTATCTACAAACACTCATTAAAATAGTCATGAGACTTCTTTGCTATCCTTTGTTGGTAAGATGCTGGTCCAAGTCTTACTCACTCAAATTCTTCAGGACATTTTTAATATTGTCCCATTGAAGAAACATATTGGGTTTTGTTCTGGGTGCAGCAAGATTGACGTGAATTTTATTGCTCATCTCATCCAAGAGAAATGCCATGAGCAATGCTGTGATCAGATGCCTTCCTCTTCCAATTTTTCTGAGTATCATCAAGTACTTTCACAATGGCATGGCTGTCTGTGTTCAAAATGGAGCTTCAAAGAATGCTACATTTATATTCTTTTACTTTCATTTACCTGATTCAGTATTTATAATCTTTCTCATCTCTAAAAACTGCATCCTATGGAAATTTTCTTAAGCAAAACTCTTCTATTCTCTTAACACTTTTCAACCATTTTATTTTTAAGTAGCAGTTTAAATGGCATCCAATTTCAGAAATATTTTGTTTGTTTTAACTTTGTAATTGGATAAACACTTCTGATGGAATAAAAGATATCATACTGAGTATCTAATTCTCTTGAAACAAGCAAACACACATGATACTAACTTTGATCAGATTTAACTAAAAATGAGAAAATCTGTCTTCTAACTGATAACAGACTAAAAATAAAAAAGAATTTTTGTTGCCAAGCCTGGGAAAACAAATGTTCCTTCAAAGCATCACAGAATGAGAAAAATCACTTGTCATTATTAATTTTTTCTTAGTTTTTCTTTCATCTTATTTTGTTATTTTTTATCACAACACTTTATAGCTTTATCAACAAAGTACTATCACATGTCAGATAGACTTATCATGGTAGACAAGTACAAATCTTGTTGGAAGTTAAATATTCATTATTTAGCAATATATAAAATGTAAAAATACCAGAAAATTATAATAAAGAAATAACAAAATTAAAATGAAAGACAATTATTTTTGAAAATTAATAAACTAACTTATAATTTAAATAAAAATTCATTATATGTATATATAAATATTCATTATATGTATATATAAATATTCATTATATGTACAGTGCTGTTCGATAAAAGTGACTCACCTGATTTTTTTACTTAAAAATTTTTTTGCCTATTGTTTTTGGGGTCAAACTAATTTTTAATCTTACTAATATAAAGACCCCTTCCCGACCACCTAGTAAAAAGGTTTACTCACCCTAAGGTATCGAACAGCACTGTATATATAAATATTCATTATATGTATATATAAATATTAAATATTGAAACAAAATACACATTTGAAGGTAAATAAAATGAGATTATTTATCTATATTTTTATCAATGTAAATCATATTATGATCCCATTTTGCTAACCAGAAGAAAAAAGGAAAAAAGAGGAAATTAGAATGAAAATTTAAGATAATATAAAAGCTAACAAGATTTGTTCAGAGATGTGTGCAATTTTGCATAGAGTTCACATAAATATTTTGAAGTCAATTTTTTAAAAGTTTGTATATTTAAAAATTTTAGACTAATATTTAAACATTTTTTGAAATATGTTATTGTTTGTCTTTACGAGGAAAAATGAAACTTGACTATTAAAATTTCTGCCTATCTTTTTAGATGTTGTTCAGGAATCTAAATATTTCTTCTTAGTTTCAAAATGATGCATCCCTATGTCCTTATCATTAGTAGCTGAAACTCAATAAGTTTTTTTTAGATTACATATATATCAGGTCAATATCAGTTAAATCAATACACAGTAAAGAACACAAACTACTTTAGAGAGATTATCAAAGAGACATCAATCTACACAAGCAAAATAAATCTGTTTACTGAAGTGACTGCAAATAAGGCCTTATTAAAGTTTTGAACCAAATTAGAAATTGATGAATCTCAGAAATAATGTACCAATGGAATTTTCTGATAATACCATATCAAAAATACAAATTAATTCCCAAAACTACACAGCCTAAATGTATGATCCTACAATGCAACAGAGGTAACAAATCTATTACAGATTTTGTACTGTACAAAATTTCATCTGAAAACAAGAGAATGACCCAGCAGACATTGTAAAGAAAGAAACAAATTACAAATATGTGGTAAATTCCCCAAAATCATTGAATGTTTTGCTTCTCTTTCATTTTATTTCCAGTTTGCACATTTTCATTTGGGTTTAAATTCTGGATTAAATTTATTTTTATTTATTCATGCATAAAACACATAGAAAAGCTATGGAATTATTCAAACAAATCTTGTGTTTTAAACATTTTATTTTTGTTTATTCTGTGTAATTCTGTGTATTCTTTGAGTGTATTCATGTACAGCATTTGTATGTTTGCAACAAAAAGCAAAAATGTCACCATAAATAAAAGCGGTTAAGGACAAATTAAACAAAATGACAACAATAGATTCAAAGAAATTGCTCACATCATTTATTCATTGTTACACAAATCAGCTGCTACAGATGCAATAAGTTGTTTTCAAAAGTTGATTTTTAGCAAGTTTAATCCTTGGAAAAGTTGAATTGGGCTTTATGCCAATTTTAATAACTTCATACATATTTTGATGTTATTTATATATGAAAAGGTTTATAAATACAGTGAAAAAATAAAACAGTGGAAAATATAAAAGTTTTGCATTGTTAATATATTATATAATTTTAAATTGTTATATAATAAGGAATTTTATGTATTAAGATTTTACAAGTATATATTGTATAATTTTGAATCTCATACTCTGACTGGGAATTTCATTTTTAAGGAATCATTGATAGCACAAATGTATTGTGCTGTTATCTGCAAAGCAAGAAGACTTTCAATTTATACTTGTCTGTTCCTTACCAAAATAAATTGAACTGAATAAAAAAAAAAGAAGTAAAATGCTATTTTTTTACGTAATGGTCAGTGTTATACAACTGAATAGAAATTTATGTTTTTGTTTGTTGTTACTTTTGCAGAATATTAAATCTTCTGCTGGTTTTCTCTGTGACTTGCTGTGGTATATTGTGGCCTGTCAACAGCATTTGGATATCAGAAAAAAATGGGAGAAAAAATTCCAATGATAAGATGCACCTCTATTCCAACCCCCAAAATTATGGATGTAATTTGAAATTGTGAATTGCAGACTAAAAGATTTTTGACAGAATTTTTTTTTTTCTTTATATACTCTGAATGTACAAATGTGCATTGTTTATTGAAAGCTGTGAGAGGGTCTATGGATTGGGAAGAATAGGTTTTTATAGACAGTATGAGAAGAAATTCTGTCCATTTTACATCATACATTTTCTCTTTTTTTTTCCTCTACTGCTGTTCATAGGAAAAACTCAAATGCAGCAAGTGGTTTGAATGCAGGCCTGGCAAGACTTTAATATATGTTCTATTTTCATTTTTTATTCTTCATATTAAAATAAATTATTTGTTTACGTATTTAAAACAATAACACTAAAATTATCAAATTAAATCTGCTATAAACATTTTAGAGAGAGAGAGAGAGACAGAGAGAGACAGACAGACAGACAGAAAGAGAGAGGATTTTTTTCAGCAAGTCCAAAGAATATCTATTTGAATGTTGTTATAGTCATGGTTCATTAACTTAAAATAAAACAGATTCTGTAGTTTCTTTTTCAATAAATCAATAAAAAACTATAATGTTAGTATGACAACCTGCCTTTAGTTTTGATAAAATAAATTATTTGCATATAATATATAACAAGCAAAACAGGTTTTTCTAAATAAGTAAACGATTATTTGATATCATTAATAAGTCAATTTTATTAACTAATATTTATGTTCATTTACAGTAAGATGTATCAAGCATGTAAGCTAAAATTTTGCTTCTTAGAAATAAAGTAAAATGAACAGTTTAAAATCTATTGTTCTATTGTGATCATCTTTATAACAAAGGTATAACAGTCTAGAATTGAAAGACAAAAAGTTTAAACTACATTTGTGCACGCTATATATATATTGATGTAGTCAGTTATGGTAGCTGGATTTGGCCAGCATATCAGGCATTTGAAAAGAGACTCAATTGATCAGCTTAATAACAAAATTACTGCATAAAAAACACAAGTAAATTCCAGTTCGCAATCACATTACAGACAGGTTTTTCTAACATGAATTAGTTTTAAGGTAAATTTTTGATACTCGGCAATGTAGAAGCCTTAGATGTTCTGGTTTACTCTGTTGTTATTATGTTGTTGTTTGTAGTTGAGAAGGTGTTTTGTGTTGACAAACAAAAAACAAAAGTGTTAAATTGTTTCAGAAAATAAACAAACAAAAGATTGAAACAAAATGGGATAGAATTTTTTATTCTATTGAGAACATTTTCATGTAGGGAAGATTTTGAGGATAATTTCTGTAAGAAAATTGTGAATTCAAAGAATGTCCCCAAGAGTATCCATGTAAAAAGGATGAAGGAAAAGTTGAACTTACTCTGATGGTGAATTAAAGAGTGAGTGAGGTGTATTGTCTAAGCCATGTGCATCTATTGCATGGAGTGATAATTTTAACATCTTATCGTGATCTTGGCCTGAAGTGAAAAAGAGCTAGCCTCTTCAGATTCACAAACAAAAAACAAAAGTGTTAAATTGTTTCAGAAAATAAACAAACAAAAGATTGAAACAAAATGGGATAGAATTTTTTATTCTATTGAGAACATTTTCATGTAGGGAAGATTTTGAGGATAATTTCTGTAAGAAAATTGTGAATTCAAAGAATGTCCCCAAGAGTATCCATGTAAAAAGGATGAAGGAAAAGTTGAACTTACTCTGATGGTGAATTAAAGAGTGAGTGAGGTGTATTGTCTAAGCCATGTGCATCTATTGCATGGAGTGATAATTTTAACATCTTATCGTGATCTTGGCCTGAAGTGAAAAAGAGCTAGCCTCTTCAGATTCACAGCGTGTATGCTACCAGATTTTTTTATACAAGCCCAAAAGCTGAAAAGGGGTTGCTGCTGACATTATTATCAACACATGCATGTCTAGTAAAAAGGTACTACAACTCTTTATTGTTTTAGTATTAAAATATCATATTAAGATGTATATGCAAGTATGTAGGCACTTAAACAGTATTATGTATTAAGATTTTACAAGTATTAAACTGCATTGGTAAGAAGGGGCCTTTGCCTTATTTTGATATATTTTCTTTGCCATACTTAGCTTTTAGTGATTATGTCACTCACTTTTAATCTCACAGTATGAGTGTTTCTATGTCCTTTGGTTTATGAGGTAAAAAATAAATTTCTTCTTTATTATCAATAGATTATTTATTTTCTGTCTGAATTTTTGGTATGAGGAGTTATCATTTTTACA
The DNA here is from genome assembly GCA_903632075.3 of Acanthosepion pharaonis. Lineage (NCBI taxonomy): Eukaryota > Metazoa > Mollusca > Cephalopoda > Sepiida > Sepiidae > Acanthosepion > Acanthosepion pharaonis. Next base: position 1,276,062 of record CAHIKZ030004799.1, on the reverse strand, counting down.
TTATTTACACTTGGACTAGTGTCCTCATCTTTGTTGTCATTATCACAACAGTTTGGCCATTGTGCTGTCTGACCTTCTTCAAGTGTCTGTCATTCCAGGTGACCTGAAGAAGACTAGAGAGTATGATGGCTAAAACGTTGTTATAGTAGCAACAAATAGGAGGATATTAGTCCAAAATATATGCAATTGCATGAATATTTTTTTAGGTTTTGTTGATGTTACTGTATTTGTATATCCTCTATGATTAACTAAATGGAGAAGCAAATTACTTGTGCAAATCATCTTGGCATAACTTACTTTATTAAATCTTTAGATATCAGAAGGGCAGGGGCAGGGGATCATTCAATGTGATGAATTCCAATGTGTGATTACTATTTATGCTAGCTACTAATAACAACTAATAACAATAGGAAATGGTCATAACAGTGAAAACCAATTGTCCATGCCAAAATTTGGAAGAGAATAAACATTTTTATACAACACTTTCAAAAACATTTTGATTTTGAGGTATAAATCAGTCAGTCATTTATGTGCCATTCATGATACATGCTCAGTAGGTTGCCATTTCTTTCTGCGGTATTAGCATGTAAGTGAATTTCAGTCAGTTATGTGCTATGCGTGATACATGCTTAGGCAATCATGTATCTTTTGTTACATGACTGAGGAGGCAGATTTTTTTCCCACAATAGGTTGCCATTTCTTTCTGTAGTAGACCAGTTGCCATCCAAGGCTATAGAATGTGGTATGTCCTGCGATTTACCGATAGCTGGTGGAGAAGAGGATTCATACCTTTCCCACGGGTATTAGCGCATAAGTGAATTTCAGTCAGTTATGTGTCATACATGATACATGCTCAGGCGATCATGTATCTTTCAATACATGACTGATGAGGTAAATTTTTTTTCAGGCAGTAGGTTACCATTTCTTTCTACGGTAGACCAGTTGCCATCCAAGGCTATAGAAACCAGTCTGTCCTGTTATTTATCCAAAGCTGGGGGGGCAGAAGAGGATTCATACCTTTCCCAAGGGTATTAGCATGTAAGTGAATGTAATGGATTCAACTAGAATTCAAGCTCAGCCCTCCGATTCCTCAATCTGAGCTGTTATCCCTTATTTCCAACACAAAGATTTACATTGATTTAATTCCCAAGTTCAAATGCGACAATACAGCACAGATTTGTCAGCTTCTTATATACACGTCTACACCAAGGAAGTCAGTCAGTTATGTGCCATGTGTGATACATGCTTAGGCAATCATGTCTCTTTCTACACATGACTGACGAGGCAGATTTTTTTCCTGCAGTAGGTTGCCATTTGTTTCTGCGGTAGACAAGTTGCCATCCAAGGCTATAGAACCTGGTCTGTCCTACTATTTACCCATAGCTGGGGGAGAGGAGAAGAGGAATGATACTTTTCTTAAGAGTATTAGCACGTCAGTGAATGTAATGGGTTCAACTGGAATTTAAACTTGGCTCTCCGATTCCTCTATCTGTGCAGCTATCCATTACTCAAATACTGAAATGAAATGTTTTAGAACAGCCAGTAGAAACCATTGATATTATTCTTTATTTGAAACCGGAATTATAAAGCTTAGTGAAAAACAAGCCTTCGTAAATTCAGTTATCATTTTTCTAGAACTCATATTGGTGACTCAAATGTTGCATATACACTCATGTACACAATTATTGGCACCTCTTTTCAAAAATGGATTTTTATTTAATTTTTTGCTAAAATTAGTATCTACATAAATAATTTTTCATTAATGTAGGCACAATTGTTTAAGGAACATGAAACAAAAGTTAAATTTCAAAAACAATTTATTTTTAACAAGCAAAGAAACATAATTGAATGGTTCAAGGTTACTGACACCTCTACACCATTTGATGGTTAACAATTAATAGTGTATCTTTTATGTTTAATAACTTCCTTCAATTTATGAGGGTGGTTTCAGTTAGCTTTCAACACAGACCAGAAGGAATTTTAGTCCAGTCTTTAATCACATATTTTTACAATTGCTTCAAATTAGATGGCCTTCTTGCTTTCACTCTTTTTCTTTAGCTTCTACCATAAATTTTCTATCAGGTTTAAGTCAGGATTTGTGCTGACCATGGGAGGACATCTATCTTTTTTTCTTTCAAACAAATTTTGGGTTAAAAATGAGGTATGTTTGGGATCATTGTCCTGCATGAAGGTCTGGTGGCATCCAAATTGAAGTTACTTTGCCAACAATTTCAGTTTTTTGTTTAAACATTGAAATAATACTTTCTTTTTTTTTTCATTGTTCCTTCAATTCAAATCAATTTTCCAGTGCCTTTAGCAGAAAAACAGCTATACAATATCATGTTGCCTCTGCCATATTTACTGGTAGGGGTGGTGTTCTTTGGATTGTAGGCTTCTCTTTCACTCCAAATGGTAGTCTTATTGTTGTGACCAAATAATTTGGTTTAGTCAAACCACAAAACAGTATATCAAAAACATTCAGGCTTCTTCAAAAAGTCACTTGCAAATTTCAAATGAGCAGTTAAGTAGTTCTTCTTCAACAACATCATCTTCCAGGGGTGCACACCTTCAAGCCACTTCTATTAAGAGTAATCATTGAACATGAAGCATGAACGCTGATATCAAATTGACTTTAATTGCTGCAGTTATTGTCTTTGGATCATTGTTGATCATTCTAATTAAAATCTACTCATCCATTTCTGGAAATAGCTTCTTTCAGCCACATCCACTCTTGTTCGCCAACAAACAGGTATCTTGATGCTTCACAATTATGTTGCAAACAGTTGATCTAGCCATATAGAAATTCTTAAATTGTGTCTTATACCCCATCTCCAGCAACATGGAGATAAATATATAGTGTCATATACCCATCTTTTTCCTTAAGTCATAATTGTGCTCCTGCACCTTTACCATGACATCACAGACAGAAGAGGTTGTCAACTAAAAAAGGTTGTGAAAAGATTGTGCAAGTGATGTCACATAGCCTTGTCATACATTATTCTAGAAGTTTCTGTATTTTAGAACATTCTAAGAATGACATAACCTCTATAATTTGACACATATTCTTATTTTGTAGTCTAAATCAGTGTTTTTTCACAATGCAATAATTAAATTGTTATGCAGGTGCCAATAATTTTTAATCATGGTTGAAATTTTTATTGGCTGATATTATCATATCAAACATTGCCATTATAATTTAATTGTTCACATTATTATGACATAGGCATTTTTATAGGCATCTAATCTTAATGAGAAATTCAATGAAGACCAATTCTTGACAAGAGGTGTCAATAATTGTGTACATGAGTATGTGTGTGTGTGTTTGTGTATGTGTATTGTGACACACCTATGATTTCATTAACCATATATGTGTAAGGCTAAAAAGCCCCCCAAATCCAAAATCCTACTTTGAAAGATAGTTAAATATAAATAAAAAAATAAAAATAAATAAAATACAATGTTTTTCAACTTTGCAAGTGAATATGTTATAAGATCAGTTTTCCCCTCCTTTTCTCTTCCAATTCTTTCTGTCTTTCCTTCTCTTCCACCCTCAAGCCAAGGGCCTGTGAACTTTGAAGCAATCCAACCCAAGAATGACCTAATTCCAAAATCAGGTGATTGACCATAAATTAACTCCAGGCACCATCAGGCTGTCCTGCTGCGATAATGTGATCAGACCCTATGGAGCGTTGCTTAGATCTTTGGCCATCATGCAAACGCATCGTGATTTTCACCCCATCTTCCTGCGTACATGGTCAAGGATGAAAGAAAACCCATGTGACAAACTTTGGGGACAGCAAAAATCTAAAATACAGAGGCAGTTTCCTATCTGACAAGTGACAGATGAACATTGGCAAGTGAATCGTTCCGATTCTTAATGGACTGCCCATTAGAATAACGAAAACAGCAAATCCTGTCAACTATAGAATGAAAGGGCTGCTATAAACCAAACTGACCAATGAACACCCATACACGTCACTGAGGATCACCGACCACTCCAAAAGAAAAGCTCCAGGAAAATTGCTGGACAACAAAATATTGTTTTTGCATAAGGACTCTCGCTTAGGCGAATTAGAACTCTGTGTGGATATATCAACCTGATTGATCAATCAACACGGATAAGTTGATTTCTTAGCTTGATCTTGTTATATATATGTATTTGCTCATATATTCTGCTCTTTCATGATCCTTTTCCCTTTGGTTAAACAATTTTTTTTCTTTTCTTTATTTGTTCCTGTATTTGTAAATAAATGTTTTATTTTGAAATCCATTGTTTTGTGTCGTTTTTTCGATAACTCTCTTATGTCACTTCCATCCCTGTGTGAACACAGAGAAAGGATTCCATCTTTTCCTTTTTTGGAACCTGTGGTTCACCTATATGCTACAAGTCCATAACAGCATATATATATATATATATATATATATATATATATATATATATATATATGTGAATAAATATACATATTATTCTTCACTGATCCTTTTTAGCTCAGAGTTTCATGCATAATGCACCTGCGTTGTGCATAAAATTCAAGTTAGGCTACCGGTGGTGAGAAATAATATGTAAATTATTAATATATATAATAAGCTCTGTTATGTTACATCAAGCATGATTTTATTAGCAGCAATTAATGTGCGATATCTTATATATATATATATATATATATATATATATATATATATATTGCACATTGATTGCTGGTGTTAATAAAATCGTGCTCAATGTAACATAACAGAGCTATTAAGTATACATTAATAAATATATATATTATTCCTCACCACCGGTATCATGACTCAGAATTTCATGCACAATGCAATCTTCAGATGCATTGTGATATATATATATATATATATATATATACATATATATATATATATATATATATATGAAGCAATATAGTCATAAGGTGTGCTATATTTATGGGATAAAGTGCTCAATATCAGAGATAGAGTGCATGTAAATATAAAGGTGAACATTGAAGTCAACACTTAGAGGCAACAGGCTGTTTCACGCTAGATGAAATCGTCAGGCCCTGACGATTGTGTCTAGCATGAAACAGTCTGTCGCCTCTAAGTGTTGACTTCAATGTTCACCTTTATATTTCTATATACACATATATATATATATGTCTGATTGAATAAATTGCAGACATTATGTCTGCTAATTTTTAACAAAATCTGTTCATACTGATGAATAACCTTTCGTGTTGATGTTAAAGGATGAGAGAAATGTGCTATAGCTGTTTAAATTTCTTTTATTTTCATTTCCCAAGTACTTTTGATCTTTTTTTATCTGTTCCTTTGTCTCCTTTAGAGAACCTTTGTCACTCAGGATTAATTCTACTCGGGATTTTTGCCAGTTGCTCAATTGCTGAGAGTCAAATGGAGAGACAGTTGAAGACAAAAGAAGAATTAGTTTAAAGTACAGCTAGTATCGGAAGTTCTTCTGCATGCAGCATTTTCTGCAGGTTTATCACCATAGACACAACTATTATGCTCCATACAACACTGGTTGGTTGATCAATGATTCCAGCAATTTCAAAGATATTAGAAATGCTTTAAAGAATTCATTGAATCAAAGTCAGAATCATTTGTTTAAACTGGAATTCATAATTCAGCTAAAAAATACAAAAACAAAATAACATTTAGAACTTTGTATTGCTTCCCGTAAAAGTTGATTAAGTGTTTGATTGTATTTATTTTTACATTTTTTTCTCATTTTAACCCCCACCTCTACAAAAATTGCTTTAAATTCTTATAGTTTCTAATAATTTCTAATTTTTTCTATAAGCAAATTAACTTTTTGACCCATTTGAAAGCAAGTAGTGAGCTTGTTTTGTTCCCAATTCTTTTCTTTTCTTTTCTTTTCCCTATTCACTCAATGGTCAAGGAAAATTAATGATGGAAGAATTATGTTCTTAAATTGCTCAGAAAAGTTTTAGAATTCTCTGTTGTTTCTACTGAAGAGCATTCTAATTGATTAAATGTTTATGTTGAAAAACAGAAAGAGTTGTGTACACATGCTAACATATGGACACAAATAACCTTATTCATTACATACACACAAATTTTCCATATTCATAATGGACACACAAATGCCCTTATTCATAGTGTGTCCAAAAAGTGCCCTTATTTATTGTGTACCCCAAAATTAGGTGCACAAAGATCTATTAAAACACTAAAAAGTTGAAAAATAAATTCTAAATTATATAAAATAATTACATGCACTTTCTGCAGTCTGCTTTGTGTCTTCTTCTTTAGTATATGTATAGACAACTGAATTATTTTTTTAAGATTCTATGCAAGTCAATAAAACATTTGATTTGCATATATGAATCAAATTTCCACTACATTTTTGTAGCATCTTGTGTGTGTGTACGTATGTGTATGTGTGTGTGTGTGTGTGCACATGTGAGAGAGAGACAAAGTAAAATAATATTTGTATATGTACATATCATTCTTGTCAAGATTGACAGAGCCAAAAATATCCAATTAAAAGGCAGAATTAAGTATATAACTTGTATTATGGCATAGTTTCTGTTATAAAAATTGGGTTCATGCCTTGATGTCATAATCATAATCTCTTAAAAGGTTTGGTTTGTTGTGTTTTACGGCATATCAACCTCAGTGGGTTATATAATGACGACAACTTATTTTTTTTTTTCTGGTAATATTTTGTTTTGTCAAGAATCTATTTCTGGTAATATTTTTTTCCAAAAATGTATTGCTGGCAATAGTTTTTTCTTCAAAAATTTATTTCTTGTAATAATTTTTTACAAAGTATTTCTGGTATTAAAACCTATTTTTACACTTTCATAATGCTTTTTACCTCAGTTTTGGGGTTAACTATTTGCCCATAGCTGGGACCCTAACAGGTGCTACCACCCTGGGTCAGGGTGGACCTGGGAACACCAGCAATTAAGAGGTGGTTCCATGCTCCTCAAAACCTCCTAATCAGAGGACTTGCTGTTGGGCGTAGTTTATTGTCTTACTCAGGATATGGATGCAGTTTATCGTCATACCCAGGACAGTCTCTTAAAAGAATTAGATTTTAATAAAATACATTTTTCTAATAACATGCATTATTTTAGCCATTTTTCAAAATATTTTCATATATATGTTAGCATTTTATTAATTCTTCTATATAGTAGTGAATGCTGGACAATTGTCTTGCAGATGAGGAGGAAACTTGAAGTAACAGATGTGGTTCTACAGAAGGATACTGAGAATATCATGCATGGAGCATGTAAGCAACAAGGAAGTTTTAAGGAAAATGAAAATAAAAAAGACACTTAGAAGAAACAGTTGAAATTTCTAGGGCACATAATGAGAAAAGAAGACTTGGAAAATTTGACACTCATAGAACAAAAAAGCAGAGGGCAACAGCGAGTACCCTACCTAATGAGCTTGTTGAAATATATGGAAGAATAGGGAGTAGTAAAAAGGTAAATATTAGTAAGAATGGCAAAAGATAGGAAGTTGTGGAGAACCATGACTGTCCACATCCTGAAGGGACATGGCACATAGAAGAATGATATTTTTTTGATAAATAAAAACCTACAAAAGAGAACAATTATAGTTATTTGTATGTAGTAACATAAAAATCATTTTTCTGTTTTGTTACAATATTTGTATCAAAACTTGTTTTCTCAGCTGAAGTCCTCCACTACATTTGGGTTCATCAATGATCCGGTGGGGTTTGGTTTCTGTCATCTGTCTCTGGTCAATAAAAGTGACAGGAAAACCAACAGTCAAGAGTTGGCTGTTGGCAAGAATCAGTGTCTTGTGAAGTACTTCCCTTAGAAATTTTTTGTTTCTCAAGTTACATGTCACTTGCCGTGGTGTGGTTTCCAGGCAGTGTTGTTTTATTTCTTTCCATCTCTTTCCCTTTTTTGCCTCTTTGCCTGTTACTCCATAGTTACTGGGAAAGTAATCAATCAGGTGTTTCCTTCAACCTCAACACACCCTTGCCATATTATCCTCAGCTTTTTGTCACTTGCACCCTGTACAACATTCAAGAATAAAAAAAAATATCTTTGTTTTATACTTTTTTGTATTTAAGCAAATAAAAAGAATATATATATATATATATATATATATATATATATATATATATATATATAGTCTTAAGGTGTGCTATATTTATGGGATAAAGTGCTCAATATCAGAGATAGAGCGTGTGTAAATATAAATAACTGCCATAATAGAATACCCACAATGCACCACTAACCCGTATATATATATAAAATAGCCGAGAAAAATAACAGTATATGTGGCCTGACAATTGCATATAGCATGAAACAGACTGTCGCCTCTAAGTGTTGACTTCTATGTTCACTTTTATATATATATATATATATATATATATATATATATATATATATATATATATATATATTTTTATATATATTATATATATATATATATATATATATATGAAAAAATATAGTTTTAAAATGAGCTATGTTTATGGGATAAAGTACTCAATATCAGAGATAGAGCCTATGTAAATATATATGATTGCACCTAGCATGAAACAGCCTGTCGCCTCTGAGTGATTTCAATGTTCACTTATATATATATATATATATATATATATATATATAATGTTCTTTAGGAAAATTAAATAAAAAATGTGTTTGTTTTTTAATGCCTATAATCCAGTATAAAAATATTATTATTATTATTATTATTATTATTATTATTATTATTATTATATCTTCCCTTCTTCCACATAGTTTTTGTTTTCAATCAGAGATCTTGCATTATGGGTGTTCTCGGCTCAAGTTGTACAACCTCAAACAGATTGCACCTTTCACAGAATATTCACAGAGCCAGTACCATTTCTGTTCAACTTCCTACATAGGCACCAATGCATATGGGACACCACTTTATCATGGTGTTGCTTGTATTCTTTCTGTGCAAGGATTCCACAAGCACTAATGATAACATTCTCTAGCCCCATGCCATTCAGCCTATACTTGTACTAAATCCACTTGTTGATTTGATGTTCTTCCAGACGGAATTAGTATTCAGGGCTTGGTCTTGAGTGGCTACCAGTGGACTTTAAGTCTTGCATTTCAGTTGCCTTTCATCAACCAATCCTACAACTTTTTTGTCTTAATGGTTTTGGTGTCCATCTCAAATTGTCCATGAAATGACCATTGCCTCTTGCTTTTAACTTCACTTTCAGTATCCGTCTTGTATTCTTACCCATTCTTGATGTTTTCTTTTACAAAGTTTTTGAATTTCACCATATACTTTAGGAGTGTCTCTTCACTGTTTACTAACTACCAGTCCAACACCCTATGTTAACTAGCTATACATTATTCAATACCAATAAGCTTTCTACCTCCTTCCTTTTGTGGAATGTATAATCTTATCATATTTAATTTTTTGAACAGAACACCATTCTTAAAAAGAATGCCCAGAGTTTTTAACTCCTGCTTTGTCCACACAACCACTGCACCACTATACTTTACCACAAATACAGCCCAGGTATTAATGGCATTTATAAAATTACAGGCATTCAACTTAGACTTCAGAAGATGATGTAACCTTTTCATGTAAATAGTTCTTTCATCTGTCTTCCAGCGGATTTCATCCAGCTCCAGAATATCAAGGTATATGTATCCAGTTTCTTCTGGGTCAGTGATGGTTTCTCCTGTTGATATTTCAACCCCTGTATCAGCAGCTCTTTACCCTCACTTAATTGTTAGTATAGCACACTTCAATATCCCAAACTTCATGCCAATGTCCTCGCAGTAGATATTCACTGTTTGCACCAATAAATCAATTCAGCTCCATTCATCAGATTGTTCTTATGCATGATATATCCAATTTTTAATTTCTCTAAAACCATTAGCAACAGAATAAAAGAATTAACAGGACAAAAGGCAAGCCAACAGGCTCTATAAAATCAAAAGAAGGATCACTGACAACAGAAAAAGAAAAAAATATTCCAAAGGAAGAGTGAATACGTTAAAGAACTCTTTTCATGATGCAAGAGAGAAACCTATGCTGGAAAATACTGAAGGACCAGAAATACTAAAAGCTGAAGCAAGATCACTAAATCTGTCTTTGTAACATTACCTAAGAGACCAGGTGCAAATGAATGCAAACTCCATAGGGACAATCAGTTTAATGAGCCACATAACTAGTTTGCATTAGGCTAATGACATTTTGCACTATAAGCATATCACTACCCAAGAATGGGGAACCCTGTTGTGGTAGGATCCACCTAATTTGCATAGTTGAGTACCGACCATATAAATATGGTTGGTATTGGGAAGAGAGGGAGGAATCAAGAGATTCAACCAGAGACTCTGCTCGACTGCGACTCAGTCAACACATTCTCCAGGAACGGTCTTACCAGGAATATACAAAAGACTATATGTAAATATTGTGTACACTTTCTTGTTTCAATACATTTTGTTCTAAGTACATTTTGTGTTGCATTATTATTCCATGCATTAGTCAAGTTTCAACAAACCCATATCATAAAACTTCTTAAAATCAATCCAGGCCATACAAATATTGCTTTGCTTCCACTTGCAGTTTTGGAGAACAGATTTATCAATGGCAAGTTGGTATTTAGTACCCAGAGATCATTTTCAGCACCCTTTTTTCTGGTCTGATAAAAGGCTGAGATGTTCTTAAGTCAAACCAGCATGCTTTCTAGGAAGTCAATTATATGTCTGCAATCAACTCCTTGTGTTTGTCTGTATATGAAGAGGAATATTTCAGAATGTTTCCTTTTCTCCTTTTCTTTTTGTACTTGCTCTGATCCCATTATCAATGGTTTTCTTCTTCATTGCCTTGTTCCTTTAGAACATAAGCAATCATGGTTTTCCACAACTTTCTATCTCATGTGGCTCTTAGTAATTTTTCTATTCACACAAGCTCGTCAGGTAAGTGCCTCACTGCCTTCCTCTCTCTTGCTCTCAACATGCACTGCCAAGTCCTCCCTCTTTATTATATGTCCAAGGAATTTCAGCTATCTCTTCATAATTATGAGTAGAAGTAGTCTTCCTGTTGCCATTTTCTTTAAGACTTCCTTGTTGCTTACTCACTCTAGCCATGGAATTATCAGTATGCTTCTGTAGAACCACATTTCTGAAATTTTGCTAGTTAATAGTTTTCATAGGAGATTCAGGCATAATTTTCAACATGAGAACATTTGGTTTTATACTTTATAATAAGTGCTGTTCTCCCTGCCATACATTCAGGCACAGGCCCATTTGTAACACACACATTTAATGCTTGTCCAATTATTATTTGGAACCTAAAACTTTAATAAAAAGTATTTAGTGGCAATGACCTGGTTTCTCAGTCTGAGAGAATTATTTAAAAATCAGCTGAATTATCTAACTATAAATGAAAAAAACAAACTGCTTTACAAATATAAACATTTGCTTTATACATATAATTAGGAGAGGTACATAATGTTTGCTATATTTAATATTGAGATAACTTGTATTAGAAAAGCCATTAAGAACAGCATTTCTTTTTGATTGTTGATATTTCTTTTTTGCACTTTAAATATTATTATTTCCTTTTATTCATATTTATTTTACCCACCAATGCCATTTTCAATTTTAAAAATCACATTGGCCTCATTACCCAAGGCACCTTACACTTTATTGACTCATTAAAGTATAAGAAAAACCCAAGAACTTTTAAAGAACAGCAAAAGTCTTTTGATTTTGATGTTTTTTGTTCTGGTTAAGATGAATTTATGTATTAGTCTTCACCAAAGAAAAAAACACTCCTTTTTATGCAGTACATATTTTTGTTTGTTTGAAGTTCCTTATTTTCAAGAAAATATCATTTTCTCAATTATTTTACATTGTTATGACTAAAATTAGAAAGGATAAATTTGTAAAGCTCAAATTATAGAATTTCGGTTTTTCACCCCTAAATTATTACCCCTTTTATTGTTATTACTTCAGATTTGGGCTCAGAGCAGGTGAACATTAAGATTTGAAATTTGATTTTAAACTTTCTTCAGCATAACAGAAAGTAACAGATCCTCTCTCCTAGATGTTAGCAATATCTGTTTCTATTTATATGAATTTGCAGTTATTCTCAGTTTTATTCAAATTCTTATATGCCATTTAAGTATTGAACTTAAATATATGGTCTTCTGTGACCTGAGAATGCTAGACATAAATTTGTAGATATATAAAAATTATGAATTACAAAAACAAGGGAAATGGACAAATAAATCACAAAATCATGGTTTTAGCATACATTTTCAAATACAAATACATTTTCAAATACAAATACATTTTCAAATACAAATACATTTTCAAATACAAATACAATTTCAAATAAAATACATTTCCAAATATGAATACATTTTCAAATACAAATACATTTCCAAATATGAATACATTTTCAAATACAAATACATTTCCAAATATGAATACATTTTCAAAAACAAATACATTTCCAAATACAAATACATTTTCAAATACAAATACATTTCCAAATACAAATAAATTTTCAAATATAAAGAGAAAGCAACATAGCTGGAAAATAAATCTTAACAAAAGTGAGAAAAGGATTTTATGCTTTCACTCGATAAAATGAGAAATAAAGTTAAGATTCAGTACTTAGTTGAAATGATAGTTATTTCACTTTCATCTTTTGACTCTTGTCTCAAATATTCAAACCAACCGATGTCATTTTTATATTAACAACCTATTCTTTTGCCTCCAGATTTTCTACTTTCAGAGTCAGAGATTTTTGGCATGTATATGATACTATTCATTTTAAAACCACTCATATCATTTCCATCTGCTTCATTATTTTATGTCCATATTCTATAATAAATAAATTCTCCTGACTCTCATCTATTGGTTAATCTGGTCAGTGTACACATAAGGCCTTTTCTGTTATACTCACAATTTCTAGCTACTAATTACAACTGGCAACTTTTTGCTCCCATTTCACTCATATATGTTTTTACTACTTGTTTTTTACATCATATTGTCCAAACTATCACTACTCTTCATCCCAAACGAACTACTAGTGCCATCTGGTGACTGAACATGATGATGATAATAAAGAAATCATTCTATAAATCAAAAAGGTAAAATATCTTATTTATAATTAAATATAAGTTTACTAAAAGTGTTATAAAAATTAGCTTATAGTTTTTGAGATTTTATCACTGGAAAAAATCAACTCAATATTATTATTATCAAGTTAAAAGAATTAAATGATATGGTTTGGTAAATGATGAGTGTACACTCATAATATTCAAGACAATTATTATCTCCTTGAACTGTGCAATGAACTAGACGAAAACTTTAGATAAATTTCTTACAAAATGTTTTTTTAATATGTTCAATGCCTTTATTTAATATAAAATCATTAATTCTTCATTCTTGTGTTATTTTAATTTTTAAAAAACAGAATTAAGGAAATTTTATTTGAACAAATTCCATCATTTACTTATTGTAAATCAAAAAGATAAAATACTATATAAGAAAGAAATACAATAAAAAATGAAATGGAAACTGTAATTTAAAATTTTTGATTAACTTTTTTTTGCATAAAACAAACTTATGTGGTACAGGAAAAAAGACACCTGTCTATAATTTTGTTCATAAAAATTCACTATGAAATTACCCAATACTAAGGAAATTTATTATATTTGAATAAATATTAGATTTAAGAGAAAAAAAGCAGCCATAGTTAAACGAGTTAAAAGAAATTCAAAGAAAAGAAAATATAAAGAAATCCATTCCCATTAATGATCAAAGAGAAGACATTCTTTTTTTAAAATTATTTGAACAAAAGTTTACTTTGCATGTACAAAAAATACCACCTTCAAAACTACTGCTCTTTCTTGAAATTCTATTTTGAAACTGCAAATTTGAAAACTTATTAAAAAAGAATGCAAAGAATGAAAATGTTTTTGATATTGTAAAGAAAGGAATTGATTTTTAAGCTAATAATTTAACAGACAAGAATGAAATATTCTTGGTTATCTGGAAGATACCAATATAAGTGCATTTGCATCTGTATATATTATGTAGACATAAAAAAAATATTGAAAATGCAAATGTTATACAAAAAATGACTAATGTTGGTAATTTCTTCAAAAAGTAATGAATGCTTACTAATAAATCGATGCATATATCCATTGTCAAAACGCAAGTAAAAATGAGTTAAAAAAATATGTAAATGAAATATAAAGGGAAATAGTAAATTTTTATTCATGCTGATTTGTTCAAACGCTGAAATTAGTATAAAAATTCTTATGTTTACACTATCATTTGAAGTTTAAAGTTAAAATATAATGTTAAACCTTTCCTGAAATCCAGTTTTTAATCTGTGTATAAGTTAACCTTAAATAAAGACAATTATAATTGTATATTCATACTCCAACCTAATCAAGATATGCTAATAATGATGGACCATATGAATTCAATAAGATCTACAGTTGACAATAAAAGAGCAGAACAAATGGTCTTACTTGATGTACTGATAACTCACATAGAGAATGGGCTCTGGACATTCATATTATGGAGTAATTAGCCATGGTTAAATGTAACTGGAATAAATGATCAACAATAATAAGCCAACATTATCAGACAATTCCATGAGTCATAGAATATCAAAAAAGGAATCATCAGCTGCCTAGAGCATTGGCTCAAACTTATAAATGCCAACACAATCACATACCAACAAGACATGATCAGCATTAGAAAAACCATTCATGGTAACAACAATATTGCAAGCATAATATCCTCTTCCATGAGAAGTGACAGAGGAGTCAAAGACAATGATAAAGACTGTTTACTATACACAAAGGTACATCTGAAAAGATTCAAAAGATCTGCAATCTATACAGCATCAGGATGATATTAAAAAGAAGTTAAACCTTTCAGATATCTTTTTCAAACCAAGCTCACTTCAGAAGAAAACATGACTATGAACTGTGTATATTCCAGTCCATGCAGTTGTGGCAAGGAATACACAGAAGAAACCAGCCACCTACTAAAAAGGTTGAGGAATATAAAAAAACTAGTTGTCTGCAGAATTACATTGAAATCTAGCATGGTCAATCATATATGGAAGGAAAAAAGTGGTCATCAACTCGTGAGGAATAATGTCAAGATATCAGAGAATAAAACTCGTGAGGAATAATGTCAAGATATCAGAGAATAAAACTGGAGAATAAGATAATTAAAATTAGACAGTGACAACATTTGCACTAGTTTTAGCATAGAGATGTATACCATTTAATTAAGAAAGAATGTACACACAAAAGAAATTCCACCACTTGAGTCAGGACACTCATACAGTTGCAACATCTAACTACAAACAATAAGTTTAAGGCTCCAGAATTTCATTGTGTGTCCTAGTGGAATACATATTGGGTTTCCTAGCAGAAATGATTTCAATCCCTGACCCTGGTACTTCTGAAAAGTCACATATTCTGGTTTAGTGGAAGAAGCAAACAATTAACACAAAGGTGTATAAGACTGGTGAATAGTAATTGTGATATCCTTCAAGTATGGAAAGTGGAATATGGATGATCTACAACTATGGATTGAAAAATGTTCTGTTTGAAATTTCAAGAATGTTATTGAGTATGAAGACAGACAATTGAAGAAAACTGGAAGGTACAAAGGCCAAAACATTGTGACTATGACAACTAAAATGAGTACGCTGGCCCAAATAGAGAAAATATATATAATATTGATAATTCTTTATCTCAGCAATTCGGACAAAATTTATAATAATAACATTATTAAATTTATGTATCATTTAAAGACTAGATGCTGGATAGTGTGATTGCAAAAAAAAAACATTACTAAGAAATAAATTTATTGGATTATACCATCATAAAAACATCACCTTGAATAATAATGGTTTTACATTATTTTACTCTAGTCATATGATGGAAGTAGACAGTCATTTGACTGTTGCATCATGGCTGCTAATTTTTATAGCAGTTTTTCATGCTGACAATATGAAGCTTTCATGTTCTGCTTACATAGCAGGATGATATCTGTACATAAAATACTGTCATTCAGTAATCCGACCTATTTTTAAAAGATAATACCATATAACTGTGACACTGCATGACATTAAAATCATAAAAATAGTAATATATAAAAATAATTTCCTATATGCATGCACAAATATACAGTTGATCTCCATTTTCCATTACTGAGAATGCATATATAGTGCTTTTGCCATAGTAAGAATACATAAAAAGTGTGGACAACATAAGTATGCATTCATTCGCCATCGCTAAATATCTAATGACATTCTTATAACAAGAGATTATATTGAGGTGGTAAGTAATGGATCAGGGTACAAGGAATAGTTGTATATTTATCCCAATGGTCATGATACAGAAAGAATATAAGTGGTCAATCAAATCAGTAATTCTGTTTTTTGGGGGGTGGGGGTTTAACTTTTCTCACTCTATTTAAGTGTCATGACCTTTCAGCATGTTTTCAGCTATGGTTTTCCACAGTTTCTTCTTTCTTTAATATCTGTAAACAGTATATTGTCATGATTATTCTTGGGGAAAACAATGAAGTGGTTTCCTATTTATAACTATTCCTTGTACCCTGATT
Source organism: Acanthosepion pharaonis (assembly GCA_903632075.3). NCBI lineage: Eukaryota > Metazoa > Mollusca > Cephalopoda > Sepiida > Sepiidae > Acanthosepion > Acanthosepion pharaonis. Next base: position 1,259,455 of record CAHIKZ030004799.1, on the reverse strand, counting down.
CATTACATTACCTACTCTGTAGTTTTTAATTCAGATATTTTTGTTCTAGACAGATTACCAACTGTACCAATCTGATTTCTCACACATCTTTAGAAGGTAAGGAGATAAATTCCTTCCTTTTAAGTCCACTCAGCTATTGGAATTACCTAGGAATTTTGTCTCCAGTCCATCTTTGAGTGAACTTAAATGTCAGTGTTTTAAGATTCATGCCTCCACTTCACCTTTGAATTGGGAAACATAAAAATTTTATAAATGATTTTACATAGTCATAAAAGAAGTACTTTGAAGATTTGACCACCCATGTGACTTTGGGGTGAACCCAAGTCTTCCAGAACACAAGTGGATGGAATGGATGGGACACCAGGATTATCCATATAAACAGAGAGAGGCAGGAAGTCGAGGAAAGTGGGTTCAGCTGTGAAAGAAATAGGTAGGTGACCAGAGGAGTGAGAGTTGCCAAGCGGCCAGTGACAGAAGGACCAGTAGTGGGAAGTCAGGAGTCGCTAGAGGTCAGTGAAGTTAGGGAGATAGCAGTTCAGCTGAATGAAAAGATAGCTGGCTAAGTGAGAAATTGTAGTGTTGTGAACTCCCAACCAGCATCTTTAAAAACATTTGACATCACTAGTATTATTTGTTGAAAGCAATCATGACCAAGGAGATGGATCTGTGCACATAGAAAGTTGGCTGTATATGCAAATACACTCAACCTTGGATGTCATCACAGGTGCAGTGAATGAAGGACAATAGGAGAATGTCATTACTGTTGTGGCCTGTTTAGGGGCCAGAAAGAAAGACACAGAAGACGAAGGTATGTGTGTATTGAAACAACAGATATATACAAAGCAAGAGTGTTAGTAATAAGCAGATAGAGGTGTACATCCAAACAGTAGGTTAACATTGCATCTCCTCCTCCAACTGACTCTCGCAGTTAGTAGTTATGAGAGGAGGAAGAGTTCATTCTACTGTAGAAGGGTTTTACCACAACAATTACAAAACTTGTCACAATTACACATGAATGGCATCACCCAACCAAGGCTAAAGATCTCTGTCTGCTCTTCCATTTAACTTATATTTTGTAGGAGAAAAGATGGATCCATGTATTTCCCAAAGACATTAATATCAAGAGAATACAAACAGTTTCATCCAGAATTTGAGCTCTATATTGTTAGTCTATTTGTGCCTCTTTTGAGTTTGTATTAGTTTCTAAGCTTCTCTTTCTCACATTCAAATAAAAATATATACATTTATATAATAAACTTTGAGTTATAAATAACGGCACTACTAAAATAAAATATATATATATATATATATATATATATATATATATATATATATATAACAAGTTTTTTTCATATATGAGTTCATGTCATAAACTTTTTTCGTAAGTTTATAGATACAAAAAGATGCTGAAAATTTTCTCAGCACAACGAAAATGTTTTTCCAGAAGCAATTCTGGCATTTGTTCAGATTTTAGAAAGTGGGTCAGTCTGAGAAATTTACAACATCCACTTGCACATATACTTTGTGTGTATGAATAATTAAGCCTATGTTAATTACATATAAATCTTTCAATTTTATTTTAAATAATGCACAGTTGTTGTTCTTCTATGTGCCATGTCCCTTTAGGACTTAGGGGATCATGGCTTTCCACAAATACCCTTAGCATTTTATCTCCTTTTGCTAAGGCCCAACGCCTACTTCAGCATCCATTCACACAAGTTTGTCAGCCTTACTTTCAATATTCACTACCATATAAAAGGATGGATATCACATATGAATCCAGCACTTATTTCTAATGAAATTTTTCTGTTTCTCAGCACCTTCATTAGCTTTTGGAATGCTTCTTTTGCTAGTCCAATGTGTATTTGGTTCTTAGTGTTGAATTTTCCATTCTCTGTTAAAATACTTTCCAGATATTTAAAGTTCTGCATCTGCTTGATATATCTCCAATTTGTAACTTGCATCTTGGGTTTCTTCTCTTGCTGATGATTATATTTTCTGTCTTCTTTTTTCTCATGTTCTTCTACAGGGCCAGTGTGTCATACCCCCACAAACCCTCAACCGGATCTGAGGTGTCCCACATTTTTTTGAACCCTGTTGTGACCTCTGCCATTTTTTTTCAGCACTGTTTTATGGACATCCACCATTTTTTAAATTATTTTTAAACTGATGTAGCAGTCATAACTTAATAATATGCATCATGTATCTACATGGCTAGTGTGTTGTGTACTACTCTTAACCCCCCCCGATGAGGTAGGAGTCCCAAAAGGTCTAGTTTCCACAGTGATTTTTGTACTTTTTACTTTTTTTCCTACCTAAGTTATATTGTTAATCATCAACTATAATAATCAACAGGGCCAGTGCTTACTCCCCTAAACCTCTCAACCGCATGGGGGCCACATTCCTACCGGAGAGGGGTGACAGAAATGCTAATTTCATTATCACTTATTTTTTTAAATTGTAATTTTCTTTCTGAACAGTTCTGTTAAATCAATTATGAGGGTCATATATCTCGGAAAAATCATTTTTTATTCCAAGATCATCCACTAAGGAGGATATTTGACTTTTTTTTACTTTATAGTAATAATAACCAGAAATCCATGGATAGTAATTAAAATAAAATTTTTAGTCCCTATATTTTACATTTCTAGAAACATAAGACTGAGGACATTATCACTTAAAAAATAAAAATGTTTAAATATTTCATCACTTAGAAATTTTCCTGAAAACTGAAATACTGTTTTTAAAACAAATTTTGAAGAAAATCCCATTTGTGTTGTGTTGGAACTTTGTAAAACTTTTTTTTCAGTGGAGATGCATTGGTGATTAATCTTTATAGAAATGTAAAAATTTGTGACTTAAACATTTATTTTTGAGTAAAATTTAGTCATGAAAATATTAGTGTTTATTACAAAAAGAATAACATTTTCTCAGATATTTTTAAATAAAAAACCTATTTACATTATTCGGACTATTGTCCTCATCTTTGTTGCCATATTTATCACAATGTTTCGGCCGTTGTATGCTCCAACCTTTTTCATGTGGTTGGAATGTCGAACTGAGCCCTTTATTTTGTTCACTGGGGTAGACTGTTCTAGTTCCACATGCCATGTCTAATGGATGTCAGTTATCTCCTGTTAATTCACCTCTCCCAGTTCTCCATTGGCTTAACCAGTATTGAACTCATAACTCTTTGGGTTCTGTCACTGGATCTAACCAATGCCTTTATCCACTGTGCCATGTGTCCTTAAGGACATCTGTATATGAATTTCTAGGACTTATAAACTTAATGTCTTCAGCAACCATTTTTACCAGTGCTCATATTGCAATTTTTGCTGTTATCATTGCATGTTTTTTTTGTCAGAGCTCATATTGCAATTTTTGTTGTTGTTATTGCTTTTCTCTGGCACTCCTTTTTACTGGTTCCCATATTGTATTCATAAAGGGTTCAGTTTGACATTCCAATCACCTGAAGAAGGCCTGAGTGTACAATGGCCGAAACATTGTGATAAATATGGCAACAAAGATGAGGACAATAGTCCAAATAATGTAAATAGTGTACATAATAGCTCATCTCAGAAATATAGACAGATACTGAAGGATGTGATAAATATGGCAACAAAGATGAGGATGATAGTTCGAGCAATGTAAATAGTGTACATAATACCTCATCTCAGAAATATAGATAGATACTGAATAGATGTGATAAATATGGCAACAAAGATGAGGATGATAGTCCGAGCAATGTAAATAATGTACATAATACCTCATCTCAGAAATATAGACAGATACTTAAAAAACCTATTAATTATAAAAGTAAATAATTAATAAATATATACTGAAATTTTTATTTAAATTGGATAATTCTCTGATTTTTGATAATTTAAAAAAAAAGTGCTGACCTTCCCCACCAGTCATCTTTCAATGGTTTATAGTTCCCCCCCCCAGGTTGGGAAACTTTGAAATAAATATGTAGTAGAGAGGAGGGCCCCATATCAGTTTTGTGGGTGGGGATGAGTCCCTAGCACTGACCCTGTTCTTCTATTATCCTACCTAGGAGGTTGTGCAATTTTCTTTCCAAGTTGGTCATTAACACAATGTCATCTGCATGTCTTACATTGTTAAGACTATACTTACCAATATTAAATCCTGGTAGGGTCTCCAGTTCCCTTAGGATAGTATCACTATAGAGGTTAAATAAATCTGGGGAGAAAATACACCCTTGTTTCACACACCTTTTCTATTTTTGTGTAGCTATTCATTTCCTTTGTCTTATGCAGAGTCTAGCTTCCTAGAAATTGTAAAATTTTGCTGTATGTGTACACATATAAATCCACATATACCTATCTATTGTATTCTGTGTGTGTGTGTGTGTGTGTGTGTGTGTGTGTGTGTGTGTGTGTGTGCGCATACATACATTGTATGAAAAGTTGACAAGTAACCACACACTTGTATTTATCAATGTATGAGAGAATTAATTATATATACACATAAGCATACACAAGCTTTTAAGTCTGTTTACATAGACATGCATACACATTTTGATGTCAATTGTTGATTTTTAGGAGTTCAGCTGTAATCAAGTGAAATATGTTGGCTATTTCATTTTTCATATGTTGTAAGCCATCAGTTCTTGTGTTCTGTAAGAAGAAAGCAGATAAAATTAAAGGAAATGAATCTGAGATAAAATGTCTTTGGTATGCAAAGAAAGAGAAAGAAAAATATTTCTTTGAAATAAGTGCTGTCCATTTATTAGTCATCTTGCAGACATGTACATCCAGGATATTGCACCATTTATAACTGAGTGGCTGGAACTACTGACCATAAATGCAACTTCTCTATAAGTTCCAAATTACTTTTTCTTCTTCAGTACTTTTTCTCTTATTCCTTTATTCTGCATCTTTTTCTTCTGCTTTATATTATTCATATTTTATTCATCATTTTTTTAATATATTTTTCTTTCATTATATTTATTTATACATTGGAAGTTTTGACTTCATTTCTCCATGGATTTTATTTTTGCTCATTCATGAACTTTTTCTTTTCTTCATTTCTTTCTTATTTTCTTTTCCTCTCTTTTTCTCTCTTATGTTTCCTCCTCTTCCTTTGAATTCCTTTACTTTTTTCTTGAATTTCTATAGTTGGTTATGTTACTTTCACTTTGTTCATTTTTTTTTTCAGTATTTTTGTTTTCTTCTTCTCTTTTTGTAAAGTGGCGCTGATTTTTATTGTTTTTTCTTTTCATTTCTTTTACTTCCTTTCATCTTTTCCTTTCTTCTTTTTAAAATTCCTTTTCCTTTGCCTTTCTTTCTCTTTTTGTTTTATGATTAATCTGTAATGGGGTCAATGTTGAGGTAGTTAAATTAACCCCCCCACACACCCCGTACTTGTATTTGTCATAGTAGTTGATAGAGGAATCCTTTTTACTTCTTTTATACTGAAAAACAAAATGAATAAAAACATACAACAATAACATAAACAATAATACTCAAGACATGTGTTGACATTAATATCAAGAATTTTTTTTTTTTTTCATAATATGAATTACAGATATTGGTATGGTGTGTGTTAAAAATATTCTCAGTGTTACTGTTTCTTTTATTTATTTAAAAGTTTGTGCTTACTTGTTTTTTCTTTTTTTTTGCTTATTCCAGGAATTTCATTGGTGAGGATAATGTTTAAGATCATCAGTTTTAGATTTTCTGGATGGATGAGGATACATGTGTGTTGGGACTTTTTACTACTTCATAAGAAGTCTTGGAAGGGGAGATCACTGCTTCGCTTTGAAGGTTTTTTTTAATTCTGCTTTCACTGCTTTGTGGCTTTTGCAAATACTGGCGGATGGCCTCCTATTTCGATTCTAGTATTTTAACTGGTATTTTTGTCTGGTGAAATAATATATAATAATTTGTCCAAGGTGGTTCAGATGAATGAAGTAAGTTTGACTTTGTTGATCACCAGATTCACTGGAGATGCTATTGTCAGTTTTAATTTCTATTTTGTAGCAGTCCAAAGGTTATAAATTGTTCTATTGCTGCAGTCTATCATCAAGCCAAATTTATTAAAGAAGCCAAATCCTAGGAGTGGATTGGTGATGTTTGTGATCACAAATTTCCAGGTAAAGGATCATCTTAAACTGGGTATTCCAATTTCCATGTTTGCCTGTTTATAATATTTTATTTATTCTCCATTTGTGGTAGATACGAGAGACACGGGAGTCGGATCTAATGTTATCCCATTTATTATTGACATTGGTATTATCAAAATACTTCCTCCTGTGTCTGCTATTAAATTTATTTTAGTTGACTCCTACCATGCCATTTTCTTTGCTTCCATTGATCTTCATTCTTTTTTTTGTGTCCTTTTTCTATTCTTTTTCTTCCATCTATCAATGTTTTTCTTACTTTATGCATTATTTTTTCAGTCCATTTTCTTCACTGTTCAAATTTTCCTGTTTCATTTTCTTTATCTCTTTATACTTTTTTTTACATTATTATTAGTCAGTTCATGGATTAATGGATAGCAGCTTGGATTGAGGAATCAGAGAGCCGAGTTTGAATTCCAGCCGAACCCATTACATTCACTTAAGTGCTAATACCCTTGGGAAAGGTACAAACCCTCTTCTTCTCCCCGCAACTATGGTCAAATAGCAGGACAAACTGGGTTCTATAGCTTTGGATGGCAACTGATCTACTGCAGAAAGAAATGGCAATCTACTGCGGGAAAAAAATCTCCCTCATCAGTCATGTATTAAAAGATACATGATCGCCTTAGCATGTATCATGTATGGCATATAACTGACTGATTAGTAATTTGGTCTTTCATTTACTCTAGTCTTTAGCAATATTAACAGTTTCAGATACAAAACTGTTAATTTCCTGGACTGTGGACATGCTAGGCAGAAATTCTTTCACATTGTAAAAGTTCTACAAAAGTTACCAAAACTTAAGGGTTTCATTTACAACACTTAACAGACTTAAGGCTTCTTAAAGTCAGTTTGTATTATTCTATTGATAAAATGTCCCAAATTGGCTAATAGCATTACTAAACTAGAAAATAACACTTTAAACAAAAATGTAAAATTGGTGGTCTTTTTTCTCCTGTATGAACACAGACATAATGAATAATCTCTTACTGTTTAAACATACGCAGATTAAAACTGAAAGCTTGGGATTCATAATTAAATAATTACATTTACAAAGTGAGAAGCAAAGAAAGTTGATATTTAAAAGCTTTGTTGATGAGGATTATTTCTTCTTAACTTGGATGAAATGAGAATATCATTTGAAATTGGGTGAATATCTTGAAAGATTCTGCAATTTTCAGTATAAGTGACATAATTATCTTAATATGCTAAAGAATGATTACTTTTAAAACATGAGTAAAGCTTGTTCTATTAGCAGTTGATGGGAAGTCTCAAGGTTTGAAATTATTTTCAAAATAGAGGGTTGATCACTTCAACTCATTATGAAATAGAATATTATTCTATAATATATCTAATATGTTACATGTATTTGTATAGTCTTTATAGATTTTTGCTGTAATAAAGGAAACTGATGTATAAAGTAACCAATGAATCTTGTCCTGGTTTGAACAGATAACCTAGAGATAAACATGCAAGTAACAGCATAACATGTCTATGACAGCATTCTTCCAAATTTATCAGCATGATAAAATTAACTTGCAAATATTAAGTTGAACAGATACTGCATTGATTTCCTAATTTTTAACACAAACTACTCATATTTATGTAGAGTAATTAGCCATGGTTAAGTGCAATTGGCAAAAAAGCTCAACAAACAGATTTGACAAAGTTTCCAATAAACAATAACAAAAGAAAGAAAAAGAACAGGGCTAAAATAATACTAAGCAAACAATTTATATGCAAGACAAAACTAAGCAAACCAACAGTAATAATGCAAAAATTCATAAATTATAAATGGTGTTATCACACAAAAGGGATACAGTCAACTGATCATAGTATTCTAACTTCAAGAGAAGAAAGAACAAAAAATATGGTGGATGAGACGAAGAAGGGATCCATTTTAGAAAGAAATCCCAGCATGCATCTGTACAATTTGTCTATAAATTTGGAGAGGTTGATTTTTTTTTATTCATTCCTAACAGGATTGGAACCAACATATATCAAAAGATTTACATATGAGAACCTAATAATAGTAAGGAATTAACAGAGTATTCCATAATTTTGACAGTATGGATAATTTAATACTATAAAAAATCAAGGCATCAATTTTCTCTACTTGAAAACCTATAAATTTTATTAAAGTTTATTTTATTTAACTCTGAACAGGTAAACACTTTTAATTAGGAAATGCATTCAATCATTTTAGAACAGAGGGCACAATAACTATATGCACCATCTCAACTGAAATGAAAGGACCTGTAAGGATTTTAACAGAAAGTGGCTGCTACATGGTTGTAAAATGCATCTGCTTTTTGATCAGTAATCAATATAATTATAATTATTCTTTCATTAAACCTCTTTATCTTCCATTCATGTCTTCATTTTCACTCTCTCATTTCATTAGAATTTTATTTATTCTCTTATTTTTCAAATATGATCATAGTTTTTGTACTTTTTTTTTTTAATCTTCTCTCCTTGCTCTTTTTCTCTTTTACTTTAGAAATCTCATTTTCTTCTTCATTTTTTGTCCTTTATCTTTCTACTTTCTTTTACTCAATCTCTTACACACTCCTCCTCACTTATTTATCTTTCCATTCATTGCTTTATCTTTACTCCCTCTTTCTCTGAAACTCTCAGCCTCTATTCTTCTCACACTCTTCCACTCTATTACTCTTTCTTTCCCATTCACTCTTCTTGTGACTTTCTCATTCTATTTCATTCATACTCCCTTTTCTATTCACAATTTCATTTCATTTCTTATGCTCACTTACTTCCTTTTCAGAATTTTTTCTTCGACACAATTACTCACTCTGCTTTCCAAGCAGTTTCATCAATCACAAATTCCCACTCTTTAACATTATTGTTATGTTTCGAATCAACACACTAACAAGAAAAGATTGATTGAATGAATGGACCATAGCTAAACAAATTATATGAAATAAACTGTCAATAACCATGAGCAAAATGCAACAAGAGTTGAAGCAAGTAGAAATTCTATTTCAGAATATAGGCTCTGTTACTGGTGGCAAATCTTTGTTAAGTGTTTGTTATGATAACCTAATGGATAGGAGTAAGTTGAGACTGTGTTGGGAGTGTTAAATATGGCAAATGTTTCTTGGCTTGAAGCAAAATTTATGTAATCTTCTAAATAGTAACAAGTAATTTTATCAAACACTATTGAACTAGAGTTCATAAGATAAGAGTACAGTTTCCACAGATGATTAACTGAAATTAATGCACAAAATGTCAATTTTAAAATTAAATTTATATACATATATATATATATATATATATATATATATATATATATATATATATATAAATGTAAAAGTGAACAAAGAAGTCAACATTAGGGCGACAGTCTGTTTCATGCTAGATGCAATCGTCAGGCCACCTGAAGATTGCGTCTAGCATCAAACAGGCTGTCGCCTCTAAGTGTTGACTTCTATGTTCACTTTTACATTTACACACGCTATATCTCTGATATTGAGAGCACTTTATCCCATAAAAATAGCACATCTTAAAACTATATTTCTTGATATATATATATATATATATATGTCAGTACATGGTGCGATGGATAAATTGTCGTCTAAATTACACAAAAATGAAAATAGCACTGACATCTCATTTTAACAGATATATTTACCAAAATTTTACAAAAATATCTTGAAATACTAAAGTGTAAATTTATTCAATAAAATTGCCATTGTCTTCAACCATAGCTTCCAGACTACTTTGGAATCTCCTGCAACTCTTCAGGAGAGTCACCTTATTTAAGTTGATAAATGCTGCCATAATCCTTGCCTTCAGTTTATCTTTAGTGTTACAAGAAGCTTTGTTGGTCTCTTGCTCAACTATACCCAACACACAATAATCAAGGGGGCTGCAGTCTGGGGAGTTAGATGGCCAGATGTAAGGGGTGATGTGGTCACAGAAATTGTCTGATAGCCATGACTGGGTTCTCCTGCTTGTGTGGCATAGTGCAGAGACCTATTGCCTGATATAGAGTCTTCTAACAGCAACCCACTTGACCCAGAGCAGCACTACCTCCTCAAAGCACTTGATGTAGGTCTCCATGTTGAATCTGAGGCTCTCACCAACAAATTCAGGAGTTCTTTTCTTATCAGAATGGTCAGATTGAGTTTTCTGAACTATTACACCTTTGTAATTACCATTAGACTCATCCAACTCTTTCTTAATCCCATGCACTAACCGACACTCAAACACTCTGAAATGTTTTTACTGGAGCTTCTGGCATAACTACCAAGGACAACAGCATGCTGTTTCTAAATTTCTGATGGAGTGAATTGAATCATGGTGTTCTTTTTCTCACAGATGGTGCCCAACTGACCCTACTATACTGTGAACTTGACAAAATCAAAAACAATGCACATGTGCAACATTAAAATTATAAAATGGCTACAATTTACCCATCACACTCTGTACACTTCTATGCATGTATATCTATGAGCGTATATATATATAGATATATATATATATATATATTGTCATCCATAGACAGACAGTTTTGCTGTATCACAGGTCATCAGTGTGGCTAGATGTCTGGTTGCCTCTAGCTAGGATCAAAACCTGACTGAATTGGCATCAGTCGGGGATTCTACCACCAAGCCATTGGGGCACAGCAGGGATGAGGGTGAGTTTAAGCATATTTATTTTTTTAGATAAACATACAGTGACTGAGAGAACTCAATTCGATTTACCGAAGAGTCTTGCATTATTAGCCGTAACAGTCACTGTATTTCAGTATACTTGTATGTATGTATGTATGTATGTATGTATGTATGTATGTGAGCATATATGTATATCAATATATTCCTATATATGTATGTTTGTGAACATATATCTATATCAATATAATTCTATGTATGTGAGCATGTATGTATATCAATATATTTCTATATATGTATTTATATCTATGAGCATATATGTACATTTGTATATCAATATACTTATATAAGATATATATGTGTGTGTGTTTGTATCTATGAGCATATATGTACATTTGTATATCAGTATACTTATGTAAGATATATATATGTGTGTGTGTATCTATGAGCACATATGTACATTTGTATATCAATATACTTATATAAGATATATATGTGTGTGTGTGTATATATATATATATATATATATATATATATATATATATATATATATATATATATATATATATATATATATATATATATATATGAGCATATTATGTATATTAAAAGAAATGGGAACATATGCAGATTAGTATTTATCTTCCACTAAGAAGCAAAAATCAAGTTCGACCAAAGTAGATCTATGACAAAAACAAAAATGTTTGTCTGGTATTTCTAGCAATCTGTGCCATTTTTTTGTCTAATTAGCTATGAGTGCCGATCAAAACCAAAAAAGCAAAAACTGATTTGAGATGAAAGAGAACTATGGCAAGAACAGAAATTTCACAGGACCTGATTGCAGAGATTGTTATATACTTATATATCTCACCAGTTTTATTCTGGTAAAGATTTTGGATTGATTTGATTTTTCTTGCATAGCTGCTGTGATAATCAATGTTAAATTAGTATGAATTGGTCACTGGTATATCTTTACAGTTGTAATTCTAATATAACTTTTTCTTATTCCTTATTTTCAACTGGTAAGTAAATCATTTTCTTTATACACAGATGAAATTTACCAGATAAAAAATATTCACCATGTTTACTTGCAATGATTAATTTTTTTTCCTAATATTTATAGTACTTTGTCAATTTTCTATTGAACTAATTTGCATGGACATAAAAGCATAATCAATGTTACCATTGAGAGCATGAATTTTATTAATAACTGTTCATTCTTGCCAATAAAACCAAAATTTAATTCTTCAAATCAGGTTATGTTTTGAATCTTCACTAGTTGAAGATTAATCTGGAAAAATTACCACACCAATAGTAAATAATTAAGAAGAAAATGGTCCATACGAAAAAGAACTGATTTGAGTGAAAAGTAGAAACAGAAAGTAAAAAAGATTAACAAGAATACTGATTAATATTAAAGAGTAAAAAATATATAAGTATTGTTATCTGCTCAGAAATGAGCCAGCCATTTTGAATATCTCAGGATATTGTTGCTTTAATATAACTTGACAGCTGATCAGAAGGGGACTGACTGCACATGTCTAAACAGATATTCTCCTATAATGTTACTCAGCATAAATGGTATTTCAATGAGCTTTTGTATTCCATGACCATTACATTCATAATGAATTTGCATTCATCCTCAAAAACTATTCAAATGATTATGAAGGCTTTCATGAATGATCCAGTAAGTGAAGTCCAGATCAAATTTTGATGTCAATGCTTCAAACTTGGTTTGGATTACATTGAAATTGGTCTTTATTCTGGAAGGCTTTCAACAAGCAGAACACCTATAAATGTTGAATGTGTATAAACGCCATCAAATAAATTAATGATTGGCAGTATGAAAATTAGATGCAGATTTACAAATTTTACAGATAACCCAGAAAATATACAGCCATTTTGAATATCTTGACTGCCCATTTGTCACATCAGGAATTTTGACACCCCCAATTCACCAGTTTTGACTCCCTGCAACTTCTGATTTGTCCTAAAGCTAGAATTACTGTTAAAAAATAGAAGATTTCAGATCATGAACAAGATTAAAACAAATGTGATGGGGCAGTTGATGGCAACCTCTAAAGAAGATTTTGCTAAATGTTTTGAAAAGTGGAAAGGACAGTGAGATAAGTGTGTAAGGTTCTAAGGGAAGTACTTTGATAATAGACAAAGGTGTCATCACCTCAAGTAAGCTTTTTCATTGATATTAAATGGCTGAATAATTTCCAGACAGTCCTCATATAATAATGAAACAGGTTTTATAAGAATGTACAGATAGGTCTATTGTAACTTTTTAGCCAATAATTACATATTTGCATCTTGTCAAACTATTTCTCAAGATGCCAAAGTTAACAGATCTGATTGTTTTTTCTAACTTGAAACAGAAATGGAGATCTAATGCCAGTTTCATGGCAAAAACAATTTGAGGCTATAGCCTGAAAACTGAAGAACTTTTGTTTAATTGGTCACCTTTAATTTTCCCTGCAGTTTTTTCTTTCAATCTTTATTTCTTCTACATTTTTTATTTTTCTTTGACTTCTTTCATATCCTTTTTTATATACTAATTTTTATATACTAATTTTTATATACTAATTTTTATATACTAATTTTCAATCTTAATCAAATTTTTCTTTTTCTTTCTTTCGTGTTTTTGAGAACTTTCTTTGATTATTTCATTTGTTTTCTTCAAATTTCTATATTTTTTTTATTTCTCTCTGTTGCACATATATTTCATATTTGTATCTTATTTGTATATAAATTCTTTTATACTTTTTAAGATATAGTGAATTCTTTCATGGCACTTCTGGTTCAATATGATATTCTGAACAGGTAGAATGAGGCTGCCTTGAAACAAGATTGAATGAATGGACTGAATTCAAGGTGGACATGTGCATTATACTTGATCAAAATTAAAAACCATCAGCAGACTCTTTATCAACAAAGAAGAAATATTGATTAGTATTAATTTTCAAAGAAGACTGAATCAAAAACTTTTACAATACATTTCTCAAGCCTTGAATCCATACAACAAAGATTAGTTAAATGAAAAGCAGCATTTTTCAGTTTCCTCAGAAAGACTCAGATTAAATTACCCAATTAAAGACCTTTGTTTTCTAAGGCATTTATTTTTATTTTTTTAAGCATCTCACCCCAAGCATGGCAGGAGTGTCACTAGCATCCAATGGGTTACAGAGGGTAGAGAAAAAGAGTAAAGAGGCATGTTTTGGGAGAGGATAAAGAGAAGGATGGGGTGGAGAACAAGATCAAGATATCAGAAGATGTCGATTGACATTACATTTGAATATTTGAAGATTATAGTTATTAGGGAAGCAAGCAAGGGGAAGAGAATTCCATAGATGAGAAGTGCGAGAGAAGAAGCTGTTTGAGCAGAAGAGACGATTATATTTAACCATTTTGACAGTGAAAGGGTGGGACTGAGATGCCAACCTTGTAGCTCGCTTAAATTCATGCAGTCTGGGAACCAGCAAAAGCTACTCATCAGAACAGTTGCTGTGAAAATACTTATAGAAGAGACAGAAGAAATCCACGGCACGTCTGTAAGAAAACGACTGTAGTTTAGATGCCAGATCAGGACCCATCATATTGCATATCTGCCTCTAGATTTTGTCGAGGACCACAAGATGTACAGTGTGGGTACCAGACTACATATGACAGCAATATTCCATGCAAGGATGGATGGTTGATTTATAGATTTGAAGGATGGACTCAGATGAGAAAAACTTTCTGGCATGACACAGAGAACCAACTTTCCTTGCAGTAGATGAAGCTGTTGAGTCTATATATTTGTCCCATGTCATATCAGCAGACCAAGTAGATGCAATGAGGTGCTCTTGTGGAGTTGGGAATCAGCCATTCTGATGGAAGGCGGGGAGGGTTCTCTGTGGCAGGTAAAGGAGAGGAGTTTCGTTTTAGAGGCATTAAAGTTTACAAGCCATTTCCTGCCCTAGTCAACTACAGATTAGAGGTCCTTTTTGATACTGACAGTCAGGTTAGTTTTGTCAATGATACCAGATTTACTATTGAGGCAGGAGTAAATAGTAGTGTCATCCGAGTAGATACCTATATGGGGACTGATGACATTTGGATGGTTGTTAATGAAGATCAGAAACAGTGTAGAGCCTTGGGGAACATCTGCGTTCATGATAAAGGAGCTGGAGGAGAACCTGTTTAAGACAACATTCATTTCATGATTTTACAGGAAAGATTGTATTAAGTCAAATAATTGTCCAGAAATTCCGTATCTCTAAAGCTTATGAAGAAGGCCGGCATGTCAAACCCTGTCAAATGTTTTTGAGATATCTAGAGCCACGGCTCAAGATTCTCTGTTATTGTGTTATTGTGAAGTTCTTGGTATACAAATTCAGTTATGGCTGTGAGCACATCAGCAGTAGATCAAGGCAAATCAGAAAGATTATGAGAAGTAAGGTGCTTAACCACTTCAGTGTTGATTAAAGCCTCAAAGACTTTACCGAAGAGTGGTAAGAGACTGATAGGACAGTAGTTAGATGAGTCAGAAGTGTTTCCAGAGTTCTTAAAGACAGACACAAAAGATGAGGACTTCTAACAGGCTGGAAAGCAAGAGATGGTGAGGCAGTAATTGTATAGTTTGGAGAGGACAGGAGCCAGTTCAGGAGCACATTTCTTCAGGACAATGGCTGGTATCCTGTCTTCACCATTAGTCTTATGGTAGTCTTATTCAGAGTTGATGTCTCATACCATCATTGGGGTTATGTGCATCTCACTCAGTAGAGCTTCAGTTTTGGGGGAAAATCAAGTGTGGGTAGACCTGATGAGTCTAGCATTGAATTGGATGAGAATTTTTGAGCAAAGCCTTGTCAGCTGAGGAAGTCAGAACCTCAAATTGGGTAAATAATGGAGGTATTGTGGGTTTGCTATTGTTCAGCACACTCTTGCAGAGCCACCAATAATCTTTAGACCCAAATTTGTGAGAAACAATACGTTGTTTCATTTTTTTAGCAAAGAGTAACTTTGCTTCGTTGAGGACATGCTTACACACATTATAGGCAGTGACAAAGAGATGTCTGTTACAATCAGACATATTGCTACAGTACAGATGGAAGTAGTGATTCCTGTGGGCAATAGCAGCTGAGCATGCAGCTGAGAACCAAGGGGAGAAATGCAATTTCACTTTATATTTTCTTGCAGGGATAAAAGCCTTGATTCCAGCTTTTACCCAGGATGAGACCTCAGACACACATCTTTAGATGGAGAGATTAAAAACAACCTTCCAAGGGACATCACAAAGGAAATTATGAAATGAGTCCCAGTCTGCTCGTTGATAACAGAAAGACATTCTGTTGGTGGGAGGTTCTTTACTGGAGGAGGAGTAGAAGGAGATGTTAACAGACACGACTGCATGATCAGAGTTGCCAAGAGGACAGAGCTGCATAGCATGACAAGACTCTGGGATGGAGGTAAAACAGAGATCGAGAAGGGAAGCCTTGCCATCATGGTTACTTGGGAAATGCGTAGGAAAGTCAACCACTTATATGAGAGAGTGAGTGATTGAAAATTTAAGGGTTTGTATGCCAGGAAGGTCAGTTACGGAGTATTTAAGCCATTTGGTATGGTGGGAATTAAAGTCACCAGACACAAATATATGTGCAGACGGATATAGAGAGATAGCCTTGTCTATATTATCGGAAATGCTATCGAGCACACCACAGGATGGAGTGTGATAGAGAGATAGCTTATATAATTGAGGAGAGATAGACAGAGACACATGTATGAATAGTCTGGAGATTGGGGAGAGACTGAATTCCCTAACCAGTGGAGATGGTCCTGTGTGTAATCTCCCAGGCTGTGCATGTGGGTTATGGAGTCCTTTCTAAGGAGAGGAAGGTAACCAAGAATTGAGAAGTCAGAGGAGGGGATTGACAAATTAAGGTTGATCTCGCAGAGAGCTAGTATATCAGGAGACTTCTCAATGATGAACAATTCCACATTGGAGAAGTTGGTTCGAATGCCACAGATGTTGGAAAAGAAAATGTTAAAGGGTTTAGGTGATTTTTTGAGAGCTGGTTTATTTTTTACTTTTTTTGATTGCTTGAGATCATGTTGAGTAATGTTGGTAATGGAAGTGAAAGACCTAAAGTAATAGTAGCAGACGGTCATCTTATGAGACAAGGGCAGAAAGTTGCTGACGCGGTGTGCAACATAATGTGGCCTTGAGGTTGCCCACCAGAGGTGCGTGCAGGGACACCCTTTCATACGCAACATGCCACTACAAGCACCCCAATATTATGCAAATGTTGATCAGAGCAGCCACTCAAGATGCTCAAGATTCTAACTACCAGTTGGGAACAGCAACCAGAGAACTGTCAACCCAGAACCCTCAGTATGAAGAGACATTGCCGCAGACTGCACATGTAACAAGGGATTCATGGGATTCATGGCAACACTAATACAGAGGCCAGAAAAAAGGAAAATATCTGGGAACCCCTTCCTAAACAGGAAACAATAGGTGAGCCTCTGTACCTATTCAAGAGAAGTAGGAGGAATATTGACTGGGTGATAGGAAAGCCTATCTACTCCAATTACATGCACACACATATAGACACTCACAGAAGAAAAAAAATGCCTATTATATAAAATTTCAATATAGTTTAAGTGTCAACATGCATTTTGGCAGGAAGGTAGAAAGACAAAATCACTTCATGCCCGTTACTTGTGGTAGAGTTAAATGTCTAGTGCTAGCATGATTATTTTAAAAAAAGATTTCATATTCAAACAGAGAAAAAATTAGAAAAATGACAAAGGGGTGGACTAAAATTTGCTTCAATTTCAAACTAAAAGAATTAGTAACAACAATTGAAAATAAATAAAATAAACAGGAAGAAAACAGATTAGAAAATGAACAATTACTTACAATGAGAATCAAACACACTAGCAGACTGGCAACAAAGAATATAAGTGTGCTGTCATATACACCCATGACACTACAAATATATAAAAATGCATAAGCCAAAAAAATTAAAGATGGATTAAAGAGAAAGAGAGAGAGAGATTAAGAGAAAGAGAGTGCCTGAATAATATTACTGAGAGGTAAGAAGCAAAAGACAAACATATTCAGAGTATAAATGTTTGTAAAAGAAAACTGTTTTACTTTATTTTTTTCTTCATTTTACAGTTGAAATGGCTATATGTAACCATAAATTCAATGCTAACAGTTTCTTTTCAAGCACTTTTCCCTTGTGGAACTTTTATCCAGCTTCTTGTTTCCCATCCAACTTTGATTTTCAAGAATTTAAATGCAATGGCAATCGTTATCTTCTGTCTTTTTAATTCCTGTTCTTTTATTTTTCTCTCTCCTTAATAGTGATTGTTTTTCATATTCTCTAACACTCAGCACCCTCTTGTGTCTTAGTGGCTTTATTGCCTTGCTTGGAGTGAAATGAGTAAAAAAAAACTCTAGTTTATGGATAATATTTTCAAATAGAATAAAATTTCTGTAAGCGGCATGACTTGATCAGACATTGATAAAAGTGAATGAAAATTGTTATTATTAAATTTTTAAAGTCACTAACAAGAAAGATTATTGGTTTTTCTGCAAGTAAAATCCAGAATTCAATGATAAATTTTTGAACTTATTGGTACAATTCTTTTCTTTCAGACATTTTTCTTTTTTATGTGTCTTCTCCAACTTTCTTCAAATTTACCCTATTTGACTATACATAAAATCACATACATGACTTTCTATGTCTTTGTATTGAAATCAGAATAAAAGCAGGTTTGAATTTATGATGGTAAAAGGAACTGGTAGTGTTTAAATTTTCATCTTGAGTGCTTGCTGGCTGAGATTTTTGAAAACACACACACACATATACACATCATGCACTTGATCAAGAAATGTCATTAGACTCTTCATTAACAGATAAAGTGTTGCTTGACATTCATTTTTCCAGAACACTAGATAATCAAGTTTTCCTCTTTTAGAAAAAAATATTTTAAAATTAATCAAAACACAGTGTTGAAGCAATGTGTTCTGTTTCTGGAAATGTTGACATGAAATAAATATTTATCAAACAATAAAGAAAAACTGGAACTTTTCTTTGTTATATTGAGATTAATCATCCTCATGTGAAGAATTATAAAAGTCTTTATTTACAAGAAAAATCACATATTGTTAACAGATTGTTTTTCATTCCATTCTAAAATTATATATCATTTTTCTAGAGTATGATTTTAACATTTGCAAGAACTTGTTTAATGATCATTAGTTTAAAAAAATTAAGAATTTGACTACTGTACAGTATTTTGAAAATTTTATTTGCACAAACACAGAACTATAAAGGGGAAGAGGAAAATAATGTTTTGTTTTATATTTTGGTTTGGTTTTAAAATGACCTTGAACCAAAAGAAGAATTGTTTTTCAAGGGTATTTATGAAGAAAAGTATAAGTTTTTCTTTTTGTGTGGGGGTTGTATTTCTCTCAGTAAAGAAGGGAAGTCAAACGTACTTAATTCCCTATTTTTATTGACTTTTAACTCAACTTTTCTCTTTTCTCTGGCCTTTAGTGCTACAACATTCTTTGGAAAATAAAAATAAAATCCATGTTCCTTTAGTGAAAAAAATGTTTCTTTTTAAATTCCTCTTTTTTTCTTTGTCACTTTCTGAAGTTTGTAAGATTTCTATCTAAATAAATTGATTTTCTTGTGTTATTGCTGCGCCTTATTAGGTTATTGAATCTATATCAAGATTAGAAGTAGAGATTTTGTTGAAATGGGAGTGTTAGAGAGAGACAGGGAATAAGAATAAATGATAAAGAAAAAAAGAGAAACAATAAGAAATGAAGAAAGGAGTCAGAGACAAGAAGGATGATTGATAAAAACTGAAAATTAAGACAGTGAGGAAGAAAATGAATCTGATAAGTGAATGTAGATAGGAGAAGGAAAGAAAGAAGTGAGAATGAAAGGCCCTAATAATTAGGATAGGATGTGTAAAGAATGAGTGAAAATAAGAAAATAGAACAATAAAAAGATGAATAAAGTACAAAAAAAGTGAAGAAGAAAGAAGAAAAAGTTTTTAGAAAGACAAAGAATAAAGAGTGAAGATATTAAAAATGGAAGGAATAAAGACAATAAGGATAACTTCATTTATTGTTTGTTTCTCAAAAAAGATTTTTTTTTATAAAAAGACATTGTATTTCAGTTAGGAGATATTCAGTTATATTCTGTTGAAAAAAAAAGAATTGAAAAGGAGAAAGGGGGGTAGAGATTATGAGAACCAGAAAATAGTAGATATTGATGAAATGAGAACCAAAAAATAGCAAAGTGCTAAAATGATAGGATAGAATAAAGTTTATTTCATTTCTTTATAAATAAATAGTGAGTCTTTTACAGTATAATTCAGAAAATAGGTACATAAGATTATATCAAACATATGTATGTATTGTGTGTATTGGACAGGTTTAAAATAGCCTTTGATCTTTGAAGAATTGAGTTTATAAAAAAGATATGCAGTATGACAGGGAGGCACGGTGGAGTAATGGATAGCAGCTCAGTTTGAAGAATCAGAGAGCCAAGTTCAAATCCCATTACATTCACTTATGTGCTAATACCCTTGGGAAAGGTATGAATCCTCTTCTTATCCCCCCTGCTATGGTGTAAATAGCAGGACAGACCGGGTTCTATAGCCAATTGGTCTACCGCAGAAAGAGATGGCAACCTACCGCGGAAAGAAAATCTGTCTTGTCAGTCATGTATTGAAAGATACATGATCACCTAAGCATGTATCACATATAGCATATAACTGACTGATTATGGGTAAATAGGAGGATAAACCTGGTTCTATAGCCTTGGATGGCAGCTGGTCTACCGCAGAAAGAAATGGCAACCTACTGCAGGAAAATAATCTGTCTCGTCAGTCATGTATCAAAAGATAGATGATCACCTAAGCGTGTATCACGCATGGCACATAACTGACTGATGCAGTATGACATGATATTGACAATGTTAACAAGTTGAATCTACAGTAGTTGATATGAATACCATATTTTTAGCAAGTTAAAATTCTAAAATAATGACACTTTTTATAAAAATATTTCAAAGAACAGACACTGAGAAATTATGGTTAATTTGCAGTGTAACACCCACACTCAGATTGCATTAAAAATTTCCAGAATACTTACATTTATGTGTAATTGTACATGCTCCATTCTAATCTGGTTTGATAAATTTGATAAAATCCACTGTTTTGGAATTATCGATAATGAAATTTGGATTCATTTGAGTCATTGGAAGCAGCCATTACTGTCACTGTTTGCATACATTTGCTGCAGAAAGCTAAATGTGGAAGACTGCAGAAAGCTAAGCTCAAAACTGATCTTTCTTGTCTAAATTTGTCTCAGTTACTGTGCATGAGAACTATTTACATAGACACACTCAGTTTGCACACTGATACCTACACTGGTGGCTATTCTGCAGCAAATGTATGCAAACAACAACAGTAATGGCTGCCACCAAAAATGTGAATGAATTCAAATTTTCACTGTCGATAACTCCAAAATGGTAGAGTTTATCAGATTCAAATGAAGCATGTATAATTACACATAAATGTAAGTATTCTGGAAATTTTTAATAAGAACTGAGCACAGGTTTTACACTATAAATTAACCATTTTTCTTTATCAAATTTCTGATTAGAATCTTTCTGATAATTAGCTTCAATATATTTTGTTGGAAGATAATGGTTACTAGTGCAAAATATGAAAATGATGCACCAAATTCAAGTTCTGATAGAATCACTTTCATTCACTTTCTATTAATGACTTTGGAAGAGGCATGAATCCATTTTCCTTCAGTTATGGGCTAAATAGCAGGACAGATTATGCTCTTTCCTTGATGTGGCAGCTAGTCTAGGAGAATGAGATCTTTAAATTCAAATCTTTGTAAATAATAGGGCAGATTTAGCTGTTTAGCTTTGGTAAGGCTGCCAATCTAGCAGAAGGATAACTTTAAATCCAAATTAAAATATACCTTATATATACAGGGTGCAACAGAAGCACCACCCATATAATATGGCATTGGTGACTTCATCTAGGTAGTCTTATGTGGGTGGGTTGAGGGAGGTATTTCTGTTATACCCTATGTTATATAAGAGAATCTGTCAAAATTAAATGCCTATTAAAATTAATTTTGAGTGTATTAGAATTTTTGGGGGGTTTTTTGGGGGTTTTTTTTTTTTGTGCTATAAAGTGTCTAGAAGTCCAGGTAAACAGATTTGTGTAGTTACCTTTGTTCTTTTTGTATCTATAATCCTCTTTCTAAATATTTGTCTCTCTGGACACAGAGAAAGCAGAGAGTTGTCAAAAAATTTCTGTTTTTGAAAGGAGAAAAAGCTTCAAACATCCATAGGGAGTTTGTGAATGTTTATGGATAAAGAGATGTATCAGTAAAGTTAAAGTTAACAACTTCTGTAGGGAAAGTGATGACCTAAAGAAGCAAAATCCATATTGTTTGTGTAAAAGAAAATACTGTGAGTACTTCACTAAAAATAGATAGAAGACTAATAGGTTGCTAGACAGTTCTCCTAGTATCAGTCTATATTTCTGAGATGAGGTATTATGGACATTATTTGGACTATTGTCCTCACCTTTGTCGCCATATTTATTACAATGTTTTGGCTGTTCAGTATCTGTCTATATTTCTGAGATGAGGTATTATGTACATTATTTACATTATTCGGACTATTGTTCTCATCTTTGTCACCATATTTATTACAATGTTTCGGCCGTTGTATGCTTTGGCCTTCTTTAGGTGGAACTAGAACAGTCTACCCCAATGAGCAAAATAAAGGGTTAAGTTTGACATTCCAACCACCTGAAGAAGGCCGGAGTGTACAATGGCCGAAACGTTGTAATAAATAAGGTGACAAAGATGAGGACAATAGTCTGAATAATGTAAATTATGTACAGTTCTTCTAGTTGCCGATCTAGTAAAATGCTTGAATTCATGTAGTTCAAGCATGAGGAAAATAATTGTAGAAAAGACAGAAGGAAGCTATGTCACGTTGGTGGGAAAATGACTGAAGTTAAGATGCCAGATCAGGACCAATTATATTACAGACCCTTCTTTGAATTATGTCAAGGATCTCAAGATATATAGTGAGAGCACCAGACCAGATATGGCAGCAGTATTCAATGCATGGATGAATGGTAAATTTGTTTCCGTCATTTCAATAGGTCAGGTGAAATTCAATGAGCCTGAGTTAGATTCATTAAATTTTGTTCATATAACATTATTATGAAATGTAAAATTTAAATCAATATTCAAAGTTATGAAGTTGTAACAGAGCTATATACCTTGAAAGATAATAAAAGCCATTAGAAATTTTAAAGATTATTCTTAACAGTTTTGAGAAATTTGTTAATCTGACTCATGTTATTTGAATGATGGACAAAAGCTTGTTTATTATCTTCACCAGGCTAAATTGTATTTCCCCGAGCTAACCTCAAAAACGTTTGTCCTTATAACATTGTCATGATTAAGAACAGTTATTTTATTTAGGTCAATATTCAGTGTTACAAAGTTTAAATCAAGCTATATTCCTTGAAAGACAGTGAGTTAAAACCTCTCTGAATGTTTCTATTTTTAATAGTTTAGGCCAAAATTTGTCAGCACGCGTTATGAATTATTACAAATCAAGAATGAATATTTTATTCAGCTATGACACTGCTTGTTGGTTTGAAATAGATTTGGTTAGTGGGTTACACAGGCTGAGCCCAAGTAGCACGAGTGCTGGAGAGAACTTTCCATCATATTTTATTCAATTACTGAATTTTGTAACAGTAATATACAAAATTAAAATTTTAAAATAAGCTAAGTTCATTCATATCATCTTTATGACTGTTCTTCATCAATCATGTCTCACTTCTTGATCAGATTTTTACTTTCCTCCATTTATAATATAGTTTCATGTTAGACAAGTGTGTGTGTGTGTGTGTGCGCATGTGTGCACACATGTGTCTGCACGATTTTGGAGAATTTTCAAGTAAATTGACAGACCAAAACTAGCTGGGTGAGTCAGCATACACTTTGTCTAAATTCTACCAACTGTCATTCTTATATTCCTAAGGAAGGGAAGTGTCATTTTTGTTTCAAAATGACTTTTAAAAAGTGTAAATTTTAAGCAACTGCAAGCTAAAAGCCACATTGCTGATTTTCATCAAGAAAGATAGTTTTATACAGATATTCAGAAACTTTTAAAATCTGAAGCTATTTCAGATTCCATTGCCATTAATTCAAAGAAATGGGGCCACATTTCAACTCACATGTTCTGTGCCATGGAAAACAGATTCTGGAAGATCTTTCAATCTTAGTTGAAGAATGATTTTGCCAAAACATTGTAAAGAGATTTGAGCATTTGAATAATGTTGGATATGTCTACAACCCTTTTCAAAGTTGTAGAAAATTCACATCATTCTAACATATGTCTACAACCCTTTTCAAAGTTGTAGAAAATTCACATCATTCTAACGTATGTCTACAACCCTTTTCAAAGTTGTAGAAAATTCACATCATTCTAACATATGTCTACAACCCTTTTCAAAGTTGTAGAAAATTCACATCATTCTAACATATGTCTACAACCCTTTTCAAAGTTGTAGAAAATTCACATCATTCTAACATATGTCTACAACCCTTTTCAAAGTTGTAGAAAATTCACATCATTCTAACATATGTCTACAACCCTTTTCAAAGTTGTAGAAAATTCACATCATTCTAACATATGTCTACAACCCTTTTCAAAGTTGTAGAAAATTCACTGTAAAATCATTCTAACATAATTGGTGCAAGAATTTATAAATTAAATAAAGAATCTTTTTTCAAGAAGCAAAACTTCAATGAGCCTGAATAAAGCTAGTTTTTCATCAAAACAATTGGCAAAGAAACTGATACTTTACAATCTCTCGGGGAGTGATGAGTCACATTTCAATTTGTCTACTGATGATCCAGAAAAATGTCTCCAATGGCTAGAGAAAACATTCTACCTCGAATGTCTGTCTACTACAGTGAATTATAGAGGAAGGGAAATTATGCAATAAGGGTTTTTCTGCATTTGGTGTTGATGAGTTAGCACAATGAAGGATCAAATGAGTACCAAAATATATTACAGAAAGAGTTGCTTCCAAACCTGGAAAAGTTGTGTGGAGAAAATAAAAGACAAGACAAATTCCATTTAGTGACAAAAACTGGAAAGGGCTGAATGTTAGGAAAATAGTTGGTACAGCATTGCACTTTCATCCTCAACTTAGAAAATTATGCATCTAAAGGATAAGTAAAACGAAATTTCTCAAAATACTCCCTAATCTGAAAGTTGGCTGTGCTATTTACATTTAGCATGAGTGCACGTAAGTTATATTCAGTAATTATGCAGCTGGCTGTTAGTCAACCCTTATTGCCAGTAAAAGCTTTATCATTACAAGAAAATATTTTAAAAAGAAATTTATATAAGTTAACTAATAGTCTGATTATGGTGAGGGAGAAAACATTTGCAAAATTTTGAATCAAGTTTTTATATAAAAAATGTAAGATGTCAGATGTTGTGTTGAGCAATATCTGTGACACAACATATAAAGATAAAACAGAATTATGCCTAAGATAAATATAATAACCATTTACTGTATTATACATTAAATTTATTCTGAATTTAAAATCTTTTACTTTTTACATCTAATAATTAACCTACACTGATTTAGATTATCATAATCTTAATCAAGGTATGCATTGCCTATCATACCTATTCAAATAGCACAACTCTTCCCAAAACCTGAGCCCTATTTTGTCATTGCAACTCGAAAGAATGTTCTTATTATATTGTAAAGAGCCAATTTGTGGAATCTTTGCATTTTTTAAAAATTTCTTTTCAGATTATTCACTGAATTATGCCAGTTGAGAAACAATATACCAAGTATATTGAATTTCAGTGTGACGATGTGGAATAATAATAATAATTTTTATGGGTCTAGTTCATTTTCTTCTTAATTGGGCAAAGAACTTTTCAGCACCCCCTGTATATATCCATATTAATATCCCAAGGTTTGTACATGTTCATATATCCCAGGGACTCATTTTTTTATGTATAGCTGTAAAACCTCAATTCATAACATTAGAGGCTATGTTTGATTCCTGACACATTATCGAAGACTACAAAATACCATTTCTAGCCAAACAAAGCAATTTCTAGCAAAATGGGCAGAGATATTCAGTTTGTTATAGTCTACAAAAATGATTTGACTTCATTAATGATAGAGCAGATTATGTCAAGATTTTATTTCTACAACTCTAGAGATTTCAGAGCGCTATATAGAATCCAATTTTTGCAAAGTCATTCATGATTCTCAGAAATCTTGATCTTCCAAAGTTGAATAATGGAATTCATCAAGCAGCTTCTCTCACATATCACCAAGGGAACTATCCTAGTTGGTGTATTAGAAAAAAAATAAAAATAAAAAAGGTATGACAATTCCCAGGTTTCCCATCATTCAAATAGACATTCCATTTGACTTCAGCCTGATTTCTCTATTCTTTTCCCCATAATCAGCTCTATGTTGGCTATTCTACCATTGGATCTCCAAACAGACTTTTCATACTGGCCATCAATGAAACACTATATTATTTTTTTATTATGCATTTGTTTATTTATTTTAAAAAAAAATAATATAGCATTCATTAGTGTTTGCTTAAAAAATAAAGTATTAACAGGTCATTTGATAAAAATTGCCTGAGGATACTGTAAGGTTGAAACCAAGGCAGTGGATTCAACTGACCTCTTTGATTTTTTGTTATATATATATATATATATATATATATATATATATATATATATATATATATATATACACTAATAATCTTATAAATATAAGCAGCTATACTCGTTTGGCAAAACCTTAGGTGTTTTAGCTTGTAAATGAACAAACCAATACCCAAGGGAAAAAAAAATAAGGTTAAAAAAAGAAAAAACTAAGGACATGTACTTCCGGCGAAAATAATCGTCTACAATCTAAGTTCAGAGCCCAAAGAAAAAAAACCCTCCAACACGAGTAAAGTAAAAATAATTAAGCAAAGTTCTCAATATGCTAAGTAGAGCAAACTAAGTAAACCTAAAGCGCCAGACAAACTGGCTCTTTAGTTTTATTATATAGTTTTATTATATATATATATATATATAAAATCATTATCAAGGTTTTGCTTTACAAACAAAGATCCATGCAAAGGCTCCACATCTGCTGTTAACGCACTTGTCATTTGCAAGACTCATATGTATGTGAAATTTTATGTAATGAGTACAAAATCAGGTGACTGAAATAGATAGCAAACTTATGGCATTGTTTCTTTGTCTGGAAAAAAGTTGTGGTGCCAAAATAAAGACCCGTTAAAATCCTCTGTTACCTATTTGTATTAATTAATATTACAGGTGAAAAGGGTCTTTTTTAATGAATCTCTTACTAGCTGTGCTGTAGTCTTTGGATAGGCTTAACCTAAACAGGTTGCTATCTGGACATATATGTCGATAACAGGTTTTCATTATTATTCGTCTCAACTGAGGCTTCTTTCAGTATTGAACTGAAAAAAACATCACCCTGTTTTACACAGCTTTTATGTTTAAAGAGAGATCTTCGCATATTCTGACTCAACCTTATATAGCTGAAAGAACATACTGAGGAATTTAGGATTAGTTACCTCTGTCACATTGATCATTCTCTTACCATGTGTAGTAGCCAAAGTGGTCTCTCTCAGGTATGAATTCTTTAATAGCAGGAAGTATATAAAAAAGAATTCTAAAGGACCTATTTTAGTTTGCATATTTCAACATTTATTTTATTTTTCAAATTTTCCTCCATAAGATGCCCTGGAAAAAAAAAGAATAGAGAAACCTTATGTCATTAGGAAAATGATTTCTTAGGTTGACAAAACTAAAACCTGTCACAGTCTGAGAGTACTCATTGTCAATTGACAGAACTTTTAGGAATGCTAAAAAATACAACTGTATAATTATTAAAACAAAAACTGAATTGCATCTTGAATGGATTGTATTGCAAAATATAACTTCAAGGAAGAGGAAAACATGTGATAGGAAATCAGATTTAGATAAGGTTTTAAAGAAGTGGCTTTCAATAATAGTAAAGCAATGTGTGTAAGTCAATGGACAAATACTGAGAAAGGAATTTGCTAGAAAACTAGACTGGCACGGAATTTAAAATGACAAATATGTAGTTATCATGTTGTCAAATAGGTAATGAAATAAAATCTAAGAGAGCATGAAGAGAAAAAGCAAGTGCAAATTCTGAAGCAGCAGAACATTAGAAATCAACTACATTACCCACAATATTGCAACATTTTACAGCTAATGATATTTAAAATGATGATAAAACAGGTTTTTATCATCCTATGCGAGATAAGCCATTGGTTTAGAAAAACAACTGATGAGCTCAAAAAAGCTAGACAGTGGTCATTATGCTGACCAAATATGGTTGTTGGAAATTAGTAAAGTCACAAAATTTTAAGGAATTTTCAAAATAATCATTACTTGTACATTACACAAAATACTTGGATGATTTTTCTGATAGGGTGTTTAATTGCAATGATGAATATTTGTTTCAAATCAGATTAATTATACTTTAAATCAGTTAATATCCGTCAAATAAAGTTTCAGAAAAGTATATTTTATTTGTGGAAAATTTTTTAATAAAGTGAATTACATTCTGATGAATGATGACTAAAAAAGGGTGCTATTCAGATATTTTAGCAAAGATTCCAGTCAACTTAAATTAGTTTTTGAAATAGAACAAAGTATTTTGCTTATTGAAAATATCAAATTTAATCTTAGCTTGAAATTAAAACTAAAATAAAAGCTTCAAGAAAGATTTTTCATTTTTAAAAATTCATTTTAAACCTTAGGTATCACGGTTTTTTGGGTATATATCTGATATTTTCAGTAAAATTGCTCCAGACGTCATAAGTAGAGTGATATAAAGGCTGTCATGACAAACAACTGCAAGATAAACTTCATTTTATTTTCTTTCATTGTTTTGACTTTCCTTCTGCCATGGTAAAAATATGAAAAAGCTGCTACTGAGAATGGCAATCCAGTGCTTCTCCATTTGTATTTACCCATCTCTCTCTATTGTTCAAAAGTGCATGTGTCTTCCTTAGAGAGATTTCTTTTGACTGAAATCCATTTTTCTTATTCTTGTCATACTTTCTACCTGGTGACTATTGATCAGTATTATTGCTCAATTCTGAGTTTAGGCTGTTTAGATTATTTAAGAATGCAGTTCAAAACTTCCTTCAGGAATTTTTCCTTGTTGCTTGTCTCTTTCATTTTCACTATCCCTCTCTTATATATATTTCTTTGAGTTATTGTAATATTAGTGCATTGCCTTACATGATAATTTCAACTGGAATTAGGCATAATAGGTCTTGATTATTTTGATATCTTTGGTCAAGAAACACAGAAGCATCACATCATTTTGGTTCTTGAAGATTGTTAGCATCACCTTGCCAGCAGAAGATGATTCACATGCCTTTTGAATCAACATACTTTCATTATTTGAATTGTGTTTTAGTCATTGGGACGAAGTAATGAACCCATGTTTCATCCTGTGTAAATTATCTTTGATTTGCCTAATATATGATTAAAAATTCATGAGAGCAAATGATTCTAGTGTCATTCTTGGAAGTTATGAGCAAATGAAGAACCCACTGCACTAACACTTGCCATGCTTACATATGTTCATGAATGTTTTGTTTTTTTTCCACAGACCCCACACTAATCTTGATCCTGTCTGCTAGATCCTAAATGGTTATGTAACAATCTTCTAAGATGGTAGTTTTTACTTGTTAGATAGTGTCAGCATCAACAGCTGACTGAGGATAGCTGGGAACAGGGGGTCATTGGAAGTGGGTCAAGGCAAATCTTTATTTCTTGAATCCCTCTTGCATGGCATCCTTGTTGTAACTATACGATTAGAATATTAATGATTGTTCTCAATATTATAGACAATTAATATTTAATAATATTTATCTATCCTAATTTTTTCAGAATATAGCAAACATTGGGAGGTTAAAGCAGAGAAAGGTCCAATCTATGGCTATTTGATCAGTAACTTAAACACTTCTTTTTTATCTATATACGTTCACTTCAAACTTCAGTATATTTTCTCAGTGGATACATTGGTGTATTAAAAATAAAATGGCATCAGTAGCAAGAATCAGAATTTGAAGGCTTTCATGCCTTGAAATATTGTATAGTATAACTATATCAGTGTAGAAAAAAAATGATGAGAGGAGGTACAAAAAGTGCAGTGCGGTGCTCTTCAGCAGGCCAGCTAATTTTTCTTCTTCTTCGGTCGCGTCAAGGAAATGGATTGCGTGGCTCCCTTTTTCAGCCATTACACTGGGCAGTTGTGAAACAGACACCAGCTCAGCCGTGCCTACTTCAACTTCCTCTTTGTCAGTCCGTACGTCCAACTCTATTGCACACTGTTTGCCGATTGACTTCTGTCCTCTCGTGCTGCTGGCACCCCACTTTTTATGCTATTCCCATATGGCCAAAATTTGCATGTGTGCAAATATCGTCTCATTTTGGACGAGATAGGTGCATATAAATTGCGTCTTAAATATTGGCCATATTTCTTTTTATCATCACTTTGCAGGCAAGACATGTTTGTGCTCGTTTCGAATTCTGAGGCAAGTCATGTCTTTTATCACAATCAGCACATTTATATATTTTATAAGGTATTAAATATGGTATAAATATGGAGTTTATATTTTGATTAATACAGAGGTATTTTATTTATAATCATATTATCATATGATCTTTGTGTAGGGGCAGTAACTGTAGGCCTTTCTCTAATGATGTAACAGTAATTCAAAATCTTAGTTAAATAAAAATCACTTCTTAACTTGGAATGAACACACTTTTTCATATGCCATTAAACATCATAATCAGAATTACAAAACAGTTAACACATTTTTAAATATTATTCAAAAGAAAAGTATCACTTGACTTAAAATATTTTTGCCCTTCCTTGTTTTTAAAGGAGTGCCCTTTGACATGCTGATGTTGCTACATGCCTTACTTCTTGCCTATCTCACACTGCAAATTTTTTCTAAGCTCTATACTAAACATTAAATCTGTTACGAAAAAAGAACTAAACAAAATGAACACAAAACGATCAGCTTTAAAAAAGGATTCGTAACTGGAAAAACCAAATGAAAAAAGAATGTTAACAACAAATACTTTTTCACACCCAACCTAGTTCTGTGGAATCACAATCAACGTTGAGTTTAAGCAAGCGAATGAGCCAATTGGAGTAAAGTGCCATGCAGATTTAAATTTTTCCCACTTGTGACAAATGCAGCTATCAATTGTTTTGCATGCTAGCATGCTAGTTAACATTCATGTCAGTCTGATGTTGGCTCTTACGCTGGCCAATAGAATCTTCCTGCCAATTCATGGCAGCCAGCTATTGTTTCTCACTCTGGCCAGTACAAAATGGCTGCAAACTACATGAAAACTGTCGTAGAAGCATGAAAAAATTGATTATTTCCATTATTGATGGGAGTTGGGAAATGCAATGTTGGTCTTGGCTTTTCCGCTAACTTGGAGCATGTGCATGTAAATTTTGGTGCAAATCCGTCAAAAATTGCGGCCATGCATTCGTTACAGATACACATCCTGCCTTTTATAGATAGAGATATATCAGCTGTTTTTTAATATTTTAAAGTATTAACTTGCATAATTTATTTTCTCTGTTTTTTATTTTCTTGGTTCTTCTATATTTCTTTCTCATGAATATAACATAATGCTTATGAAATTACATTATTTTCTTATATTCTTTATATTGCATAAAACTGGTGATAAAGTTTTATGCTTTATTTTATTCATTTGTTTTATAGTTTCTTAATAAAAGATTAAAAACAATTTATCTCAGATATTCTAATGATGATGTGAAATAAATAAAAAATATTGAAATATCAACAAAATTCACTTCTTTTGTTTGTTAAATTTTGATTAAGAATGAATTCATTCTTTAAGCCCATTTTAGTAATTTTGCTTTGGCAATAGTTTGATGAAAATGATATCTGGCAATTACAAGTCTTACTTGGACAAGATTGAAGCTATTTTGAAATTTTACTTCCAATTTATGTTATATGTTTTTATCTTGAGCAAGTTCTGTTAATGAGTCTTACTCACTCTACACCAAGGTTTAGCTGGGAATTTTTCTATCACTTGTAACAAATGTTTTCTAAATAATGATATTTATAAGATATGAATTACTATCAATTTTCCTCTTTTATTAAATGAGTGAAGGTTTTAAACTAAAGATTTTGCAAATTTAGTTGTGTCCACTGAATCACTTGGCTATTATTTACAATTGCATTTTGTTAGTCTTTGAAACTTAAGGAATAAAGACTCTTCTTCAACTACTTGTGCTGAAATGCTCTCTGCATTTGAGTGAATTAATATTATTATTTTAGGAGGCTTCCCAGATATGGATTGTTACTGTTCATAAGAATCTTTATTAAATTAAAATCTTTCAGACAGCGTGATTGTTAACATCAGAAATGTCTTAGAATAGTATGAATGTTTGATTAAAGTTCAATGGCTTCAAGAAATGTTGTGTCTATTTTCTCATTAGAAGGAGACTAAACCAGACTAAACATTTGCAAGTTTTCTCATTCATAACTTTCTTTTGAGAAATATGTTATAATACTAGAATCAGATATATACTGAAGCATAAAAATATGCTGTTGGCAAATAATATATGGATCAGCAGATAAATTTAGGATGATTATTTGGTTTCATTAAAATAAAACAATTATATGGTAATGCTAGAAGAGAAAAGTAAGAATAGGTAGCCTAAGTTGGGTAGTTGATCTGTAGAATTTATTAAATCAGGTATAGCCAACTTGTTGTTGCAGGAATTATTAACGTTGGTGTTTGTAATTGGGAATAACACACTGTCTCCTGAAATACCCATAACAAAAATGATGGACTCAGTATGTGAGTCCACATAAAGAAATACAAAGAAATGACAAGAATCAATATATATGTACAAACAAATGATAATGTATTAACAAGAAAGGTTACAAGTGACAAAGACAATGATGTATATAACAAAAGAATATGAAAACTGTTTGGTTTCAAAGTATGTAAAGTGGGTGAATGTGTGTACATACGTGTGTTGTGTATGTGTAGTTAGTTCATGCGTTTCCCAAATAGAAGAGCATTCTCCACAAGAGATTTACATGTTGATGAATAAGTGGATAAGGTAAGAAGAGAGTGAGAAAAAATATCACAGAGTATTTATAGTCTGGAGAGCGCCCCCCCTAGTAGTGGTTTCAAAACATTAAGAGGAGGTAACCTGACAAACTGATGATGCATATATCCATCAAAAATGGTGTATTTTCACAATAAGATGTAATACATTCTTTTCAGTTTTGCCAATCATTTTATAATTGACACTTGTATGTTATAAAGTTGTGCTTTATTTATTCTTTAGGAATATTTGCAAATTATGTCTTTTTAAAATTCAGTTTGCCATCACAAAGCTATAGAAAATGTGCAAAAGAAAATCAAAAACAAATAGAAAACATGAATTCAAAGAACAAAAGTGTTATGGTAATTTACCCATGCATGCATGGACTCTCCTAGCTGTAAATAGGAGCAGGTACTTTCTTTTGGAGAGGGAAGTTTCCAGCAGTCAGCTCTGATAGTCAGACTGAACATTCTTGATGTAACACTCTTATTTGTATATGTTTGTATTACTATTTCTGTTAATATATTTGTTTAACTCAATTTCTCACTTGTGTTTTTCTTTCTGGCTCTAACAAGGACACAACAAAAATGAAAATAAGAAGAAAGTTGCATACTTGCATTTATAAACCTATTTTCAATTAGTGAACAAAAAATCATGAAAATGAATAGAAACTGTTGATTTAAGAAAAAATTAATTGCTGAAAATGTAATTTGATAGGCTTCCTGTAAGCCCAAATGCTTCTGATATTAATTTCTAGCAATTATTAACCAGTAAACATTTTCCAGAGTTAAGAACATTTACTCAAAATTATATATGTTGTGGAATAATTTACAGATATGAATGAGCATTCTCTGTGATAGAATTAATTAAAAACAAATTGGGATCGCAA
The DNA here is from genome assembly GCA_903632075.3 of Acanthosepion pharaonis. Taxonomy (NCBI): domain Eukaryota; kingdom Metazoa; phylum Mollusca; class Cephalopoda; order Sepiida; family Sepiidae; genus Acanthosepion; species Acanthosepion pharaonis. The sequence continues at coordinate 1,225,482 of CAHIKZ030004799.1, read as the reverse complement.
GTAATTGATCTTGAATATGGTAATATCTTGTAATATTCACTACCACTCTAACTAATTTAACTTCAAACATTAAGTTTGGTAAAATTGAAACAGACTTAAGGAAAGTAATACTCATCTTGTTTTATCAATAAATTATATATAATCAATAAATTATATAAAAATTCTAGATAAATTTATATAAAAATATTTTACAAGAATTAATAGGAGTACAAGATTAGTAAAGTACATATACATGTACTTTACTAATCTTGTACTCCTATGCTTGTGCACAGAAAAAAATTGATGAATAGAAATTTTGCAGATTGGCCATTCCTACATAAAATAATGAACAAAATAATCTAATCTTAAATACTACTAAAAATCTCACCTACTTGAAAAGATCTATCTGCTCAATTCAGTATACATTATACTTTAGTCTTCCTTTTTTGAAATGTGATATAATCCATATAAACAAATATTTGAAAATGTAACATTTATTTGATAAATGTCATTTGAGAAGACAATCAGAAGTGGATTTAAAAAGAGGCAATTAGCAATTTGATAATGCTTCAGAGCCTTAAAATATACAAAATTAGAAGTAACAGTTTTTGGTTATACAATACATACCCTGAAATATAAATGACTTTTTCATTGACCATGTTTTATTTTCAAATAAAAATTGACTGTTTTATTTTTTAAATAAGTAATAAAATATGTTATTAAATCTCTGCTACTATACAGAAGTTTTTTGCATGTATATTTGACTCTTATAGCTAAACTGAAAAGTCTGATAGACTTTTTTTGCATAGATAATCACAAAATCACAAGTAATTACATAATCACCAGCAGTCATACAAAAACACAGCATCATATTTCTATCCATATGAAGGAATTTATAGTAAAATGAAAGGAGATATTGAGTTTGTTATGAAGTACACAAATGGTCCTTGATTTTACAAAAAAAAAAAAAGAAAGAAAAATGAAGGTATAAGACCAGATTTGACCTTCAAGGTCAATAGAGGTCATTGAAGGTAGTTTATAGACCTTTGTAATCTGTATTACAGCCAAACAATTACATTTTTGGAGGTAAATTGATATATGGAGGTAACCTTTAGAGAATTATATATATATATATATAAATATAAATGACAATAGGAAAACTGTAATAGTTGCCAGTGCATTTCGTCCAATGTTGACTTTTTCAAGGCAAAAACTAAATGAATTTATTAAACAAAGTAACTAATAATGACAAATAATTTGTTATTATTAATTACTTTGTTTAATAAATTCATTGGCCAAAACGTGTCGACAACTATTACAGTTTTCCTATTGTCTTTTACATTTATAAATATTGTCTTTTTCTTCAGGTTAACTCTGAGAAATTTTTCATATATACATATATATATATATATGAGAGGATAGGACTTACATACCTGCAAAATCACCAAAGTCAGTTTTGAATAAAAATATTTTTCAGACAAAAAAAAGAACTTCAAGGGCTTAAGTCTTGAATGCTTTCTATTTTGTTTGCAAAATATTGTGTAACCCTGAAATATGTTTTCAGACAAAAATTGTAAATCATCCAGGATTAAATTTGATTATTTCGAATTTTTTAATTTTAAAAAAAAATGGCATAAACTGTAGAATCTAGAAGAAAATTCAAAGTTGTTTTAACAGATTCCTAGAGAGGTTCAGCTTTATAAATCAATTGACACAATTCTGGACACTTTGGAGATTGTCCAGAATCTAATTGAGTTTCTCAATTCTTTTGAGCTACTTGGTATTCCATTTTACAAGTTTCAACTAAAAGTTGTCAATCCTCCAAAGTTGTGCAGTGGAACTTCTATCATATGTCATGACAGTAACTATCTTAAACAACTTTTTCAGTGAGAGAAGCACTAATGTTGTATATCCAGGAACCATGCCAACATAAAGACTACATCATTTGTTTTGTTTTGGGCATCAGAATATATTTTCCCTAACAGATACTTTTTCATAAGCAAACAGTGTATATAAACTTGGTTTTCATTTGTGATATTGTGTAAGAGGAAATATATTAAAGAACAGATTTTTTATGTCATTATATTTAAACTTATTTTTCTGAGCAATACCAGTATTCATGCTCATAACAGAGCAAAATATAAATACTTATAACATCAATAACTGAATTTAACAATGGCTGATCTTGGACACTTCCAATCTATAAAAAGCTTACAAAAGATATGAAACTTATTTTTAACCAGTAAATCCACTTAACGGCAAAATAAATGTGTGTGTGTGTGCATATATTTGTTAAAAAGTTAGAACACATATCTTTCCATTTTTTACTACTTTTAAAAAATACTATCAGAAGAAATAAATTAGTAGCTGTTACAACAGATTTCTAGAGAGCGTCATCTATAAATGCCAATTGACACAGTTTAAAATCAAAAGGAATGGTACAGTATGTAAATGCACTTTAAAATGTTAATTTATTATAATTTCATTTTTATTTGTATATCTTGGTTTTGAGTTAGGAATATTTACTGGTAACTGCCTTCTCTTCAGTTTTCCCCAATAAAAAGAAAGGATAACCATAAAAAGCATAAAAATTTCCATACATACTTTCTCTGAATTCCTTTTACAGCAAAATAACCAAATTTACATCTTTTATGTTGTCTTTCTTTTCATAAATAATGAATGCAAATGACCTCCCAGGTATAATTTTAATGCCCAAGTCAAATTAATTCAATATCAATGACATCTAATCAATATAGGCAATAAGATAATTGAATTTCTAATTATCCTGATAATTATCTTTTTTTTTCTAATTAGTGACCATGTTTATTGGAGAATATGGCTTGAATGACCTTGTCTGTTTAAAAATTCCCCTCAGTGGAAGGATTTGACAGTTTCAGGCATCTGTCTTGCAAGTGATAATTTTTCTATATGCAAGAGAGATAATGAAAAAGAATGAGTAAAGTGATTGTTCATTTTAAGGAAATATCTAAATTTGTTGAAAGTGGATTTTTGATATATTGCATGAAACTGTCTCATTGTAATATATTGCATGAAACTGTCTCATTTTAATATAGTGTATGAGACTATCTCATTTTGATATATTGCATGAAACTGTCTCATTTTGGGAGACAGTGAAATAGAAATCCATCAACCTTGTTTAGGATTAAGATTTTGGTTCTTTCTAAAGTACTTCAACTCTATACTTCTAACATCTTCACCTAAACTCTGTAATTTTATTTATTATTTTTTTATCCCAATAGCAGTAGATAGATTTTCCTATCATCTGGTACACACTCCTTGAAGTAGAGGTTCATCTCTTGTTTACTGTTTAGGATTGAGTTTCCAGTTCCTTCCAAAATCTTCTCATTCTCTTTCACTTGCAGCATAGTGGCATTATCACCTTGTTTGGGCTGAATTGATTTAAAAATCGCTTTTAAGATATTTAATCCTTTCTTTATTCTATTTATATTTGACTCTGTAAACCTTTTTATACATTAGAGAAGGAATATTATCATGAAAGGATATAAGAATAGTGAATAGTTGAGAAAAATGCTTAGTAACATAAGAATAAGTAATAATAAAATAAGACAGGAAATTGTGGAGAGCCATGTTTGCTCATATTTTGAAGGGACTAAGCATATAAAAGGAGAGGAATATTAAATTGGTTCAAAAATAATGACAGTTTTTAGCCAAATATAAAGCTTAAAACGAATTATATTAATTTAAATAAGAACTTTTAGGATCTACATACGGTCACCAACAATAAACAAGTCTGATTTTTCTAATAGCATAAAATTCTGGAACCAATCAAAGATGTTTTGAGTTACTGCTTAATTGTTGAAGAACACCTACTGCAAGAAATTGTTGTTGAGTTGCTTAAAAAAGTGGTTGTTGGTTAGAGAGAAATCTGGTGAGTAACTTGGATGATGCAGAGTCTTGTAACTCACTTCATTCAATTTCTTCAGTCATTTGCAAGAAATGTTGTCAGATGTCGTGGAGAAGAATTTGTCTTTTTTTGATTGACCAATTTTAGATGTAAATGTTGCAGCTCTCAATGTATTTTGTTGATTTCCTGGCAGTAACCCTCTGCTGCGATGGCTTCACCAAAATTGAAGAAGTTGTAGTGGATGATTCTAATTGCTGATTACGAGTGACTATAACCTTCTATTGATGTTGATTTCAGTTGAAGAAATGTTTTGACACTTAACATTAGTTCAGCCACAGCAGGAAACACTACTGGTTGTTATATAGAATCCATTTTTTGCTACATGTCGCAATACAATCAAAGAATGGTTAACTTTTGCTGCTCAAAAGAAGAGCAGAGAAGACTTCATAAAAGCATTTTTTATTTGCTTTCCACTTATTTGTCAAGAAATTTTGATCTTTCACTTTGGTGCAAATGTCAAACAACTGATCAATGGTCTATGTTTAGGTGTTCTGCAAAGTCTTGAGTTGTTTTGCAGAAGTTCATTTCAATAATTGCTTTAACTTCAAAGCTCTTATCTCTTTTGCAAAATTTCTTAAGTCAATGTTGAACCGCACATTCATTTTCAGTCCCCTCACCAAATGCATGTTTGATGTTAAAAATAATTTCTGCAACTTACATTGTAATTAGTGACGAGATGATAAAAATATTTTTACCAATTCTGATACAATTCCAGATACTGTTTTAAATTTCTTATTTCTATACGATTCCTGATTCTGATTCCGATGCCTACAATAATTAAAATTCATTATTTTCAGGCCCTACAGTTGATTTGGGAAAATTAGTGAACAAAATATATGTATTAATAAAATATTTAGTAGAAAAATGAATACAAAAGTTTATGAAATAAAGTTAGATATTCTTTTTATTTAAAAAAATTACTAAGAGTTTAAACAATAAAGAGAACAATTTCTTTGGTAAATCACTTATGTTAGCTACAGTTGACATATTGTTTTACTTTGGTTATCATCAAAAATCTTAAAAAACTTCCAAACTACATTTTTCTGCTTGGCATTGGATACACTTGCAATAATTGGGGTTTGAAAATAATAAACATTGATTAAAATTTAAATTTTTCACTGTTAGATAAAAAAGTGTTTCTAGTTTTCTAATGTGTATAACCTGTAAAGATTCAACTAAGTTTTACAAGCAAAGGTGATCTCTAGATATTATGCAATCTCTTTAAAATTTTATATGTGGGATTTTTCAATGAATGGAACAAATTTAGGGGTGAGAATTCAATTTCAGCACGCACTTCAAAAAAGAGACACCCTAATATATATATACATACATACATATATATATATATATATATATATATATATATATATATATATATATATATATATATATATATATTATATTGCAACAATAATACTCTAAGCAGAAAGGCATCATCCTATGTATTGTGGTTTAACTCATGCACATATTTTGATAAATAAATAAGTACAAGAGGTCAGTGAATGAAAAATAAATGCAAATTTTAAATTTGCTTACAGACATTTAATAAGAATTAAATATGAATTATGACAGCAACTTAATAAATAAATAATAAAGGGTCTTCAATCTTATCTAAAAAATGTAATCACTAATAAGTTTTACAGTATATAATAAATTTCTCACAACTAGAAAAATTTCATATTTTAAAAAGAATCAAAAGTGTCTTATTTTTGTTAAAAGTAAAAAAGAGTGAAAGTGCAATAACACAGTAAAAACAAATCCCTTGTTTTTTTTTATAGAGATATAAGCAATTTTAGCAAACTTTACAATACATTTAAAAAATATTATGAAGTTGAAAGCTAAATAATGCTGATATCCAACTTGATCATTTTATAAGGTATGAGATTCAATTGTTACAAAGCATTAAAATAAAAATAAGATTAAAAATAAGAGTAAAATCTTCATAAGGATGAGAACAACTGTAAATGTGTATTTTTTACAGATCAGTTTTTTCAGTTATTTATTAGATTTTTAGAAGATGAAAATTTACTAGATTTATTTTTAAAATATTGTAACAAATCATGTTAAAAGTGGAAAAACTATAGCTTAATTAAGTCAGATATAAATCAGATAAAAATACTTGATTTTAACTTTTTTTATAAAACTTACATCTCGTTTGGCTCCAAGGAGGAATAAATGAGAAAAAAGTTCAAAATATTATAAATATCATAATTTAACACAGGAAAGTTCAATTATGACAAAAGAAAAATATTAATAAAATAAAATTAAATGCAATTTTTGATGGAAATAAAATTTTACTTTTTTTAATATAAACTTTTGAATGAAAAAACATTTTTCAGAAAATTTCAAATAAAAGTTTATGGAAAATTAAGTTTTAAACAAAATAAAATCCAAAGAATTGTTTTCTTTTTTGAATTGGAAATTAGGTTAAAAGTTACAATATTTTTGATTTTTAATTTCGATTAATCGTCCCATCACTAATTGTAATGCCTACTATTCATGTCTGTGGGAAGCACACACACAGCCTTCCTCAATCTGTTGTAGTTTCCACAGAAATGGATAATATATATATATATATATATATATATATATATATATATTATTTATATATAAAAAAATTTATTTTATAAAAAAAAAAAATTTATAAAAATAAATATGTTATAAAAACACCCTCGGTGTCTTATCAAGTGATGATGTAGAATAGTAATTGTTGATTATTGGAATTCATTCTGCATATACCAATTATATATTTGGTATATATATATATATATATATATATATATATATAAATATATATATATATATATATAAATATATATGTATGTATATATATATATATATATATATATATATATATATATATATATATATATAATAAATAGGGGCTGATGATAGCTGCATACAGAACAGCTTGAAATAGTCTATACTCTGTTGAGGTATTTTTTTTGCTGTATATATATATATATATATATATATATATATATATATATATATATTCACTGAACATATATATATGTATATTGAACAAGAGATAAAATCAAAACATTTTGTTTCCTTTTTGATCATTTCTGTATAAAATTAACTCAAACATTAATTTTATTATTTATCATTATAAAATAAATGAGTTGATTAATTTGAAAAAAAAAATTTGAAGAACTTTTGTTGGGGAATATTGTCTTATTTTTGTATTTTATTGTTTCAGTCATTTTTGGTGTTGTATAAAGATCCTTATTTTTTCTCATTTTGCAGGTCGGAAAAAAGTTGATATATTCACAGAACCAAGCATAAAATCTCTGATTGCACAAAATGAAGAGGTTCATCATGGAGGTTGGTGGAAACCTGAAACTTGCAAATCATGGCAGAAAGTGGCTATTATTATTCCTTACCGAGACAGATGGAAACACCTGAAAATTCTGCTCAAGCGTTTACACCCAATGCTCATTAGGCAGCAAGTACATTATAGGATATTTGTGATTGAACAGGTGAGAGAAATCAGCAACCTTTTGCAGCATTATTGTAGAACATGATTCTGCTCTAGTTAATGCTTTCTGTACTTTGTATTGAATTCAAAGGAAGAATGATTTGCTACAGCTGAAAGTAATTAAAATTAGAATTGTAAACTCAACTCCAAATCAAAATTATTTGTCATTTCTGTATCGAAAACCAATCTTTCTATACAATTTGTGTATAGATTATGAATTTTAAATGCGTTTACATTAAAAGGAAAAATAGAAAATAATCTGCATTTATGTCATTTGATGCTCTTTTATTTCTGGAAAAGAAAAAGATAGGTGACATTTATGGAAATGGTGCCATAGCTGAGAGTACTGTTCATGAGTGGTTTTCTAGGTTCAGAAGTTGAAATTTTGATCTGGAAGACAGCAAATGTTCCAACAGGTCAGTAGTCATTGATAATGACCAAATTGAAACATATAAATCCAGTTCTACTTGAGCTAAACACTATTACTGTGATTTTGTCTAAGATGGTAGCTGATACAAAATAGTAGAGTAAGGTTATCTATTCCTCTCCCAGTTCTTGGTCCAGACTAGTAGTATAAGTGATTAGTATGTCCATTGTCAATCATGACAAAGTTAGTGTTGTAATTAAATATTAGAAGTCACTAGAATATATTGGGTTGGATTGACTGTTTGTTTTATGGTTTATCAACCCTTTTGGGGTTAAGTAAAGCTGAAATATATTTCAGGTATATTGAGTTAGAATAAAAGTTTGTAGCATTTTTTCAACAGGTGATATTTGAACACATGATTTTATTTCACACTTGACTGAAATTTATAAAAAATATAAATATTTTGAAAGCTGACATTTCAACCAATCCTTCTATACAATTTGTGTATAGATTATGAATTTTAAATATGTTTACATTAAAAGGAAAAGTAGAAGAAAATAATATGCATTTTTGTCATTTGATGCTCTTTTATTTCTGGAGAAGAAAAAAGATAGGTGACATTTATGGAAATGGTGCCATATCTGAGAGTAATTTTCATGAATGGTTTTCTAGGTTCAGAAGTTGAAATTTTGATCTGGAAGACAGCAAATGTTCCAACAATCAGCAGTCATTGGTAATGACCAAATTGAAACGTTGATTAAAAATAATCCAGGCCACACAACAGGATATTTCAGAAATATTCCATATATCTAATCACAGCATCATAAATTCTTCGAAACCACTTAAAGAGCATCCAGAATTGGCCAATTAGAAAAGTGCCATCTATCTGGACAACACCAGGCCTTTACAGACCAGGCAAATATTGGTAGAGCTTGGCTAAGATTTCCTACTACACTTGCCATTCTCACCTGACTTTGCACCTTCAGATTACCACTTATTTTGATCACAAAATTCTCTCAATGGAAGGAGTTTCAATTCTCTGGAAATCTGTAAAAATCACTTTGACAAGTTCATCACCCAATAAGATGCCATGTTCTGGGAGGATGGAATCATGAAACTGTTTCAAAGATGACTGATGGTAGTGAAACAAAATGGCACAAATGTATTTAAATAAGTCTACATACAAATATCTAAATATTGTCTGAGAAAATCACTTAAAGCAATCCACTACAAGAAAAATGAAATTTAAGTCATAGTTGGTAGTCATAATAAATACTCTTTAATGGTACAAAGAATCTAAAACATCTAAACAACTCAAATGACTATTGGCAAGTAGTAGTAGTAGTAGTAGTAATGCCACAATTACCTACACACATGTACAATACATAGAAAGTAGTGTGCTGTAAGTGATGCATATACAAAAGATGAACGTAATTCCAATGAACTTATAGATAATCAATATTTGATTAACAAATTCGAGAGGTAAATTTTACTATTACTGAGGTCTGTGTCTCCTACTTTCAAATTATACTATACCACATATTTATAAAGTAGGCTAAGTCTGCAAATAAAGGTAGGAAGATAGTTGCAAATAAAAACATAAATCTACCAAAAATGTTTAAAAAGTAAAGCATCTTTTCACCAACTTAATGCATAGAAAATATAGAAAAACAACCTCTTTCAAATGTTACTTTTCTTAATAATTGAAAACTTCTGCGTCCTTTCTGTTGCACAATGATGCATTTCCTAATATTTAAAATGAAAGTTCTAAGAATAATCTGACAGGAAATATGTTGACCTTGTCATCGGTGATACTAGTTTTCAAATGACAAACATCCTAATCATTATGCATACTTTACATAGCATTTTATTGGTGCATGTGTATCATTGCAAAAAAAAATTGTTATATAATTTAGACAATTTAGAAGATGAAAAAATGTATTTTTATTAATAATAAGGACTAATATATCAGATTCTACATATTGGAAAGATTTCAATTTATAATCTTTAATATTTCTAGATTAAAATCCCAAGTGCTTGTTTTCACAAAATTATCTATGTATATAAATATGCAACCATATATAAATATAAATATTCCTGTATTATAGGCAAATATAATTATATATGAAAAATGAGATTATCATCTGCTGTTTTCAGTAAATAGTAATAAGGAAATAACAGAAAATGGTGATCAGCTAATCTGTGAAATTAATTTTCAGATATATTATTATTATATTTGATTATAAAGTAAAAATTTTGCTCCAATTTTAATTTTCATTGCTTATAGTTTTAATAATACAAAAAATACCTTTTATAAAATAACCTTTTTAAAGCAAAATATTCTAAGCACTTTAAACTCACTTTTCAAATATTCAGTTCTTTTCTTTTTGAAGGGAATTAGTGGAATATGATTATGCATAATTATATATGTGCTGAAAAGTTCTCAGCCTGACCCACTTCTCAAAATCTGACCAAATGACTAAACATCTTTTCAGTATCTCCTTGTAGATTCATGTTACCTTTGAAATACATTTAACAATATTTATAATCTATTTTAGGTCATAGGTCATTAAAACTTTGTGTAATTATGACAACACACATAATTTTTCATTTAGTAAAGCTTCTACAGTTTGAGTTATATAATAAATTTTGTGCTTGAGTTAAATATTGTTTTATAGAAATATTTTAGAAATTTGGTTGTGATTATCATTTTCTCTAATCTTTACTCTTAATATAAAAATTTATAATTATTCTGGGATAAAAACAAAACAAAACTATAACAGATTGCTGGAAGAATTTAAAATTCTGTGTCCAAAATGCGAATTTCATTAATTGATCTTATTGAACGTACAAAGTTTATTTCTACTTGAATAATCAGTAAAGATGTTTGAATTGTTAAACATTTAATATATTTTATGAATGGGTCACTTCTTTATAAAATATAAAATTACCATTTCTATATTTTGAGGCATTCAATAAAATAAATTTACTTTTGAAGTTACAGCTTGAAATATTGAAAAATAATTTATTTTCCAGTCATTGTGCCTCACAAACATCATAACAACCCTTTACTGATCCTCATTATTAATATGTACAAAATTGAATCAATATCTGTCTATATTTCTGAGATGAGGTATTATGTACACTATTTACATTATTCGGACTATTGTCCTCATCTTTGTCACCATATTTATTACAACATTTCGGCCATTGCATGCTCCAGCCTTCTTCAGGTGGTTGGAATGTCGAACTGAACACTTTATTTTGTTCATTGGAGTAGACTGTACTAGTTCCATGTACCATGTTTAATGGATGCCAGTGAATGAAACAAAGGGTTCAGTTCAACATTCCAACCACCTGAAGAAGGTTGGATCATACAATGGCCAAAACATTGTAATAAATATGGTGGCAAAGATGAGGACAATAGTCCGAATAATGTAAATAATGGAATAATAAATATCCAGCGATTAAAGCAGGAAGAAAGGACTAACTAAAAGTTGTAAGAAGATGGAATGTATGGTTATGAGCAAAAGGAACCATAGCTGAAGGTATAAGTTATACACCAGAAAAACCAAAGTCAAACAGGTACAGAAATTGAAGAAATTCTAAAGAGTGATGACAGAAAAATGACATAAGATGTTGAAAGTTCATATGAATAGCAAAAAACTTTTCAGAAACTGGATAAGGTATTTATTTTATTTAACAATCATGTTCATTCAGGACATAGACAGTCATAGCTTTTCAAAGCTTCCATTTCTTTAATATTTGTAAAGTGTTATAACTTCTTGGGAAACATAATGGAATGGTTCCTGTTATCTTCACCATAGTTTTGAAATTAGAGTTGTCTTTCTCCTAGACTGACTTCCATTCAAGGCTTAGAGAGCCCAATCTACCCTGCTATTTAACCCATATCTAGGGAAATAAAAAACTGATTCATGCCTTTCCCAAGGGGATTAGTGCAAATAAAATGTAATAGACTAAGCTTGAACTCATCTCATCAATTCCACTTACCATACCAATAACTGTTATGCCAGTCACACATATTTGAGCAAAGTATTAAGGGATCAAAAATTAATATTAGAAACAAAGGAATAAGTGCTTCACCATTATATGATACCTAACCCCATATCTAACCCCTCCAATATGACTGTGAATGTTGGACAGTTTGGTCACCACTGAAGAAATGGAGTTGAAGCAATAAAAATGTGGTCCAACCAATGAGTGTCAAGAGTGTAAGAGAATATGTAAGAAAGAATTCAATTTTAAAGGGAACAGGAACTACAAATAAAAAAAGTCAACTGATTTTTTTTGGAACACAATTTGGAAAGAAGGCTTGGAGAATTTAACACACACAGGACATATTGCAAGCAAGAGAAACAGAAAAAAGCAAACCTACTTGACAAGTCTGTGGAAGGAAATAGATGAAGTAACAAGTGCCATAAAGAAACGAATATGGATGCAAACTACTAAAGACAGAAAGCTGTAGAGATCCATGATTGACTACACGAGAGAGAGAGAGAGAGAGAGAGAGAGAGATTGGTTAAGTAAAAACTATTTGGCCAACCTAATAGAATGTTTTTCCCTTCCACATACTGAATAATAAACATTTTAATGTAACACAATTCTAAAAAAAAAAACAGGAACTACAAATTCATTATTATATCAAAGTCTTTTTTGAAGAAGGAAACTTTGTTTTTGGTCCACAATCAAATTCTATTTTTTCTGCATTCCAATCAGGTACTTTGTAAAGCTATTTCTATTTCTTGTTGGCTACAATCTGGTGACACGTATCTCCTCTCTAGATTGTCACTGTTGTCAATATCTTATCTTTTTTTGTTTGATTTAGATTCTAGTACAAATATCTGTTTATACTGAGTGGATGGTAGTTTATACTTTTTCTAAACACCCTAATATGATGCAATATTGCAACCTAAACAAGAAATTACTTGGTTTTCTATTTGTCAGTATCTATTTAACCGATTTAATCATCAGTCATTTGAAATGAGAAAGATTATGTTGACTTTTTCAATGTACTACTCTTATGAATATGAAAAGTTCTGAGTGCCATGTAAAGACTAAAATTTTAGTTTAGGAAAAGAAAAGGGAAAGAATAAATTAGCTGTAACTAAATAAGAGTAAAGACTTTCATGAAAAGATTACACCCAATCAGAAACACTGATAAATATTATGTAGAAAAAAAATTAAGTTATATGAAATTATTATAAAATCACTTATCACTACAACTTTGAAAGCAAACTTTTTATGCTCCATAAATGTATTTCACTTTGTATATATTAATAACAAGAATGTGTAAAGAATTGATTATGAAAAGAGAGAAAATGATTTTGTTAGCTATTTTCAGAAAGACATTAAAATGGAAAAAATTAACTTTGATGATCAAAGGTGACTTTGATTCAACTTCACTGTCAATGGTTCATTGACATTTATAATCTTTTCTTTGAATTGTCCTTAATTATACAAGCTAATGCTGTTAATACATGTGTGTGTGTGTGTGTGTGCACGCGCTATTCTTTTATGATGCAATCTTCTTGGTCTGGTCAAGATCAAATTCAATTTGATATTTATTATATGTGATTTCCATTGGATGATAAATCATTCAAATAACGAAACCTTTCAACTAAAATTGGTTATTTTAAAAGAATGACATCTTGCAAAATTAGAATATGTCTGTTATAGGATTTAATTGCTCACTTCATCTTTGTTAATGAAATCCTAATTAATTTCAGCCAACTGTTATAGGAGTCTGAACTTTGAAACTTTTCTGTACAGAAATGTTTACTCCTTGAAAATCTATTGATTGAGTGCACAATATTTAATTTGTCACAACCTCAAGGCAAAATGTTTTCCATCAGCTTGCAATGTAAAATTGTGCTGCTACCAGATATAAGATAAAAATTGTCAATTTAAATTATATTAACACATTTTTCCCTAATCTATGTAAATAAAATAAAGATCAATGAAACAAAATATAGATCGATATAAATGGTCATGATCTGATGAGTTTTTCTCTGTTATATTTGCTGTTGTTATTACTGAGAAAATTCCCATCAGGCTAATGACTGTAACAATGAAAACTTCCCAAGTTCTTCTTTGTACAATGATGTCTAAAGCATATCTGCATTATTACTTGGGCATCAAATTTACAAACAAAATCCATTTTAATAGCTTGATGCTGGGGGTGGTGGGGAGAAAAAGAATTTTAAAACTTAACATTCCAAATAAACAAAATTATAAAAACTATTGTTTATTGAGGGTTATATAATTAGATGGTCAATGGTGACTACTTATTTGCTGCCTGTTTTTCTGACAAGTTCAATTCCTGGGTTGGGTACTGCAGAAAAGTCATTTGGTTCAGTAGAAATAGACAAGTGACCCAATGACAAATAGACTGAAGAGGATTAACTGATACAAGATACACCATAGGCATGGAAAGCAAAATGAGAACAATTCATTCCCATAAATTGAATAAAGGGGATAAGTTCAAAATTTCAAGAAGTTACTAATTACAACAAACAGCTAAAAAAGATTAGAGAATTCAATGGCCAAAACATTGTGAACATAACAACTAAGATAAAGATTCAAGTCTGAATAGAAAGGTGTTTAATAATATTTGATCTTGAAAATTCTTATATAAACATTTACTGTTTTAATAATATAGATTATCAAACAGGAATCATTCTGTATAAAGGCAAGAAAGAATTAGTTAATCTTATTTGTAATCCACAAAAAGGCATGTATATTGAATTCACCTGTTTTATATTTTTATTATCTAATTTTTCATAGTTATTTTTTTTTTTATTTCAGTTTATGCTTAAAACTTTTTACTGACAAAGTTTTAGTTTTCTGATTTCTGTTCAGCAAATGCAAAGGTTTATTTTGGAATGTTTACTAAGAAATATTTTTAAATAAGCTTCATTGATGCAAAAAATACTTCATAATTCTTTTTGTGTTTATGCATTTCAAATTATGTCTTACCCTGGAACTAATTTATAAATCAAAATCATATCAAAATCATAACTGATATTTGCACTTACATTGCATTGTATGTATATATATGTATATATATATATATATATATATATATATATATATATATATATATATATATATATACACATATGTATGTATATATATATATATATATATATATATATATATATATATATATACATATATATATATATATATATATATATATATATATATATATACATATATATGTATATATATATATATATATATATATATATATATATATATATATATACACACACACATATATATATATATATATATAAACATAATATATATATATATATATATACATGCATGCATACACACACACACACACATATATATATATATATATATATATATATATATATATATATATATATATATATATATATATATTAATGTGAGTAAAGTTTGACTCTTAGCTGATTGATGTTACCTTCAGCATATCTTATATTTTTTCAATTTTTTTCTTTTTATGCACATTTGACACTGATGTACAGACACACATTTTTGTGTATTTATATACTTATATTGTGTATGCATATATACATAAATAAATTGTAATTAACTTTTATTTAATAAAAATCATTTTATAATCCTTGGAATAAAAACATTTCATATCATTTTTGGGGGATTTTTTCTTTAAAGGTTACTCATCTTGTGAAATTTATAATTCTGTTAAGAGATACATTTTGTATTTAAATGTAATCGAGTTCATGTTAACAGACATATTTTTAAAAAATCAAATTAAGTTAGGTTGATGCAAGAGTTTCCAGCATTTTTCACAATTTTTTTTATATATATATAAATCATAGTCTCATTATTAAGTCACCAAGGTATTTTCTCTGCCTTTCTATAACATTTCATCTAAATTGTGTCTTAATGCTTGAACTAACAATTTTGGTTCTGATTCAATGTTGTTTTTCAGAGATTTTTTCATATCTTGAACTTGTTGGAACCACTGACCAGACAAGGCGTGTTGCATTGAGCAAAAACAATATGTCTGGAGAATATGCTGCATGCGGAAGAACTTCCCATACCAGCTCCATGATCATTTGCTGCATTGTATTTGCAACATTAGAACAGGTGTTGTCATGCAGCAAAATCACTGGTTGACTTCCTTGCCCAGCAAAAGGTATTTTCTCTTCCAATGCATCATTCAAATATGCCAATTGCTCACTATAGCATTGAGCAGTAACATTTTGTCCAGGTTCCAGCAATTCTTATTAAAAATATTCCCTTAATGAATTCTACCAAACACAGTGAAGAATTCTTTCAATAGTAGATTCTGTTTACCTTTACATGTTGAAGGCTGTCCTGGATCTGAACATGATTTTCTTTATTTTGGATTTTTGTAAAATGTCCATTTTTCATTACCAGTGACTATTTTGTTCAACATGACTTTTTTGTTCTGTGTTCAACAAGAAGAGAAATTCAAGTGTTTAAATTATAATCAATGTTCCTTTCCTCACTTCTGATTGTTTTTAGGCTTGTAAATGATTGGTTCATCTTTAATAATTCTGTAAATTTGCATATTATTTGCACTCCATTTTCTTTTAAAAGTTCTCCAAATTCATCAGTTTTAAAATTCTGAAGTCTTCCAAAATGTTCTCTGTACTGGAGCTCAAACTCATTTTCTTAAACTAGTCTTGAAATATGCTTGAACCTAATGCATAATTATCTGTGATTCTTCCATGATTCATGGCCTAAATTCCATTGCATATTTCTCCAGATTAAATTTGAAGATTAAACAGTATTTAATGTGTATTTTATGCTTAGCAATGAGAAAATTGTCACTGTTCCACAAATTCATAGGTAAACAAACAATAAAAAGTTGAACAAACTTTAAATAATTTGTAAAATTTCCCTAACATTGTGTAAAAATGTCACTTAGAACTTTTACATCAACCTAATAATATTATTTTTATATTACATTTTTGAAAGGGTTAGTTTAAAATCTTTATGGTTAAAATAAATATTTGATAAAATTAGTTTTTGAGATAATATATATTCAAAATCTGACAAGGTTTGGTAGATTTAGTCATCTGTCTTGTACTTCCATTATAACTTGTGGGACACATACTTCTGTTTTGTTTCTATTCTTCATTCATAGGTGACTTAAAGAAAATGTGATATATTTTAGAGAGCTGAATCATTTTCTTGTTTATAGAGATTATATTGATTAGTTTAGGCAAATTTAATAGCAGAGCCTACATTTTTGACACTTTGAAATTTAAACAGTTATGTTGACCCCCTTCCTAACTAGCAATAATAGGGCGCTGTTCAAGAAGGTCTAAAGAACCTTGTTGCCCTTATAAAGATCTTGATATCCAAATAACACAGAACAAGATGGTATGGTGGATCTTTGAAAATTGAACATACAGTGAGATATCAGCAATGAGGTTAGAGTAATCACTGTTACCTTAATCAATGGGGTTTTTCTATAGAAGACAGCCACAAATCATTTAAAAATCTAATCACTATATCTCATATGTTGATTAAATTGTTGTACAGGATTGTCTCACATGTCAAAGTCACAAGTATGAATAAAAATTTACACCTTAGTTTTTAAGTCATGGTAGGAATAAAAATCAGAGAAACATTATATACATGAATGATGCATTATAAAATGATTAAATAAAACATAACAAAAGTCATAGTGACTATATATATTTCTTTTAAACACTTATGATTGTACATACTGCATGAAGCACATCTTACGAAATATTCTTTTTTCTAACAAAATATTCACATAGTTTTGTCATATGAGAGCTTCCTTGAAAAGTCATTTTCTACAGATCAGATATCTTTGAAAAATTACTGTTTCACAACTCATGATAGGCATTGTCAAATACAGCTTAAGCACAGTATTAGGGAACTGTTGTCCTCATCTTTGTTGCCATATTTATTACAATGTTTCGGCCGTTGTACACGCCAGTCTTCTTCAGGTGGTTGGAATGTTGAACTGAACCCTTTATTTTGCTCACTGGGTAGACTGTTCTAGTTCCATGTGCCATGTTTGATGGATGTCAGTTATCAGTTATCTCCTGCTAATTTCCCTCTGAAAGTTCTCCACTGCCTTAACTGGGTATTGAACTCACACTCTTTGGGCCCTGTCACTGGATCTATCCAATGCCTTTTATCTACTGTGCCATGTGTCCTTGAGGACATCTGTATATGAATATAGTCAATGATCTTGTGTAACTGGATTAATAAGCAGTTAATTTAGAACTTCTATTCTAAATTTTTCTACTCTTCTCAAAGAAGTCATAGTACTTCTTAGATTTTAACATTTCTTTGTGACAATAAACTTGGAAGCATTGGAATAAGCAAAGGTGATATCTTCATACAAAACTTTTGCTTCTGATTCATAGTGTGTAATCTCTCACAGGGTTTTTCATTATAGTAGTATTGAAACACAACTTGTCAACATGTGTCAGATGATAGATTGGTATTTAGTGTTTAAGTTATTTATTTGATTCACAATTTCATCTTGTACGTGATTTCTATCAATTTCTCATAGAGTTTTGAATAAGTAAGTAACATTTACTTTTTCATTCTTACATTTCTCCTTGTGTTTATGAGAAAATAGGTCAAACTCCAAAATAAATTCAATGGCCACCATGAAGTTTCCCTTATTTGGTGAGCCTCACTTTTCATGATCTCTAAATGTGGAACTGTTTTCATGTAAAAACTTTATAACAGCAGCAATTCATTTCAGTACTTCAAAATATATTTTTCTCTTCTATTCCTCCAGTTGCTGATCTACAAGTTTTTTTTTTGTTTTTTATTTGAATTTCTTGCTATCTGACATGGAATCACTTTCTTATATTACATTCTGTCTTCACAATTCTCCAGAGTTCTGCGTACATTTATCCTGTTAGAAAACCTATCTGTTGTAAGTGAAGTTTTGCATTTATAAATAAAAAAAAAGAATATACAGTAATTGTTCTTAGAGTAAACTAACCAAGATTTCATCACATCACAATATTTGCAGTATTTGCTTTTTATGCAATTGTTTACATAATACAAGGCCCAGTAACCACCCAATGTAGAGGGTTACAGATTGAAATGGTCTTATAGCTGTAAAGGAATGGGTAAGAAGAACAGATTATGAAGATATGTAGGATAGATAACAGTTAACCCTGGACTTGAAGAGTTTAAGATTATAGTGATCTGGGAAACACCTTCTAAGGAATCTGTTCCACAAAAATAGCAGCTCTTAGAAAGAAGAATAGAACTTTCTTCTTACCAATATGAAGGAAATGAGGATAGTTTTCCCCTGCATACACGACATAGTGGATATTACCTGAAAAGTGGAACTAGGACATCAGAACATTTTCCATGGAAATAGTGATAGAGTAGTGACAGACTTGCACTATTTTGACTGTGGGGAAAGGAGTTGTAGGGTGGAAAATAATTCATCATCTGTGTCAAAGCTTTTGAACTTTGTCAAAGCTGGAAAATTAGGATTGGCTAGATCCACAGCAATACTCCATTTTTGATCTGATCTGTTTCTTTCTGGAATGATATAAGGAGCTGACCATTTTTCCAGTATGTATAGTGAAGGATTCTATGAGTTCCACTTGAGGTCTGAAGTGACTCAGAGGGTGGCATGCAAAGCCTGGGTAGCTAACAAATGACCTGAGGGGAATATTGTTTTTGTGAATTTTGATTTTTTTTTTTTTAAGCATTTCACCCCAAGCAAGGCGAGAAGTCATTAGCACACAAGGGGTTACAGAGGATTTGGAGCGAGAGCAGATAGGAGTGATAGAGGAAAGGATGAGGAGAAGGATAGTGGATAGATCAAGGCAACTGGAGATGTCAGTTGACATTACATTTGAATAGTTGGAGATTATAGTTATCAGGGAAACAGGAAAAGGGAAAAGAGTTCTACAGGCAAGATGTGCGAGATATGAAGCTATTGGAGTAGAAGAGACGGCTACATTTAACAGTTTTGACAGTGAAATTGTGAGAGCGGGATGCCAGCCTCATAGGATGCTTGAATTCATGAAGTCTGGGAACCAGCGAAAGCAGCTCATCAGAACAATTACCATGAAAGTATTTGTAAAAAAGACAGAGAGAGGCAATGGCACATCTGTGAGAGAGTGACTGCAGACGAGATGCCAGATCAGTGCCAATTGCATTGCATATCTGTCAAGAACCCCGAGACAAACAGAAGGGACTCCAGACCATATATGGCAACAATACTCCATGCAAAGGTGAATGGTTGATTTGTAAATTTGAAGGATCGATTCTGGGGAGAAAAATTTCCTGGCGCGGCACAGGGAGCCCACTTTTCTTGCGGTGGACAAAGCAATTGACTCAATGTATTTGTTCCATCTCAGGTCAGCAGTCAACGTGAGACTGAGCAGCTGCAAAGAGGTGCTCTCGAGAAGTTGAGTGTCAGACATTCTAATGGGGAGCAGAGAAGGATCTCTGTGGTGATTAATAGAGAACAGTTTTGTTTTTTTGGCGTTAAAGTTAAGCAGCCAATTCCTACCCCAGTTCACAACTGATTGGAGGTCCTTTCATGTGAGCTAGCTTGTTGTAATGTTGTGACAACTGCTTGTATGTCTTAGATGTTCTTGACTAGGATCTGTGACGGTATTTTTCAACAATGAAAACAATAACAAACTAGCATTCCTGGATGTACTATATCACAAATAGAACATGAGTTCAAAACATCCATATACTGCAAGCCTACATTCACTGAACAATACCACAACTTTGGCTCCCACCACCCATATAGTGTAAAAAAATGGATCATCTGCTGCCTACAACACTGAGCAAAAGTCATGTGGTGATTCAGAGACATATGAACAAGTAATGATTAGTATAAGCAATACTCTACAACTTAACAACTACCCTGGGAACATGACAACTGCCGCCACAAACTGGGATAGAAGGGTACAAGATGACAACAACATTTGGAAAACAGCCATGGTTTGCTTACCCTATGTGAAGGGCTTATTGGAAAAGATACAAAAGATCTGTGGTCCTTATGACATTGGCACAATCTTCAGGATTGGTTCAACACTACACAGACATTTCTTCTGAGTACGACCAGCCATAGAAGAAAACATGACTAAGAACTGTATGTATTCCATTTGGAAAGAAATATAAAGGAGAAACATGCTGACAAGATAAGAATTAAGATAAGATTGCAATAACACTGTAAGGTCATAACACAATGGAAATAGAAAAATCAGGCATGGCTGACCACATATGGAGAGAAAAGAGAGATCACCACTTTCCGTGGGATGAAGTCGAAATAATAGACAGTGAAAAATATGATAATTTCTGGAATCAGTGCATATGCTAGACTACACAGAGTAATACACAGAGCTAGCAAAAAACAATAATAACAAATGATGTGAAAAATTAGTAAAAAAAAAATTGTAATATGAGCTCTTGTAAAAAATGTTTACTGAGACATTAGGTTTATAAGTCCTGAAAATTCACTCACTAGTACCCAGTGAATAAAAGTGTTAGTTGATTGACTGATTCAAAAAGTGATTTAACCCAAAGAGTTGTGAGTTCATTCCTGGACCTCAGCAAAGAGAAGAAAAACTTGGAGAGTTATCAAAGTGAATTAACTAAAACTGAGATATCCAAAGGAATGGTATATGGAATTAAAACAATCTACCCTTGTAAATAAAGGGTTCAGTTCAAAATTCCAACAAATATCACCTGATGAAGACCGGAGCGTACAATGACTGAAACAAGAATGTGACAGTAAAGATGAGGACAACACTCCAAACAATGTAAATAATGCAAATAAATATTTACGTTTAACTGTCTACAAAAAATTCTACTTGACTAGAAATACAATAAAAGAGAAATAAACCAGACATGCAACTTAAAAAAAAATCAGTTGAATATGCAAATTATAAAAATTTTTTACTAGAAAACAAATATATCTCAGTAAATATGGAAACTGAAGTACTCCTTGCTAACTAATGAAACCAGTAGAAATGCTCATAAAAATATCTCTGCTAAGACCTACACAGCTTTAAGATTAAACATCAGCAAAGAAATAAATGAAAACTTACCAAAAATGAAGAAAAAGAAAATATGATGGAATGAAAATATCAGTGTATAGAAAAAATATTGGTTCATTCTCAAATAGAGAGGTAGAAGGTCATCAGAGGCTGCTTATTAGGATAAAGAGGTGAAAATCTGATTCTTGATGTTAAAATGCACAAGTGAGATGAATATCTGAATTCAGATATCTATTTATGTTGCTGATTGAGTCTAGCCTAAGGACTGTGCTATAGAAATATTAAGTTATGCACCAATGAAGGATTTGAGAATCCAGCTACCAAAATCTAGGTGATGAATATGTTCTTATGAAAGATGCTGTAAGATTTCAAGAAAATTTTTTCCCAGTTACAGGAACATTTTGAGGCTATATGAAATGGCATTAGAACAGAATCCTGAGGTCAATATTAAGTACTTCAACCCATTGGCTTATGATTTTACCAGTAAAATATACTCATCTTAATAAAAAAAAAACATTTAAAAAATAAAACTCCATTTTTCTTAAAAAATTGCTTGCTAAAAAAAAAAGTTGTTCATTAGTAGATCCACCATAGAGTATACTATTTGTTCACCATTCTCTGAAATGTAAAAGTACTATAAAAATTCATTATTTTAAGTATTTGAAATGATTCAAAGGGATTTAATAGAAAAAATATCAGATTGAAAATGATAATTTATTGTTTGAAGTTTAGAGGTAAAATATTCTTATTTTGTCACTTTAAATTTGTGTAGTGTGGCAATCATTAAGGAGCTTTGAACAAAATTACTTATATTACATTATTTACATTATTCGGACTATTGTCCTCATCTTTGTCACCATATTTATCACAACGTTTCGGCCGTTGTACGCTCCAGCCTTCTTCAGGTGGTTGGAATGTCGAACTGAACCCTTTATTTCGCTCACTAGAGTAGACTGTTCTAGTTCCACGTGCCATGTTTGAGGACACATGGCACAGTGGATAAAGGTGTTGGTTAGATCCAGTGACAGGACCCAAAGAGTGTGAGTTCAATACCTGGTTAAGGCAGTGGAGAACTTTCAGAGGGAAATTAGCAGGAGATAACTGATAACTGACATCCATCAAACATGGCATGTGGAACTAGAACAGTCTACCCCAGTGAGCGAAATAAAGGGTTCAATTCGAAATTCCAACCACCCGGCCAAAACGTTGTGATAAATATGGCGACAAAGATATGGACAATAGTCCGAATAATGTAAATAATGTACATAATACCTCATCTCAGAAATATAGACAAACATTACTTATTTTAAATTTTTTGTTAATTTTTGTCATTATTCTATTCTTAAAGAAGAAAAGATTGAAGTAACATTAATTATGGCACAATGATCATATATTTTTAAACTAAATGAATTTGTCCTCATAGTCAATGAACATTTAAATTATATCAAATTCAGAATAGTGATAGATTATATATTTTTTAAACTGAAAGTCATGTTAGGGCTCACTCACTTTTACTGAGGACAAAAGCTAATAGCTTAATCAGCTTTTAGATTTGAATTTTACTTAAAAGTAGAAAATTCTTTTGCATTACTGTGTAATAGATTGTAATGGTACTCAGTCAGTTATGTGCCATGCATGATACACACATAGGCGATCATGTATCTTTCGATACATGACTGATGAGGCAGATTTCTTCCCGTAGTAGGTTGCCATTTCTTTCTGCAATAGACCAGTTGCGATCCAAGAACCTGGTCTGCCCTGCTATTTACCCATAGCTGGGGGGGAGAAGAAGGATATTAGCACATAAGTGACTGTAATGGATTTATAGGATATTAGCATATAAGTGAATGTAATGGATTTATAGGATACAAATCCTATATTCCAACAAATGACTAAAAAAACACAAAGTAGATTTGCACACCCACAAAATCGGATTAAAACGACAAAAACAGATTTCACAATAAGGTGTGAAATTAATTTTCTGACCAATGAAAGGAGGCGATTTGCTAAACCAAAAAAAAGATAACGAGCCAGTGTGAAAAAAAAGTCAACAATAAATACAGAGTTTTCAAGTCAGTCGCCAGTCAGTCAGTCAGAGAAGGGCGCAAAAGATCACAGGAGATTGACAGTAAATTTCATCACTGACTCAAACCGACACAAAGAGCCAAAAGTGGAGTAGGAAAGAAGAAGAACAACAACAAATTTACAACTGACTCCAAAACAATTCATAAGTACATTTTCCTTTTATCTTTATTCCTCATTCACACTCTCTTTTTCAACTTAAATTGCTCACCCCTTTTTCATTTTACAACTATACAAAAACAAAAGAAACAGACATTATTCTGCTACTCTGTTAAAAGACAGCGAACACAGACACTTTTATAAAAATCACATTTTTGCTTAAACGAACTAAAGCATTAATCCTTTTTACCCTATTCACAAGATAATAAATATACAATGTTCTATTTTCTATAAACGTTCCTTATCATGTTGTTTCTTCTTGAAATTTGCGTTGTATTTTGTGGGCAGGGTATCCCGTATTAAATTCTCCTTTAATCCGGGTATGCTGAACCCCACAGATTTGACTGGAATTCAGACTCAGCACTCTAATTCCTCAATCTGAGCCGCTATCTATTACTCCACCATGCCTCCTAATGGTACTACTGCAACTTATATAAAGGATAACAAAACTTCTTGATAAACAATATTGTCTTTCTGTATTAAAATTGTAGGATCCTTGTTTTTCCTATAGACAATTGTTATAATCTCTGTTTATGCTCCATATACAGAGATTATTTGATGAAGTAACTCTTGTAGTAGCAATATAACAATTGTCCATAGGTAAAACAGGGATCCTACAATTGTAATTCAGCCATGTTCAACATTTCTTGATCTTGTGTTTTTGTTGAGGGAAAGAGAAAAACATATCCTGACAGGAAACTTCAATTCATTAAAATTAAATAGGATGCCATTGGGAATAAGCCAAACACTTAGAAGGAACACATCCTCCCATTATTGTTACTTCAGCCAGATATAACATCAGCTGTTTGACTACCAGCTTTGTAGCAATGCAGAAATATAGAGAATCCAAGTTTGTAAGAAGAATAAGTGGTGTTTCTTTCTTTAGCATGTGCCTGTGATGCTGCATATCAGTTGGTTGTTAAGAAATTCACTTGAGTAATTGACAGTTCTGTTTGATCTATAATAGTGTGTCAACAGACTTGTTTACTTTCATATCACTATGTAACTGTTGAAGAGATTGTTCATTGATCCTGTTAGCAGTGTGATTTGTTGGGGCAATTATTACTGTTTCACAAAGCCATTGGTGATTGAGGTAGATGTATTGAACATTAGGAAAACACATTACTTTTCAGATTATCACTTGATGATGCCATAGAACTGATTTCAGTCATTGGTATTGCACTAGATCAAGCAGCTGTAACTGTTCTTTCACAAAATTCACAGTCTTTTACCAAAAACAGTTGGAAAGTAAAAAACATGACTTAGTATTTACAAGTCATTGGAAACATACTTATATATAAACGAAATTATTTTTTCTTCCACAATATTTCTAAAGATGAATGGATGTAATTACAACTGAATTTGTGTTTTTCTTCTATGAAATTAATTTCCTGATAATAATAACAATAATTCAATGTTTTCTTTCAGATTGTGTTTGTCATATACAAAATCTCATTCATTTTTAAATGGCAAAATGTTATTTTTTACTTTAAAGAAACCCAATAAAGATTAACAAATAAATCAATTCAAATTGAAAAGATTATTTTAGTCTAAACAAATAAATTTATATATATTTCAGAAATGAAAATGTAGGTTTGTTAGATTTTCAAAATCTATTAAAAATGTTAACATTGCTTACGTCAGCTACAAAATGACTTTATTTGAATAACTAAAAAATTCAATTACAAATTCTGCCAACAAAACAATTGCTTATTTATAAAGATCACAAGGATTGGATTGGAAATAATTATTTTTTTAAATTTCATATTTAAAGCTTAATGTAAAAATTGGTTATTTTCATTGAGTAAGAACTGGTAAGGCCAATTTCCAGTGTTTTGAGCACACGCAAACATATATATAACTTTGAGATTCTAGGCAAGTAGGGCCTCTCCACTGTGTAGACCTGGTGTAACACAATCTTACTGTCCTAAATTAACCTATTTGGATTTGTGTCAGAGTAAGAATTGAATATGTACTTTAATGAAGCTAAAGTTCACAAATAAGCAATGTTTTTTTTAATAATGTTTAACATAACATTTCCTGTGTAGCCTTGTTGCTGCATGCTTCACTGAATGCCACTATTACACTGTTTGTGTTTTGCTGAATGGCCCGTGTCCATTTATCATTCTCTGGGGAGCCCCCTCTGCACCAATCCTGCATCCCAATGTTGTGTTTAAGTATCTGCAAAAATATTAATGAAGAACTGTTGAAGATCAGGCTTGACTCCTCTCTGTCCTAGCTATGCTTGACTACTCTCTGTCCTCATTATGCTTGACTCCTCTCTGTCCTGGCTATACTTGACTCCTCTCTGTCCTTGCTATGCTTGACTCCTCTCTGTCCTCATTATGCTTGACTACTCTCTGTCCTCATTATGCTTGACTCCTCTCTGTCCTAGCTATACTTGACTCCTCTCTGTCCACATTATGCTTGACTCCTCTCTGTCCTGGCTATACTTGACTCCTCTCTGTCCTTGCTATGCTTGACTCCTCTCTGTCCTCATTATGCTTGACTCCTCTCTGTCCTCATTATGCTTGACTCCTCTCTGTCCTAGCTATGCTTGACTTCTCTCTGTCCTCATTATGCTTGACTCCTCTCTGTCCTCATTATGCTTGACTCCTCTCTGTCCTCGTTATGCTTGACTCCTCTCTGTCCTAGCTATGCTTGACTTCTCTCTGTCCTCATTATGCTTGACTCCTCTCTGTCCTGGCTATGCTTGACTCCTCTCTGTCCTGGCTATGCTTGACTTCTCTCTGTCCTCATTATGCTTGACTCCTCTCTTTCCTCGTTATGCTTGACTCCTCTCTGTCCTCATTATGCTTGACTCCTCTCTGTCCTCGTTATTCTTGACTCCTATCTGTCCTCATTATGCTTGACTCCTCTCTGTCTTTGCTATGCTTGTGAAAGACTGAAGTCACCGGTGTTGTCGGTAAACTTAATTAACTTCAACAACGCTCATTAACAAGTGTAAAAATAACAATTTTTATTTATGGTACTATGATTAATATCATGAATACACAAACAAAAGGGATTTGAAGAAGTTTCCCGTATAAAGAATTCTTAAGCTGGGAGGAAGAGGTTGACTGACAGTTGCAGTTATGGGTAAATAGCCCAGAGTCATTCAACTATTTAAATGAAGGCAGCTGATCAAAGGATTTCAAAAACAGACCATAGAGAACAGGACTTTAGCTGTTTGAAGTCCCATGTTTATCTGGCAGAGAGAGTGTCCATCTACTAGTGGCAAGACCAGTTCAATCTTTTGGTACCTGCTTTTATGTAAGTACACACCCCAATCGTACTGCTCTGATTGGCTAGTCAGTACAACGCTTGTGTTATATGTATAGAAGGAGAGGCAGGAACCCCCCACCCAGGACTCAATCAAAATAATGACCCTGCATATCGGATGGGGAGATGGGAAGCTCCATCCCAGCTTTTCTCTCATTGGTAAGCCAATCAAAATCACGGCCTTGTATCACACATATCCATCTTCAATGGAACATTTTCTATGTACCAAAATCTCACCCACATTTGACCTGATTATCACAGGTGTTATCCTTATGTACATCTGACAGTGTGTCATATCCCTTAAATATGACATTTAAAGATTTACTTTGTTTCACATGTTTCAACTAACAATTCTTTTATCAAATCGAAACAACACTAGTACAATTTCAACAGACCTACGACAAAATGACCAAACCCACAATTTCACCATCTACACTATATTCCAAAAGTGATATGAACCTGAAAATTCATTAGTATCACATTTTATTAACATGAAAATTATTTTTCCTTCCTTAGAAGTAAAAATCAGATCATCAGGTGACCTTTGACACCAGTCATGTTATCATACCTGAGTTGATACAAATTTAAGAAGGGTTCAGAATATTTGATCAAGCACTTTTTTCATTTCACTTGGGCATTATTAAGATCTAATTACTTTTTGTACTTCTAAAATCTTTATTTTTATTTGTAATAAGTAACATTTAAAGATGACTATTTTCTGAAGAAAATGAGAATTGAGTTTTGTATAATACAGGATAGTGAAATCACTCTATGCACACACACACACACATATATCAACTGATAAAGATAATTTTAGATACTCACTGTAGTAAATTGCATAAAAATTCAACCAAGTGTACATATTGGTAGACTGACTGAAGCAAACATAAACTTACATAAAAGGTTAAAAGCTATTCACTCTGAGTTAAGTCTGTCTGTGTTTACATGTGCACAATGTATATTGATTGCAAAATGAGATGCAATATCATTGTTTCCAATGCAGTAAAGTAACTAAGGCAAAGATCTCCTCTTCTTAGAACCAATGAAACCAGATGATACTTTCTCATGGTGATGACAGAGGTGTAATCATGTGTCTGAATGAATAAAAAGAAATACATTTCCAACATTGATTAAAAACTAGTTAATACCTTCAAATTGCTGTGGAATAATTTCTTTCCTTTTCCTGTAATTTAATGGTCAAAGAAAGAATCATGTCCAAAATATCAGCATAAATTCAAGTTGTAGTTTCGAGGAGAAAGAAAAGATAATTTCTGCTGCAACTCAGAATTTAGCTTCTACAAGACCCTCTTTAGCTCCCATTCTGCTATTAATTCTTGTACTCTTCAAATGGATCATTTCTTTTTTCCTACTTTCTCTCCAAAGCATTCTTCACTTCAATTTTAGCCCCTTTTATTTTTGTCTATTCAACTTTCCTATTTATTATTTTCTTTTACTCATTTTTTTTCTTTCAGTTAAACAATTTTCCTTTTCCATCTCCTTTGCTGTTTTTCTTCTTACTTTTATAACTTTCTTCCTTTTTTTTTTTATTCTCATATTGTTCGATTCATTCTCTTTTTTCCTGTCATTGATTGTTCTTCTGTTCTTTCTTTCTCTAATTTTTGACATGCTTCAAAATGGCTTCTTAGAATTAAGACTATTCTTCTTATGATCTATCGCTAGTCTTCTCTTTATGTCAAAACTCATACTTCTTCAACCTAGAACCATTATCTTGCAGATTTTTTTTAAAATCAGTGCTCATACAATAAAATCACTGTGAGATGCTTAACTGTTTAAAGCATTGAACCTGAAGCCACAATGTCTTTGATTCAGAAACTGATTATGTGCACATTACAATCTCTACTGGAGTAAGAAAATTACTATTGAGTGCTACTAATTCTACATATGCTATTGTCCTTTTCCAGCAATATATGCAGAAAAAGAATTTAAAACTGCATACATGTGCTTATATAACGCTACAACAAAAAATTTTAAGATAATTGCCTTGATTTACAAAACAAAAAAGTGATCCAACACTTAAAGTATTACTTACAAAAAAAAAAAAGAGGAAATAAAACAAAATTAAATCATAAATAAATATTAAATAACCTTTAGTTTTATTAGTAATAAGTAGATTATAAAATAGGTTTCATGGAGTATGATAGAAGTGTAGATATTGTAACTGTCTACTGTCTTAATCCAAAGGAAAGATTTAGACATTTTAATTTCCCCAAATTTTTTGATGCAGTAACAAAACTACATCATGAAATAAACTAAATTAATCTTATATACTTTTTTTTTAAAAAGAAATACTGAATTATAACAAGATATTTATGAAAAGAATTATAGACATCCTGTTTACTATATAAGAAATAGTCTAAAATTAACTGAAATTTTTTTTCATGGTTTCAGTTAACTACACTCAACTCTAGAAATAAACAATTCATAACATTTACTTAATAACAGTCATAAAGCACAAAAATAGTTTTGCTGGCAAAGAGAAGCTGTTAAGTGCTATTTTATTAAAAAGATGTAAGTTCTTGACTTAATAATGAAAGAAAAAATTTGAAGTTGTTAAAATCTTTGATAAGAAAAACCTTTCTATCCACAACATAACTTTTATTACAGTATAACATAACTGTTTTGTTTTATTACTAGTTATTGTGCCTAATTCATAAATTAAACTTTATCATAGGTAAGTATCTATAGGAAAAAACAGAGTATGGCAGTAACCATGGCTCCAAGCATCTTGAAATATATGCTCTGTGGATAGGGGAAATTACTGTATAGCAAATGTGCAACTGTTATTGAACACTAAAAAAATGTTATTAAAATATTTTAACATAAAAATCTTGATTTAAGTTGATTAAAGAAGAAAGGCTTGAATCAGAGAAATAAGACATATTTGTAATAAATAATTACTGAATTGTATTTAAATACTTGAACTCAGCCCCATCCGAAGTAAAAGTAATGATTCTATCTTTCAAAGAGAGAATATTTAAATACTATGAATGCTGCCCATTTAACAGATGGCTATGGTAAACCATAAGTGTAATGTACCTACTTACAGTAAAGAATATTTATGGCAAAGCATTATGCCTGACATGGGTGGAGCTGAAAGTTATGAATAACATCCTAATAGAGAAAGGTAATAGCAAAGCACTGCTACAATAGACTTATAGCTTCATCAGGAAATTGAATAAGTTGTGAACAGACACTGATGGTCATAGTCATTGATAATCTGTTGAACAGAAGATGTGAAATTGAAAGTCAGTTTACAAGCAGTGACAAGTTTTTAAATCCATTGCACTAACAAGTTAAGTTGACAGAAGTTCATAAAAATAAGAAAGGACACTCAGTATATGTATTATTCTCATTAAATATATACTTATATGTTTTGTTTTATATATGATTTTATATCTTGGCTTTTCATTTATATTTTCACATTCCCTCAAGTAAAAAAAAAGAGATGTTTTTTCAAATGTAAATTTGTTATCTATTTCTAAGCTTAGTTTTCATTGAGAAAAAATGTCAGAAATTTCTCTATATGCTCTGTTGCTTCAGAATATTGTTGATTATGGCTCTTCACAGTGTCTTGCCTTTTGTTACTCTCAGCAATGTTTTCTCCTTTATAACCCCTCTATTTTTGGTGATTATCTATTTGTATAAACTTGTCAAGTAGATGACTGCTTTCTGCTGCTTATCTCATCTTTAATGTACCTTGTGAGTGTTATATTCTCTTAAGCTTTCTTTCCTCTTTATGCATCCCAAGAACTTCAGCTATATTTTCCCGACTGTCAGCAACAATTTCCTTATAATTCCTATTCTCCTTAGAACTTCTTGGTTGCATGCTCCATTCACAATATTCTTAGCATTCATGAGTAGAACCATGTCTCCATTGTCTCAAACCTAACTTTTATTGCCATACAGGATTGTAAAAATTGTATAGCAGTCCAACATTTCCTTATTTTTACCATTATTTTCTGATGTGTTAATACCTTATTCAGTTTCTGAAAATTTTTTTCATTATTCTGTTCTTATATACTTTCAAATTTCTGTATGACACTTGTTATTGTCTATAGGTTTAATTTTTACTATTGTCTTACAATTAAAGCTTAGTCTAATAATTCTTCAGATTTTCTTCTCAATTTACAATCAAGACAGTCACCTGTATAGCCTCAGTTGTTAAGTTTACAACCACCAATAATAAATCCTCTAGATGGACCACACACACACACAAATCCTACACACAATACAAAGTGCATATATATACTATTTCATTGTAATAATACAATATATATGTATGGAGAAAGAATATATATATATATATATATATATATATGTATATATATATATATATATATATATATATATATATATATATATATATATATAAAGAAATATACTCTTAAGGTGTGCTATATTTATGGGATAAAGTGCTCAATAGCAGAGATAGAGCATATGTAAATATAAAAGTAAACATTGAAGTCAACACATAGAGGCGACAGGTTGTTTCATGCTAGACACAATTTTTATATTTATATATATATATATATATATATATATATATATATATATATATATATATATATATACTGGCAAAAACATACAAACACAATACACAAGAATAAAAGAAGGAATCAAAGGACATATGGGGACATAAAAAGACAAGAACAGAGACATCTTCCTTTCTTTTCATTTCTCTGACCAAATTTAATTGTTTTATTACCCCTCAAGCAATGGAATATTTTTCAGCCAGTCCAAGATTGATACAGATGACTACTACTAAACACAAAAGACAATGGTTAAAAGACTTAACATAGAAAGAAAAAAATTAATTCTTTTAAATAATGTGTGTAAATAGCCATTCTTCACCTGATAATGTCATAAGACTCAAAACGTGTGTAGCAAAATATATATGATAAAGTATATAAAAAATCCACATTATAATCAAAATTGGCTTTTCTCTCTCTCTCTCTATCTATCTATCTATATATATATATATATATATATATATATATATATATATATATACACACACACACACACACATTGTAGAGTAGTAGCCATGGTTAAGTATAAATAAATGGCAGAACTACCCAACAAACAAAATTGACAAAATTTGCAATAAACAATTACGATAACAAGAAAAAGAAAAGAACAAGGCAAAAGATAAAACAAGCAAAAAATATATGCAAGGCAAAGCAACAGTAATAAGGCAAAGCAACAGCAATAAGGCAAAGCAACAGTAATAAGGCAAAAAGTTCACAAGCTAAGAATTGGGGGTTGACACATAAGAACAAATTCAGAAAAATGCGACATTCTGATTTCAAATTCAGATAAATAATACATTCTGATTTCAATACAAGACAGACTCAAAGTGAATCTGTTGAAATGAGAACTGGCCTGTATTATTGGCTAGGAAAAAATCCCAGCATGCATTTGTGTGCTTCTACCTATAAATAAGGAAGGGGTAAAGTGTTTTGCAGTCATTCCCAATTGGATTGGAATCAACATATATTTATCTATAAAAGGCAGGATGTGTGTGTCTGTAACAAATGCACGACCGCAATTTTCGACAGATTTGCACCAAAATTTACATGCACATGCTCCAAGTTAGCAGGAAGGCCAAGACTGACTTTACATTTCCCAACTCCCATCGATAGTGGAAATAATCGATTTTTTCATGCTTCTATGGCAGTTTTCATGTAGTTTGCAGCCATTTTGTACTGGCCAGAGTGAGAGCCAATAGCTGGCTGCCACGAATATGCAGGAAGATTCTATTGGCCAGCGTGAGAGCCAACAGTTAACTGACACAAATGTTAACTAACATGCTAGCATGCAAAAAAAATTGATAGCTGCATTTGTCACAAGTGGGAAAAATTTAAATCTGCATGGCACTTTACTCCAATTGGCTCATTCGCTTGCTTAAACTCAATGTTGATTCTGATTCCACAGAACTGGGTTGGGTGTGAAAAAGTATTTGTTGTTAACATTCTTTTTTCATTCGGTTTTTCCAGTTACGAATCCTTTTTTAAAGCTGATCGTTTTGTGTTCATTTTGTTTAGTTCTTTTTTCGTAACAGATTTAATGTTTAGTATAGAGCTTAGAAAAAATTTGCAGTGTGAGATAGGCAAGAATTAAGGCATGTAACAATATCAGCATGGCAAAGGGCACTCCTTTAAAGGAAAGGAAGGGCAAAAATATTTTAAGTCAAGTGATAGCGATTGCTGTATGAGTTGTATGATTTTTGAATCAAGCACGGGCAACACCGGGCTATGCTGCTAGTATATATATATATATATATATATATATATATATATATATATATATATATATAGTACAGTTTTATATGAGTGATAGTGTGATTTTCTACATCAGTATTAAGCTGTGTATTAAGATTTACTTCATAGTAATTAATGTGATTCCAGAGAGCATAATAACTGATATTTCAATGTTTCATGAATTACTCTAAAACAGAATTTTATTCTGTTAATATAACTTCAATTAAAATTTTAATTCCATTTTTTTGTTTATTTATCAACTTTTAAGTCATTATGAAAAAGTCAAATAATATTCAGAATCTCTTTTGTTGTATTTTTATATGTATGTGTTTATGATTGTATATGTATGTGTTTATGATTGTATATGTATGTGTTTATGATTCTATATGTGTGCATTTATAACAGTGAAAAATCAAGTATGCTTGTTAATGTTTATATTTTGTGTTTGTGTTCTGTCAGATATCAATATTTATCTATGCGTATAAATGGTTAAATCAAGAGAAGTGTGTAAGTTGCATTGATACCAAAATCAAATAGGTGCAACAAGTTAGATATCTGGGAAGCGTATTAACAGAGAAAGTGTGACATGGAAATCCAAAGGCATGTTGAGATAGCAAAAGATGTTTTCTAAAAGCTGAGCAAAGCATTAAGAAACTGAAAAATTATTGTTAGAAACAAAGAAAAGAGTACTGAACTGTTATGTAGTATCAGTTCTTCTATATGATAGTGAAAGCTGGAAAATCTCCTAACAGATGAAGAAGAGACTGGAAGCAACAGAAATGGGGTTTCCACAGAAGGATGCTGGGAATTCTATGGACCAAACATGTGAGCAACAACAAGGTTCTAGAGACAATGACAACAAAAAGGACATTTATGCTTAACATCAGGAAAAGACAGTTGAAATTTTGGAGCATATAATGAGGAAAGAGGGCTTGGAAAATTTGATACTCACAGGAAGGATTAAAGGTAAGAAAACCAGAGAAAAGCAATGCACAGCCTCCTTGGCAAACTTCAGCAAGATTTGGGAGAGATGGCAAAAAAACATAAAAGCTTTTGTAGCTCTTAACTTTTGTCTTTTTGCCATCTCTCCCAAATGATAGGAAATTGTGGAGAGCCATGATTGCCAGCATCCTGAAGTGATATAGCACATAGAAGAAGGATAACGTTAATGGACAGATCACTGATGACAGAGAAATCATCCTGTGATTCAATTAGCAACTTCAAATTGCCTACTGAAATTTCAGCACTCTACAAAGATTTGTACTTGAGAATATCAAACTCACATTTGCCACAGGCTATAAGCAAAAATAGCTTCGATAATGGAAAATTAATTAAAAAATTAAAGAAAATCAAGTGTGTGTTCATATTTTCTTTTCAAGGACTTAAATATTCTTTCCTTTTAAAAAGCTCTGAAAAAATACCCTCTGGTCTTTCTTCTTAGAATTAAATCATGTAAAAATTATTTATATATCTTATGACATCAAGAAGAAAATTTAGATTTTTATTCTTAAAATTATTTGTAGCTGTCTATTAAAGATAGATCAGAATTACCAAACTGAGCTACTTTTTGAGTTTCACTACTTAGCAATTTTGGAGTTACTTTTACTTTTATAATAATCACAGCTACTAATAAAAAGGGAGGTAATTCTGAACATAATAGGGTTGAGTTTTCAAATATAACCCAGTCTAGCAACCCTGCTGTAGATATGAATTTTGATAACATCATGTTTTCATATGCTTGAAGAAAATAGACATTTGCTCTATGACAATTATTATTAATTTTATTATACAAAAAATGTCTAAAAGCTGTTGCAATTATTATTAATGTGGATATCATTAGTTATCATGAATGTGATCCATTTTTGTTTATTCCTTTCTTTGGTGAGAAAGGAATACTTTTAGACTAGCAAGCATTTAAAACTCATTAACAAATATTGACTCACCAAACAGGAATATACATGTTAGATGCATATCTTCAGAATTAATCCGTAATTAATGGATGGAATATTTATTGTGTCCTTATGCTTTTGTCCAAAGCACTTATGGGTTAAGCTAATAGCCATTTTCTGAAATGATAATATTAACACTGTCCTTGAATCTTTGAGGATGGCATTATGAAGGATAAACAGTCATGTAACAATGACAAGCTGATTAGGCAGAATCCAAGCTCTTTGTTGTTGTTGTCAACAATAGTTTTAGCATTACTTTAATCTTTTTAATCTATTCTTTATCACTGTGGCTTTTAGATAAGTTTCTAAAATTCATCTAAAATTCATCTAAAATTCATCTAAATCATGTATAATAGTTTTTGCATTAGCATTTGGATATTATCATTCTTTTTATTGCTAAAAGATCCTTTTCTTTTCAATGTTAAAAACAATTGCTAAATTATTATTACTAAGTTCGTCTGTTCAGTATCATCATATATATATATATATATATATATATATATATATATATATAATGGACTCTTCCATCGGTTTCGACATATGAGGATCTGACAACTGCGATAATCTTAATTGGCACTTAAGACCCACTAGTGGAGGAAAGGAGGCCACACATATCTCATCTCACAATCCTCTTGTGAGGATTGTGAGATGAGATCACTGTTAGATTGGATGACCTTTTAGATCTTGCTCTCGCTGAAAACTGCTGAGTCTGCTAAAACACGATCTCCATTCTACCCGCTCCAAGGGTGTGGTATATTGACAGCTGACAATATATATATATTTAAGCATGTTACTAGGTTGGCATCTCAGTCCCACTCTTTCATTGTTGAAATGGTTAAATGTAGCTGACTATATGTATATATATATATGTGTCTATATGTATATATATATATAAATGTAGCTGTCTATATATATATATATATATATATATATATATATATATATATATATATATATATATTATTTATTCAAAAATTATAACATAAATATGTTATAAAATCACTACAAAAATAGCCATTTTGTTTCAACACTTCTGGTGTCTTATTAAGTGATGGTGATGAATGTAGAATAAAGAGTTTTAAAAGGTTCAAATCAATCAAACACCCCTCACTAGGGGAAACAGTGTTACATAAGCTGGAATGACCAATCAAAATACAAGTATATGAGAATTCAAAAAACTTGACAACATTTATCAATATATATTCCTAAATCATGACTTAATTGGGGAAAAAATGTTATATATATATATAACATTTTTTCCTCAATTAAGTCATGATTTAGGAATATATATTAATACATTTGATGCTTATTGTTATGGTGTCTTTGTTGCTTTTCAGTCCCTTTCATATGATATGAAAATGTTTTTGCTATTTATTTGTCATAGTATTGTTTTATGCTATTGGTAACCTGTTTAGAAATAGGAGAACATATCTCGAATCCAATTAGGTTTGAAATAATTTGGACCTCATTGTATACTGAGGCAAATAGTCATTTAAAGTTCAATAAATGTAACCTTTTCTATAAAATAAATGATTTTGTATTACTTGCATTTTCCATATCATAAATTTTGATTTTTTGGTGTATTGTACACTAAATAAAAACTATTTATGAAATAGTTGATTATTGTTGATGATTTTCAAAATTTGGAGATGTATTATTTTTGCTTTTTTCTCAGCTCTTCCAATTCTGTTCTGTTTCAGGCTGGTACTAGCACCTTCAACCGAGGCAAGCTGATGAATATTGGTTATTTAGAGGCCCTAAATTATGATAAGTTTGACTGTTTTGTTTTCCATGATGTGGATCTAATTCCAGAGAACGACCAGAACATCTACATGTGTGATGAGCATGCACGACATCTCTCCTCAGCCATTGATGAGATGAGATATCAGTAGGTGACACAATTTTAATAATTATTCTTTTTAAATCAGTCACTCCAGCCATCATTCTCTCAATCAACTGCTTTGTGTTTTATTGTTATTCTCTTACTATAGTTTGGTTACATTTGATAATGACTACAGTTTTGTGATTAGAAACTTTTCTTTTTTTAGGCATTTCACCCCAAGCAAGGTAGGAGTGCCACTAGCATGCAGAGAGTGGGACCAAGAATAAAGAGACATGATTAAGGAAAGGATAAAGAGAAGGTTGGGGAATTAGATCAAGGCATCAGAAGATGCTGATTGATATTACATTTGAATATTTGAAGACTATAACTGTCAGGGAAGCAAGTAAGAGGAAGGGAGTTCCACAGATGGGAAGTGTGAGACATGAAGCTATTGGAGTAGAAGTGACAGCTACATTTCAACATGAAAGAGTAGGACTGAGAGGTCAACCTAGTAACATTCTTAAATTCAAGCAGTTTGGGAACCAGCAAAAATAGCTTGTTGAGCAGTTACCATGACAGTACTTGTAGAAAAGACAGAGGGAAGCAACCATACATCTGTAAGAAAGTAACTGTAGGCAAGATGCCAGACCAAGACCAACCACATTGCATAACTATCTCTGGATTTTGTTGAGAACCTTGAGACAAACAGCGGGGGATCCAGAACATATATGGCAGCAGTATTCCATGCAAGGGCGAATGGTTGATTTATAGATTTCTTGTCTGAGTCCATTAGAAATGGCTAAATAGTTTTACAATAAAGTTACTGCTAATTTTATTAATTACAACTAGATTTATTATAATGTAAAAAAGGCCTCGTTTTCCAAAAAGAAATAATTATAGATGACTAATTTATTTATCAATATACCAGAAAATCACTTCTCAAACAATTACTATCTATTTAGTAAAGTTGGTTTTGTTGTTCTTCTGCACATCCATAGCCAATTGCATCTGATTCTCTGCATCATAGTTTAAAAAGAGTTTTCTTAATGTGTTAAGGAAATAGCACATACCATAATTTAATGTGACAGGAAGATTAAACTTTCCATGCTTTTCCATGCTTTTCCATGCTTTTCCACCATTTTTTTTTTCTTTTGGATGGAACTTTGATCAGGATTTGTTTCCGAGGAGGATGATTCAGACAAGGTAGGAGTGACTTGGTTTAATATGTGTAGAATATCATTGTACAGGTCATTTGCAGTGATGCAGTTCACTAACATTGAATTATATTAATCTACAGAATTTTTCATAAAGTAGTTGTTTTTAATAGATATTTTTGTTTTATAACATGATCATATCTTACATAAACTTTTTGATAGCAGTAATTATCTCTTAAACAAATGAACAAAGTAATCAAATTTTAATAAAAATGAAAAATATTTTTAAAAATCAAGCAATTTTTAAATTTGTTCCAAACAGATTTTACAGCAAGATAACTGTGATTTTTCCTACTCTGCTGTTCTGTTTTACTAACTTTGGTAAAATGTTAATAAAGTATATATTATTTATTTCCTTACAGCATTTTTCAGAATGGTTTAGAATTGAAGATTGCTATAAATTTTAATTAAAAATTTATATAAAAATTTGTTTACTCTATTTACCAAACTTCAAATGGAGCTTGGCAATTAAAATAACCTTAATTTAAATTCTTATGACAAAAAACCTTATATTAACTTTGGACCTTCTATTAATTCAAATAACTGAACAAAAATTTCCATTCTCTAACCATGCAGATAAGCCAGAATTACTTGTGAAAACTGGTATTTATTTGTTTTTAATATTTCAGAAATAGATAAAAATTTGATTGTAGAAATGAGAAGTAAATAAGCTTATAAAATGGATGGGGGAACTTTAAAACTTTTAGAATGAGAAAGATGACTTTTATGAAGGCAGACACATTTTTTAACAGATTTGGTATATAGACATTGTTAAAATAACTTCTTGATTTTATCAATTTATGACTGTCATTAAGAAGTTTATAAGTGTTTTGCAGCAAGGATTGAATAATTTGTTTTTATGGCTTATTTAAAAATGAAACATATTTTGTATTGTATGAATAATTCTTTTCTTGAGAGTGACTATTTTATTAATAATTTTTGAGAATAACTGATTTTTCCAGATACAAGTCCTACTATTTAACCCATAGCTAGGGAAGAAGATAGATTCATATCTTTCCGAATGATATTTATGCATAAGTGAATGGAAAGAACTTGACTGGAATTTGAATTCTGTTGTCAGAGTTCTCATTTGCTCTTAGAAAAATTGTCATGATAAGCATTTCCACTATACCAGAAGATATAGTCTTCTATTTTGAACAAACTTGAACACCATTGACTAGTTTCTACAATGAATATAGTAATATATTTTTATTAAACAAATTAAAAAGAATAAAAGATCAATTTTTTATGTTTCATCCATTTTTAATTTCATTAGAACAAATGTATGTCTGGTCAATAAAATCAATATGGGTGGTTAACTTTTCTTGAAAATATCCATTTTTAATCTAAATTTCATTGTCTCCTTTTCTTTATATTTGTTAAATACATTAATGTATCATTTAATGATACTGAATGGCCATCATAGAATCTGCAACTATGGCTGTTTGGAAGCATATTGTATATGCCTTGTTACTCAAAGTTTTGTGAATGGTGTTCATTGATTTTTCTTTCTTTTGTTCAGTATTAGAAATAAATGATGCTAATGTAGTTTGTGATGATAAGTTCTTTGAAACAATCTTATCGCTTTTTATATATAAAATTGATGTCACTGTTATATTGATATAACCTAATTAGATTCAAATATGGTGGGGGTGGAAACAGAGTGTTAAATAACATTTTTCTGTTGTTGCATCATACTATTTAAAAATGTTAAATTCTCATTTAGAAAACTGATCACATGTAAAAAGAGGTTTGCTTATGTACAAATTTAATTTTTTAAAATCTTTATTTAAATTGATTTTTATTAAAAATAATTTTTGCTACTTATTTTTAATGAAGTTTAACTACACCAAATTATGATTATGCAATTAAGTAAGAAGTAATATTGTATTAATAATAAATATTAAAATCCAGGACCAGTAAGTCTGTGTCTGACTTTAAGAATAAGTTACCTAGTTGCACAAGAAGTTGAAGAGTGGAGATGAATTTTTATTTCATATAAAATTTTTCTACTCTTAGCTCAACAAGAATCCATTTGATTGACTTTTCACTAAGGAACTGAGTCTCTACTGTATAATATGCATATAATACTGATCATGATTTCCTCTATGATCTTCAAACTTGACCCCCCCCCAAGGCTTACATACTTGATAGTATCCCTGCAATTGTCCTTAGGAAATGACTCCTATTCTCTCCAAGTTCTATAAAAGATGCTTTGCATTCCAGATTGCTGGAAATCCTCTTTCGTCGTTCCTGTTTTTAAGAACTCTGGAGAACCATCTAATCTATCAATCAACCTCTTACCTTCTACCTCTCTTTAGCAAAAATTCTAGGGAATTGAATCAATGTTAAGCATCTCACCTCTCAGGGTTTTCTTTCAGACAAACAATATGGCTTTTGCTTCTCTTGATCAACCGCTGATGTATTGACAGTTTTTGCTGAAAGAGTCTATCAAGCTTTATATAAGAATGATGAATCTCAAGCTGTT
This sequence comes from Acanthosepion pharaonis, assembly GCA_903632075.3. Lineage (NCBI taxonomy): Eukaryota > Metazoa > Mollusca > Cephalopoda > Sepiida > Sepiidae > Acanthosepion > Acanthosepion pharaonis. The sequence goes on along the minus strand of CAHIKZ030004799.1, from coordinate 1,184,390 downwards.
GCTTTAGATATTTCAAAGAGATTTGACAGGGTTTGGCATGATGGTCTTCACAAGTTGAAAGGTAATGGTGTTTCTTTGATTTAAGTCAATCTTTCAAATTGCATAATAAAAGTTGTCTTCAATAGCCACCATTTTGCATTAATACAGGTGTCCTCTAGGGCTTTATTCTTGTACCCACTTTGTTCCTTATATTTTTCAACAAACTTCCTGATGTCATTATTTCCAAATTCAGTATCTATGTGGATGTCACAACTATTTAGACTTTATCTAGAGAGTAAGCCTGATAGATTCGCTAAAATCAATTTAGCAGATGATTTCAAAAATAACCTTCAATCAGTTGTAAACTAGGGCAAGAAGTGCCTTGTTAATTTTAATGTCTCTACAATAAAACTCCTCTTTAATAATCTTCTTAAAGAAGCTTTTTTGACTTCTATCAGCATGGCTGATGCTATCCACCATGAGCACAATTCACTGCACCTTCTTGGTCTCTCATTTCTCACTGACATGAAGTTTAATGATTCTATCGAATCAATTGCTAAGTCTCCTGCAAGGAATTTTGGTTTACTATGTTGTGCTAGACAATTTTTTGTCAGAATCTATCATGCACATTTATAAGTGTACTGTTTATCTGTGTATCAAATATTGCTGCCACATTGGGTCTGGTGCTTCTGGAAATTCTTGACAAAATTTAAAGAATCAGGAATCTTATTGGTTCTGACCTGTCATCTTGGGATCAGTCAGTTTCCCACTACCATAACACTGCTTTTCTTTGCCTCTTCTATTAATATTTTCATGGTAGTTTTTCCGATGAGTGTTCTATCTCAATTTCATGACTTTAAGTGCAGTACTAGATTGGCAACTAGGTCTCATAATTTTGCTGTTGAAACTGCTAGTTATAATCATAAGTTCTATGCTTATTGTTTCTTCTCTTGCACTTCTTGATTTCCTGTCAACTACAATCTTTAAAAATTTAAATTCAATGCCAATTTTATCAATCTCTCTTTCTCTCACTCCTTGAATCCTGTTCTTATAGTGTCCCTCTTTGTTTCTTCTTATCAGTAACTCCTTGCACCTTAGTAGCTTTATTCCCTTGCTTGTGGTGAAAAAAAAAACAATATTTGCAAAGATTTTCCTAAAGACCCTTTCATTTTCTTCAGTAATCAATTATCCGAGATAAATTATAATGTCTATGGTGTTGAATCAATCTCATTTCCTCCATATTCCAAATGTAACATGAAAGTTTCACTCAGACAGCTTCCTCCTACCAAGAACTATTACTCTATGAAACAAACGCTGACACAGATGCTAACCTTTTCAAGTTCTAGGTAAGAGGGATCCCTTATTCTCATAATCTTCACTTCCTACCACCTCTTACATTCATATTACACATTTCATCAGTAACCCTTGACCTTGAATGGCTTTCAAGCCTTATATTGGGTGAACTTTACAATATAAAAACATGCCTTATTTGAACTAATGTGGTTGTTTCAGTTGTAATATTCACCAAGTTTGGACCATTATAACCTACAGCCTTCTTTAGATATCTATTATTGCACTTGATAATCATCTTGGAATTTTTGTACTGAACCCTTTATTCAATCTATGAGGGTTGATTGTTCTCATTCCAGCATAAACTATAAGAAATGAACTCAATGGAGATCAAACCTCCATTGATTAGTGTTATGGTTGGTATTCTCTGACAGGTTTAGTCTTGTCAAGAGAAGAAGGTGTTATAGACAAGCGTATGGTTGCAAGAAAGAAATTCGACAACAGCAGAAATAGATTTACGTGATTTGTTTCAACAGGAACGTGTAGGTTTGGGACAGCTACCTTGTGGTAAAGTTCATAAGCCGGCTTCAAATATGGGTTGATCTCTCATAGTAGTTCACACTGGTTGACGCTGGCGCTCCTGCTGCTGGCTGCTGCTGACCGCTCAACCTGACCGTGACAGGTCTCTTCCCTGGCCTCCTGTTGACTGCCGTTGTACTTCCGTGTGACCCCTTTTATGGCGTTTTTTTATGGCTTAACAGGCTCGAAAAATGATGCAAGTATAATTAGGAGGGAAGCATTTTTATTGGTCAAAAAATAGAAACACTTTAAAATATTATTTTATTTTTCGACCGGAACTTGTGTGTTGGGAACATGCGTAAATGAAGATAATGGTCATTTTGTGATGGGGCCTTGTCCCGTTTACATCCGGCTTTTGCTCTTGAGTATGTTAGTTTATTTCCCTGTAAATCAGCCGAGATATGTCTTATTTTATTTTATAACAAAGGTAACTCTCCCGTAGGTATAACGATACTGCCTTTAACCATACTTAATTTACATATCACTACAACTCCCTGAGGCTTTATACTTTTAAATGATCTTTGATTTCTACAAACAATCTTGAGAGACATAATCCGTCTCTCAGAGTGAGTCTCTTTATATTTTTTTTTATAGGAGGTCTAGGTCTTAACTGATTCTCTTCATTTGAATCATCATGATATCTCTGGTCACTTTCATCTGCAGATTGTTCCTCACTACTACTGGATACACTCATTCTCTCCTCCCTTTCCTGTTCTTCACTTTCATAACTCTGATGGTCTTCCTGATCATTCTCAATACTGGATTCACACATCCTTTCTTGCATCATTTGTTCTTCTGCTTCTTCTTCCTCCTCTTTTTCTATAACTTCATGCTCTCTTGTGGTTCTAAATTATTCTTTGTGGGTCTGTATGTCCTGTTCATTCTTTGTTAACAAAGCTGTGTTAAATTCTTTTTACACCACAAAATTTGCCTCTTCAGAACTTGAATCTTTGTCCTTTCTGTACCACACACTTTCATTCATTAAAAATTATATGTTAATCGAAACCCTTATTTGTCATTCCATCAATGCAGATGGGCTTTGTCTTCTGCCTGCATGCAGAATATCTTAGGAGTAATCTGGGTAAATAACTCTCAATATCACAATCCATGGGAGAGAATGCTTTTAATCCCATTTTTACCATTTGAACCATTCCTTCTGCAATTCCAGTTGACTGTGGGTGGTAAGGTGGTGTTTTGTATGGAATGCAGTCAAAATGTTTTAACCATGCACATAAACTTTCTTCACAAAACTCAGGTGCATTGTCAGAAACCAAGGTTTTTGGAACTCTATTTCTTGAGAAAAACTATCCTCAACACCCGCTGCACAGTAGTGGCTTTTTTTTCTGTGACTTTAATAACTTTAGGCCAATCTAAATATGAGTCAACTAATATCAGAAAAATTCCTATACTTTTAATGTAGGCATGACCAATATGTACTGGTGTCCACAGTTCCATTTCCTTTGGCCAACAATGAATTTTAGTTTGCCTAAATTTCTTTATTTCTGCATACTTTGGGAATTTTTTTAACATACGCTTCCATGTCTCTCAAATAGCCTGGCCACCATGCTTGCAACTTTAACCTCATTTGCATTGCCAATATACCTCCATGTATATCATTGTTCACAGCATTAATTACTTCTTTTCTCAGAGAATGTAGAGGTACTATGATATCTCAATTACATATAATTCCTTTTTCTATTGTCAATTTATGTCTTGACTCTTTATAAGGCCTCTAAACCATAGAGCAATTACTCTATCTATTCCTTTTTATTCTATCCATAATCTATTCAACAATGGCCCCTGCCTAGTTCCCAACCTAAGCTGATTTAAAGGTAATACATCCATTTCTATCCAGTGTAAAATCCTCTCCTCACATATTTCACTTGCTTCAACATTTCTACTCTCAAAATTTAACTGTGATAATGCATCTGAACACGGAATAGTATTTCCTTTAATATATGTCAAAGTTGAATGCTATAAGCTTAATCGCCTGTCTTAATATCCTGGCAGATGTGACCTTTGGTAAATCTCTTCTGGGGTTGAATATAAATTCCAAAGGCATATGATCAGATTTTAATAGAAATTTTCTTCCCAGCAAAAAATTTCTAGCTCTCTCTATGCTCCACATAATCGCCAATGCCTCCTTCTCAATAATTCACTTCTGCTATTGTTTGTTTTCTCAGTAAGTACATTACAGGTTGACCCTCCTGTAACAATATTGCAGCTATAACACATTCACTGGCATCAGTAGTTAATGTAAATTCTTTCACTGGATTGAAGATTTTAACAACTGATTTGTTTATAACTGCTTTTTAATTTCTCAAAAGCAATATCCTGTCTTTTTGTCTATTGAAACTTGGTATTCTTCTTCTTTATTTCATTAAACGATTCCACAAGGTCACTATATCATAGTAGATATCTGTTATAGAAATTGGTTAATCCTAAAAAAGATTTTAACCCTTTTTTTATTTTTGGGTGCAGCTATCTCTGATATCTTATTAATGAGTTTATCATCCAGAGATATACTGTCTTTGGATATTTGATATCCCAGGTACAAATTTTTTTCACCATTAAACTTGCATTTATCCTTAACTTTGGTCTACCCATCCTTTCCCAAAAATTCCTTGGTATCAACATAACATCACTTCCAGTATCCACCTGCATGAGTAAAGTTACTCCATTCAACTTCACTATTTCTCTACTTTTATCCTGTGCTTTTATCTCTAATACTTCTGTATTTTCAATCACTCACTTTTCATATGTGCATACCTTCTGGAAATAATTCATCTTTTTACACTTAAAAAACATTTTCCAAAGGATGGACAGTTATTCATGTTCCTTATTGCAATATCTGCATATAAGTAACCTTTTTGTAGCACTGTAAGTCTCCATGCTCCCTTTGGTGACATTAAATTTTTGAATCAATTTCAATTGTTATAAAAACTCCACACATGCTTCCAGATTCATATTACGAGCTTGAAGCTGCTCTAGAATTTTATGCTTGTACAAGATGTCGAACATTCCTTCAATCAGTCTTAGCAAAATAAGTTTTCTTTGATAGTCATTTGTTCTGAACCCATTCTTCCAAATTCACAATATCTCGACACTTCTTTCAGATGCCGTACATGTTGCATAATAGTTTCATCCAGTCTCTGTCTATTTTCAAGAACTTTAGTTCTTTCTGCTATGACCAATCTTTTTTTTTTTTTGGTCATACATTTGCTTTTATGATGGCAGCAATTTCTTCATATGCTAAATCTTCCAACACTTTAGAATAGACAATGATGGTGATTTTTTATAGTCTCACACCCCACTAAGACAAATCTGTAACTAGCTTTGGTCTCCTTTAACTTTCTTATTCTTGCTGACACTGTGAGACACTTAAGCCAGATTTCCACATATTCAGGATCCTCAATCATTATTAAGTAACCAATCGGTAGTACCATATTATATGATAGGTATTCTCTGAGAGATGTACTTTTGTCAAGAAAAGGTAACTCTCCCATTCATATAACAATACTGCCTTTATACCATACCTAATTTGCATATCACTACAATTAATTTGACCTTTCTTGTTGCATTTTGGTTATCATATTTGAAAACCTAGCTTTATGTTTGCTGATACTTAGCAGGTAAAATAAATACTGAATATTGAGACTTATCTGGAGAGGTTCCCAGCAATTAGCACTACCATTGAACTGAACTTTTAAACAACTGATTACAGGAAGTTGACTTAAATATTCAGCTAAATCAGTAAAATATTCTCTGAGAGGATTTGCTCAAATTTTATGAAATATCCTCTTCAAAGTAGATATACAGTTTCTCAAAATATCTTCCCTTCAGTGAAGTGAAACCCTTTCAAAATGTCCTATTCATAACACAAAACTAATTGAAAAACAATTCTCTGATATTTTTCTTCAATTGTTATTTGACAAACCAATTGCTTTTGACAACTTCTTATACTAATGTTTGTATCTGTCTATATTTCTGAGATGAGGTAATATGTACACTATTTACATTATTCAGACTATTGTCCTCATCTTTGTCACCATGTTTATCACAACCTTTTGGTTTTCACTAAGCATAGTGACAAAGATGAGGACAATAGTTCGAATAATGTAAATAGTGTACATAATACCTCATCTCAGAAATATAGACAGATACTGAATGATCGATATGGGCTCAATACACTGAAAATATGGAGACAAATTGAAAAATCCTACCAGAAACTGGCACAAATATCTAAAACATTGTGATAAACATGGCGACAAAGATGAGGACAGTAGTCCGAATAATGTAAATAGTGTACTAATGTTTGTAATTTTTCATCATTAGTTTTCCAGTTTTATTACTATTTTTTTTTCTATAATAATGATGTTTTTTAATCAAAGCCATTCTTAATCAAACCTTTTATGTATCAACTGTTTTTTAGTTCTCTATAAAAAGATATTGTTGTGGGCAACATTTTAAAAATTTATTTTATTCATTTGAATATCCAAACTTATTATTTCTATACCAAGAGACAATTCTCTTAATGACCGCAGTTACCTGTTGATGTTTAGAATTGTTTGACACATCAGATGTTAAAATTTCAGTATTATAAATTAAATATAATAAACCAAGCTGATAAAATGAAATTGTGTATTATTGTCATAGATATTTTAATTACAGTTCAAAAGATTAAGTAAGACACTTTTAATATCAGAAGTTTCTTTAAGTAGGCCAATAGGAAAATGTATCTTTTATATCATTATTTATTATAATGATCCACTGCATTATATTTCTCTATTTTGGTAACAAATACAAACGTATCAAAATCATAAAAAGGCAAATTTAAAGGTTAAATTGGAATTTAATGCCAGATATGGTTGATTTGAATGCGTACTTCATATATGGCAGAATTCAAAAGAGTGTATAATATAAACAATTTATTAAGAACTATGGCTTAAATACAAAACAATTCTCAAAGTTGTACTTAAATGAAAGGGAAAATATTAGGCATCCAGTGTAACGATAAATATATATTTCATATTATTTTTAGACTAAATTTAGATGGGCACATTTGGTTTTGTCATCTTTGCTTTCTTTACAGATAATACTACTTAAGCATTTGAACTATTTTAAATATTTTGGATAGCATTGTATGACTTAAAAATTACTTAAACCTCTCTCTCTCTCTCTCTCTCTCTCTCTCTCTCTCTCTCTCTCTCTCTCTCACTCTCTCTTACACATACACACAACACTTTGTTTCTAATCTTTAAGTAAATTGTTCTTGAAAATTAAATAAAAGAACACTTTTACCTACTGGAATCTCTTGGATAGAATATATTTATTAGTTTACGTAAGATTTGTGAAGCTTCAGATATAGAATACAAAGTTATTATTTTTTTTATTATAGAGAAAGAAAATATAACTATAGTTATTTAATATAAAAATGGTAAAATTTATATTCAGATGTAGCATCAAAATTTACTGGTAAGTTTAAGTTTTAAGTGTTTTTTTCACAGATTAAAGTTAGTCATGCTGACTGGGGGGGAAATAAAGATCTGAAAATATTTAGTGAAATTATTCATTCTTCTCTTCAGAAATCAATTAAAATCTTTTGAACTTACTATGGATTAGCTGTTTTATGCAATGGATCAATATTTTTTCTGGTTGATCAATGAACTATGGATTTATTAGAAGCATACAAGTATTTTGCTTGTGATTAAATTGAAGCATTGTATTATATGTATCTTTGTGAAATCTTCAGTGATCTGTAATATTATTAACTCTTGATTGTGTATTTTTCTCATTGATTTGATCTTTCTGGTGCATGTAGGAATGGCAGAATACATAACTACAAATTTAATAAAGGAAGAAATGAGATACCAGTAATAACATCTGTTCATTATACATGCAGATGTTATTCTATGAACATATGTACCAGTAGTGACATCTGTTCATTATATGCTGCTTGTGTTTTTGCTTGATATCACTTATATTCTGATTGTCAATGGATGAGAGCCAGTTTTCAGATGATAAATCTTAATATGAAATATTTTATAACATTACATATCTAAAAGAATAAAAAATAACTTTATTGGAGAAATATTAGATATTAATATTTTTTACACAATCCAATCTTAATGAGTTATGATTTTATAAGACTAATTAACTCCAATAATTTATTGCATTTGAACTTTTTATCAAGGAAATTATTTTTAATATGTTTTTTATTGACTTGCATTTGCAATTATTCAATAATAATATGTGATATATTTTTGGCATACCTTAAGTGATTTTTTAAACATTTTGCCTCAAGTAAGACAATAAAGCCACTGAGATGCAAGGAGCTAATGAGTGTTAAAAATACGAGGAACAAAAACACTAGTAAGGAGAGAGAATAATAAAAGAGCAAGAATTAAGAAGTCAGAAAATAACAATTGACATAACATTTAAAATTTTGATAATCAAAGTTGACTGGGAAGTAAGATGGAAGAGAGTTCCACAAACAAGAAGTGCGAGAAAAGAAACTCTTAGCATAGAGTTTACAGTTACATTTAGCCATTTCAACTGTAAAATGATGAGACCTAACTGCCAATCTAGTACTGTGCTTAAATTCATAAAGTTTAGATACCATAGTGCAAAGCTCATCACAACAATTACTATGAAAGTATTTATAAAAAAGGCTTATGTTATGGCAGTGAGAAAATGACTGAAGCCAAGATGTTATGTCAGGACCAATAATTGCAGATTCTATGGATTTTATTTTTATATATATAGCAAGATCACCAGAACAGATGTGATAGCAATATTTAAAGCAAGGGTGAATGATAGACTTATAAATATGTAAGATAGATTCTGGAGAGAAAAATCCCTAGCACAATGTAGTGACTAAACTTTCCTAGTTGCAAACCTAGCAATTGATTCAATATAATCTTTCCATTTCATGTCAATGGAAAATGTTAGCATCAACCATGCTGATGAATGGTGAAAAGGGTTCTCTCAGATAATTAAAAGAGAACAGTTTTGTTTTGGAGGAGTTAAAATTAACAAGCTATTCCTTGCCCTAGTTAACAGCAGATTATATGTCATTTTTAAGATCAGCTGCCAATTTGACCATATCAAAGTGATCAGACATACTATTAAGACAGGAGTTGTTTCATCAGCATTGATACTAAGTTGAGAACTCATGACATCAGGAAGGTCATGAATGAAAAATTAGGAACAACATAGATTCAATAATAGAGTCCAGAGGAACATTTGCATTAATGCAATATGATCTAGAAGAGTGGCCATTCAAAATGACTTTCATTTTTCAATTTGATAAGAAAGATTGAATCAGTTTAAAATCATCCAGAAAAATCATATCCTTTCAACTCGTGAAGTAGACCAATATACTATTTATTATTTATATGAATGCAGTAAAGTTAAAATTACTGAAGTTTCATTTAGAATTATTGTAGGGATATATTTGTCAGCTCAATTTCAAGATTGTCTAATAAAAATGGAAGCTTACTAATAAAACTAAGTATACCGAATTGGTCAATGAAGTAAAAGCAGCAAAAATAAATAAAAAGCACATTTTTATTTATTATTATTTATTGTTTTGTTCTACTATCTTATGCCATCTTTCATAATACTGCTTTTCCAAAACAATTCTTTCTCAGCAAAGAACTGATCTTAATGCCTTTTGGAGTCTTCCACGGAATTAAAGTTTTTTTTTGTTAAGAGAATTCTGTATGGATTAAAAGAATGAATGTATAATATTTAGTGAATACAATGGATGTGTGAAAATGTCCCAGGTAAATGATAACAATTTTTGTCTGGTCACCAAATATATGCAGTTTAGTATTATCCTCATGTAATATACTTTTTATCTTAAATAATTCTGTAAATTTTTTTATCAATTGTTACTGTTAATGGTTTAATTGGAAGCAATCAATTGTTTGATTCTCCGGTAGGTCATAGTAGTGAACTCTCTTCCATTTGCACCATATGCATAACATTAACTTCCTCAGATAAAGGCCAGACATTAGTACTGTGAGTGGGACTTCATTTTAGTTACCCCATAACCTCTTGCATTCCATATTGTTGTAAAGTATCTGTTTTTCATTTCTCATCACAGTTAAACATTTAAATATAGTTCAGTAGTTTATTATTATTATACTTGAATTATGTCAACTTGTGCAAATCAAGCTTTGAAAATAATTTACATCAGCTTGGTGTTTTAGCACATTGAGGCAACTTGCATAAGAACTTTGATGTAAATGATTTTCAAAACTTCATTTAGTTTTCATTGTGCTGATTCTCCCATATCATATATCATAGTCCTCAAGTAATATTTTGATTTGATCATATCAATCTCATCTGGTAAGAAAGCCATGGATAATGATTTACTAAAAAGAAAAGAAAAAAAGTATAAAACTTTGTAAACTTCTTTTGAAATGTTCAGTCATTCACATTAACTTCTCTATAAACTTCACAAATCCTTTTGCATACTTTAGATACATTTTTTTACCTTTCTTAAAAAGTAGAACATGATAAAAATGTTTATTTTCTTCCAAATTCATTGTTAAAACCAATAAACAAAAAATATACCAATTTTGACAACATTTTTCTTAAAAATGCATTCTGGCATGACAGGTGTCTTCAGAGAAAACAAAAAAGAAACACTCTTTCTGAATTAAATTAGTTAAAATTTTAATGAACATATATTTCCGTCAACCCAATATTACTTATATCTCCATCCTTTTTACTGTACAACAAAAAATGTGCTACTTAACAGATGTTTTGGAACCACCATGTTTGTTGTTTCACTGTCTTCGTGTTTCTATGTAATCATATTTGCAAGTAGGAAATGCTATGATACAAGTTTATTCTTACAAATTTATATTAAAGACTGGTAGCATGGCCGTGCTTGATTCAAAAATCGTACAACTCATACAGCAATCGCTATCACTTTACTTTAAATATTTTTGCCCTTCCTTGCCTTTAAAAGAGTGCCCTTTGCTGTGCTGATGTTGCTACATGCTTTACTTCTTGCCTATCTCACATTGCGAATTTTTTCTAAGCTCTATACTAAACATTAAATTTGTTACGAAAAAAGAACTAAACAAAATGAACACAAAACGATCAGCTTTAAAAAAGGACTCGTAACTGGAAAAACCAAATGAAAAAAGAATGTTAACAACAAATACTTTTTCATACCCAACCCTGTTCTGCAGAATCAGAATCAACGTTGAGTTTAAGCAAGCAAATGAGCCAATTGGAGTAAAGTGCCATGCAGATTTAAATTTTTCCCACTTGTGACAAATGCAGCTATCAATTTTTTTTGCATGCTAGCATGCTAGTTAACATTCATGTCAGTCAGCTGTTGGCTCTCACACTAGCCAATAGAATCTTCCTGCCTATTCGTGGCAGCCAGCTGGCCAATACAAAATGGCTGCAAACTACATGAAAACTACTGTAGAAGCATGAAAAATCGATTATTTCCACTATCAATGGGAGTTGGGAAATGTAAAGTCAGTCTTGGCCTTCATGCTAACTTAGAGCATGTGCATCTAAATTTTAGTGCAAATCTGTCGAAAAATTGAGGCTGTGCATTCGGTATACACACACGCACACACACATCCTGCCTTTCATAGATAGAGATTAGGGAAAAAGCAAAATGTTTACATTTATCTATTTTTATTATTATTATTCTAAAAAAACAAAAACAAAAAATTTAATTTCTATTAAAATGTTCTACTTTGTTCTTTGATATTATGATTAAGCTTCCAGCAAATTCACCAAATATTTTTCAATCAATTGTTGTCTACATAAGATTTAAGTTGTCATTTATTTTATTTTCAGAAAAACTCACAATAATTTTGTCTTAAGCTGAATCTACAATCGCTCTTTGCTCATTGATAAAACCAATCAACAATAATGCTACATATTGATCCACTATTCTTAACTTCATAAAATATAGTCTCCTGTCCCTTTGCACATAATGATAGTAATTGGTTCAATCAAAAGCATATTCACCAATAAGCAATCATCTTGAATATGCTGAAATTGTCTCATTGATATATGAATGCAGAATGCCCATATATATATATATATATATATATATATATATATATATATATATATATATATATATATAATGTACTCTCCTGTCAGTTTCAACGTATGAGGATCTAACAGCTTAATTGATTCAGTTATGAAATTTTGTGCGATAATCTTAAGTGGCATTTAAGACCCACTAGTGATTTACAAAGGAGGCCACATATGGAGCAAGAGTGAGGATTGTGAGATGAGATGACTGTTAGATTGGCTGACCTTTTAGATCTTGCACTCACTTCTTGAAGATGATTCCGACAAACAGATTGAAAACTGCTGAATCCACTAAAACACGTTGATCTCCATTCTACCCGCTCCAAGGCTAATTGCTCAAGGGTGTTATGTGGTATATTGACAGCTGACAAGTTGCTTTTCAGCTTGTTTCTGTATCTTAGCCATGGGTGCCCTACATTCCTTTAGCTCTGATCTAACTGGCTGTACATTAGGATTCTGGGTATCCTGTTTTCAGACATTCTCAAGACATGACATGATATATATATATATATATATATATATATATATATATATATATATATATAGGTAGTAATCCGTTGGTATAATCCAAGCGAGTCCTATTAACACAATATAGAATTTTAAATATTAAATGTTGAAACTGACTCACAAAGAGCACTCAGTGTTTATTTTCATTAAACAGAGCAAATTATTTCATATAATTGGAATTAAGATACCATTAGTTACTAATGGTATCACTAGGACTAATGGTGTCTTAATTTCAATTGTATGAAATATATATATATATATATATATGTGTGTGTGTGTGTGTGTGTGTGTGTGTGTGTGTGTGTGTGTGTGTGTATAAACACAGATTAAAAATCCATGATCTTTGACATTTATCTTTTTTAAAAAGTGCTTGATACAAGTAGAGCTTAATATTATAATATTAATGGAGTAACACCAAGGATGTCACTAATTGGTTTTTAAATATAAGTGATGAAACCAACTGCATCCTAATCTAGTTTGACATCAAAGTTTGTCAATTTCAAGAGAACTTTTTAAAGCTGCTCTAGAATTTGCCACTATATACTTGGATCTGTCTGAGGATGAAAAAAACATAATTATGAATGTTAAAAACTCTGTTCTTATTCATAATAAGAAATAGTGGATAAAAAAACAATCCAGGAGACCACTTTGATATTGCAATGGGATCTTTGGATTCTGCAGAGTCTTCCAATCTTCTTGGTTTGTTTATTTTAAATAATCTCACTGCCCATTGGTAAATTAACATAGAAAATATTGGATTATATGGAGTTGATGGACTTATGGTTTTAAAGAATTCTACTAACTTCAAAATTGACAAGATTAGAAAACTAATACATAGAGAATTTAAATGCCTAAGTTACTATTAATACAAAATAAAAAAGATAAATTTCCTCAATATGACATTAGACCTAATGCAAAATATATACCAACCATATATACCAACCATATAAGAAACCAAATACCAATCCTTTATATATCCACCCAAAGTCAAATCACTCCACATCCATAATTAAACATGTACCATCATCCATAGTGAAACATATTAGTATAAACTCTGTAAATGAATAAATATTTTACAAACATAGTAATTTTTATAATGAAGCTTTAAAGAAGTGTATATAATAATGCCCCAGTATTAAATATAATAAAGATAATAAAAATAATCATAAGAAAAATAGAAGTAGAAACATCATTTGGTACACACCTCCCTTAACCAAATGGTTAGTAGTAAATTAGGCCCAAAGTTTCTTGCTTTGATTGAAAAACATTTTCTCTTAGCAGGATTTTCAATAAAAATACACTAAAATTAAGTTATAGTTGTACTGAAAATTTGGAAAAAAATTAAAAAACATAACAATAAAATTTTAAATAAATACTTAAACCTAAATAATAGTAATTCCCAAACAAAAATCAATAATATTAATTAAAAATTATGTAACTGTAGAAACTCCATAAATTGTCCTTTGCAAAATAAATGTCTTACAGAACCTATAGTTTACCAATGTATTATTTCTTCTATTGAAAATCCAAGTATTAAAAAATTTTATATTGGGAGCACAAAAAATAATTTAAAAAAAGATGATACTAACATCTTAGTTCCTTCAACAACAATTGGTATTGTAACCAAAAAACCCTCCCTAAATATTTTTAACATTTGAAAGAAACAAATAAAACACCCACAGTAAAATGGAAATTATTTTTAAAAAAAATGAGAACATGTAGGTCATTAAATGAGCCATGTCCTCTATGCCTACAATAAAAGTTATATATTTTTAAGTTTCTTAAAAATAAAGATTAATTAAATCAACAAAATAAAATAACTGTCTTTTGTAAACACTGCCTTATTTTCACATTAAAACAAAATTAAATTTGAATATTAAAAATGTATACTTTAAAATTATATATCTGTCATTTATTATATATAATAGTAAAAAATATGTAATTTATTCCCTAAAATTTTATATCCAACATTGCTATATCTAATGTACCATAAATCATAATTAGTATTGCATTTTAAAGCAATGTAATTAATTGTATAAAAAATATATATATAATATGATTATATCATATAAAAAAAAGCCTCTTTAAGAAGACTATAGTGTATAAAAAATAAATTAAAAAATAAAAATGACAAAATAACCCATGGCTCAATACATACATTTTTTCTGAATTTAAGTGTATCTTATAAATGTTCTAAAATAAGATAGGGAAAATGACGTGTCTATGACAACATAGACAAATTCTTGACAACCATGAATTACATACTCACACGCAACCTCCAGCCTACTTTTTCACTTTTCCAATTTTTAACTCAGATCTGTATTTAGATCCATCAAAAATAGAAATATGCACTAAATAAAAAAGTTTGTAATCTAATTACCCACTCTCATTTAAACTCCTCAATATAATACTACTTTGCTTACAAAAGTAAATCATTTTTTCTGAAGTTATTCAACATCGCTTGAAAATAGAATGAAAATTTTCATTCCGAAGCAGGGGAATTTCCATGTTGCAATGATTAAATATTTTAAAAATATTTTAAATATTATAATATATATATATATGTATGTATATATGTATGTATATATGTATGTATGTGTGTGTGTGTGTGTGCAAATATATAGAAAAATAGGAAAGAACACATTAGGTTAATAATCCAAAGTTCTTTAGTATTTTTGTTTTTATTTTTAAAAAACAGTGCTCAATACATAAGTATAGACTATAGGTACATCCAATAATCTGCTGGAAAACATCATATCATGATGAAAAAAAGGCCCCAAACTTAATAAAACAAAGTTTCATCATCAAAATGTTTGTTATTATTAAGAGGCAAAACCAAAGTATTTTTATTAATTTAACTAAATCTTTTAATCCTTTCTAGTACATTCAAAATTAGTATCAGAAATTTTAGCATCTTTTTTGCAGTAAAAAACTCATAGATTTGGAAATTCTTGTAAAAATCAATTAATTGTCAGATTTTAATGAAATTTTCAAATGAAAGAAATTACTTTTGAAATATGTTTTTGTTGGTAGACAGAAACACTATTTACTGAAAATCTGCTCTGAATCAAAGAAAAATGCAATAAACTAAACAGTTTTGTTATGTTAGACCTGGGCATCTTGGCTCTCTCCAAGGCCTGTCTTACTTTCCATCTTAGTTCATCCGCCTGAGCTTGAGGGAAGTTCAAGTCCACCTCCTCGACTCTGGCAATGATGTCCAAGTATGGCACTCGCCTGATGGTTGTGGCAAAGTTGAGACCCTTATTCAATACTGACTCCTCAGAGGCACTCAGCTGATATTGGCTGGTGTTGATCCTGTGGGATTATGTCAAGATCATAGACAGGGAACACCACTGGAAAATTCAAAAACTTAAGGAATCAGCACATATGCTAGGCCACAAAAATCTCCTGAGCCGACCAAGCATAGAAATAAATACAATATGGGAACCAGTAATAAGGAGTGCCAGAGAAAAGCAATGATAACAAAGTTGCAATATGAACTCTGGTAAAAACATGCAATGATAACAGCAAAATTGTAATATGAGTACTGGTAAAAAAATGGTTGCTGAAAACATTAGGTTTATAATACTCAGAAGTTCATACAAGGACACATGGCACAGTGGATAAAGGCGTTGGTTAGATCCAGTAACAGACCCAAAGAATGTGAGTTCAATACCCGGTTAAGGCAGTGGAGAACTTTCAGAAAATTAGCATCAAACATGGCACGTGGAACTAGAACCATCTACCCCAGTGATCGAAATAAAGGGTTCAGTTCGAAATTCCAACCACCTGAAGAAGGCCGGAGTGTACAACGGCTGAAACGTTGTGACAAATATGGCGACAAAGATGAAGACAATAGTTCGACTAATGTAAATACTGTACGTAATACCTCATCTCAGAAATGTAGACAAGAACTTTCTTGTTTCCAAGTAAAGAACTTCATTGAAATCTTATTCACTATTTCAATCTGTTTTTCAAATAATCTAAGCTTGATTGTATTTTTTATTTTTCTCTTCTTGTACTCTTGCTTAATACTTTGAATACTGAAGAATTAAAATAATTCAATAATATTTTTACACATGAAATTAATGTGCATTTTTCTATACATGTAATTAAGGTGCATTTTTTACACATGAAATTAAGGTGCATTTTTCTATACATGAAATTAAGGTGCATTTTTTATACATGAAATTAAAGTGCATTTTCTATACATGAAATTAAGGTGCATTCTTCTATACATGAAATTAAGGTGCATTTTTTATACATGAAATTAAGGTGCATTTTTTACACATGAAATTAAGGTGCATTTTTACACATGAAATTAAGGTGCATTTTTCTATACAGGAAATTAAGGTGCATTTTTCTATACATGAAATTAAGGTGCATTTTTTATACATGAAATTAAGGTGCCTTAATTATGTTTTTAAAAATAAATAAAAAATTTATATTAAATTTATAATTTAATGAAAAATTATCTAAATATAAGCATATATTTTATTATTAGTTCTCTTTTGGCTTAAATTATAACTTTACTTTTTTTTCAACTGTTTTACCTACTGATAAATGAAATATGTTAACAATTCAGAAGTTTTGAAACTAATGGAACAAAATCAGTCTACTTGGTGGCTTTAGAGTGAGTACTTCCAAAGATTCACTAAAACATGAGCAGTCATGATGAAAAAATGCTCCAAACTTAATAAAAACAAAATTTTATTGTCAAAATAGTTGTGTTATTATTAAAGATCAAAGAAGTTTTGCTGTAGAAATTATTTTTAATACTTTTTAGATACTTGAAAATTTTAATCATAAATGAAAAGCTTACTACATCAGATAATAAGAGCAGTAATTATAGTAAATTTAAAATGTACTGGTAATTTTCTAATGTTTTTGTTAACAATTGTCTTCATTAGCAAAGCTATAAAGCCAAAGTACCTAAAATTCATTTTATCAGAATACTTAGAATACTTTACATTTTTAAGATTAGTGGGTAGTTAAAAAAAAATTAGATTAAAAAAGGTTTTTACATTGCATTCATGTAATTTTATTGCAATTATTTGCCCTTTACATAAATTTTCCAAGCATCAGGCTGTTAACACATTATAAAAACACCCACCTCCATGTTTAAAAATGCTTTTCTGTGATATTTTAAGCTAAAAGTCAGTAATATTTGTTTTAATTTTGATTAATTAAACTTTAAATCAGTAATTTTTTTCAAATAACATTTCAGAAAAGTATAATTATTTTTGAAAGATATTTTAATAATGAGAATTAAGTTGTGTTGACAATTTTGTCAATATGGATAATTTTGTCGATTTTACTGCTAATCAGAAAAAAAACATCATTCCAAAAAATTTAAATTCGGTTTGAAATACAGCAAAGGTTTGGCTTATTGGAGATACAGTGGAATCTTTGTTCATGAATTTAATTTGTTCTTGAAGACTGTTTGTGACCTGAAATTTTCATAAACCGAAACTATTTTCCCCATAGGAATCAATGTGAAATGGATTAATCTGTTCAAGGATCCCAGATGATTGCTTGTTTAAACATATGATATTATTTGTTAATAATTTGTTCATGAACTGATTTGTTCATGATGAGAGGCAATCATGATTTGAGGTTCCACTATATTAAATTTAATCTATTAGTTTGAAATTAGAACTAAAATAAAAGCTTTAAGAAAGATTTTTCATTTTTAAAATGCATTTTAAACTTAGGTATCACTAGTAACAAACCTTTAAAGAAACTTACCTTATTCTATTTTATATTTTAAAATTGGTAATCTCATATAGTAATATAATATCAGTCAAGTTAATTGAAATAAAAAGGGAAAAAAAAATGATTAAAAAAAAAATCAAATAATTTTATGTATGAGGTTGATATTTCCACAGTTATACATGAATGACTAAATTTTGGGAAGTGCCGTTTTGTGTCAGGTATGTTATCGAAATTGTTTAAGCTGATGAACATCTTAAAAATTCTAATTTCATTTTAAAAATTTATTTCCATGCATTTTTCATGCATGACTGACAAATTTTTAATTGAAACATTTTTAAAAGTGAGCATGCAAATTCTATGAATTGGGAATTTTAAAGCCTCCATAATTGGATCTTCCAGAATCTGTAACTTTAAAAAAAATGCCAGTTTATAAAAATAATAGCCAAATTGTAACATTATAATGAAAATGATATTAATAATCTTTTATTGATTACAACGTTGATTTTTTTCCATAATCCTTTTATCATTAAAATAGTATTTTTATTATCAGTATTCTCTGTCATAAAAATAAGAGTAATAATTGCAGTTTTGCTCATTACGTTAATATTGCTAATAACCATGAATACTTGTAGAAATTTCATTACTACTGAAAAAAGATTATTTTCTTAAAGTGACACATATTGTGCTCCTTAATTGAAGACCAACTGTTTAGATTATTCAAATGTTTAATTGACCCACTACACTCCTATAAATGTATGAATGTAAAAGGACATTTTAGAAAAATATATATATACATATATATCTTGAATCATAAGTCTTTATTAGTAGGAATTGTGCATGGGTTTATATTCTTAAATACAAAGTAATTGCTATGTATGTAGATAGATAGCCTTATATCTCTTTTTGGCATCTTAGAGACCACTTTCTGCCTTCCATCAGCATGGCTGATGCTAACCTCCAGGAGAGTGACTTGCTGTGCCTTCTCCGGCTAATATTCTCTGCTGACATGAAGTGGAAAGATTATATTGAATCAGTTGCTAGGAAAGTTGATTCACTGTGCTGTGCTAGACAATTTTTTTTCTCTCCAGAACCTATCTTACATATTTTATAAGTCTGCCATTCATCCATGCTTTAAATATTGGTGCTACTTCTGATCTAGTGCTCCTGCTGAATATTTAGAGATTCTTGATAAAATACAAAGAGAAATCAGCAATGTTACTGGTCCTGACCTGGCATTCCGGCTTTCTTCACTTTCCCACCACTGTAACATAGCTTCCCTGAGTTATTTCTATAAATACTTTTATGGTAATTGTTCTGATGAGCTTTGCTTTATGGTATCTAGACTTTATGAATTGAAGTGCAGTTCTAGATTGGTAGTAAGGTCTCATCATTTTACAATTGAAATGACTAGATATAACCATAAGTTCTTTGCTAACAGTTTCTTTTCTCACACTTCTTGTCTGTGGAATCCCTTCTGGCTTCTTGCATTCCAGCTAACTTTGATCTTCAAAAATTTAAATGCAATGTTATTTATCTACAGTCTTCTTGATTCCTCTTCTTTCATTGTTCTTGCTCAGAAACCCCTTATGTCTTAGTGACTTTATTGCCTTGCTTGGGATGAAATAAAAAAAAAGATAGCCCTATTTAATAAAAATGCAATATATTTCAATTGTTTATAGATAAAGAATTCTGGTATCACAAAATGTTGAACAGATACTGATGTCATTTTCAATGGTAGCATTTTCAGGAGATTAAGAGCTGAAAAACTAATTAGAATGATTTGATGGGCTTTCAACTAGAATTTAAAGTTTTTGTCTTTTACTTGGATTATAGCAGCATCAATTTATTTCATTTAATAAAGTCTTCTTGCCAAATTGTATGTGGGCATATTCTAAAAGTTTCAAAATTTCCATTCTACTTTACACTTTTTAACTAAATATTTAGACTTCTAATTATTGTCAGAGAAATTTCTTTTACTTGACATTCCTTTTAATCACTTTTTATCTATTTAGAATCTGTGTGTAAAATATTAAATGCAAAGATTTTTAAGCATCTAAAATGTAGCTAAGCATTTCAGAATATTTTGTTATTATAAGCATGCAGATATGTTCCCTTCCAAATATATTCTCAGCTTTTTATATCTCATGGTATTTGAAACATCTCCAAGGAATACTCTTTTGGTTGGAAGACAAACATATTGCTAGTCATCCTTCCCTTGAGGTTTCTTGACAGGGAAATAAATATTTTCCGCTCTGCCTTCAACCAAATTTGAAACTGACATTTTCCTTCATGAATATATATTGGCATAAAAAAGTGTTAAGGATATTCTTTTAAAGAAATTATTAAATAATACAAGCATTTGATGCAGAAACCATTTCATTTGTTCCAAATTCTGAAATCTTATTTCAAAACCACAACATTTTTTTGTAAATATCTCACTATATTTCTGAGATGAGATATTGTAATTATTTACATTGTTTGGACTGTTGTCCTCACCTTCATTACCATATTCACAATGTTTTCAGTTGAAGGGAAAAGGGAGATCACCACCTCTTGTAGGATGAGATTAAAATAAATGATTGACAGAGAACATCACTGAAAAATATGAAAACTTAAGGAATCAGTGCATATGCTAGGAAAAAATGTCCTAAGCTGACCAAGCATAAAAATGAATGCAATATGGAAACCACTAATATGGAGTGCTAGAGAAAAACAATAACAACAACAAAATTCTAATATGAGCTCTGGTAAAAAATGAAAAAAAAAAAAGGTTATTGGTTACTTTTATAAGTTTCAAAAGTTCATGCACTGATGTCTTCAAGGAAACAGGGATAAATGTGTTGGTTGAAACCAGTGACTTGACCCAAAGAGTTGTGAGTTCAATACCTGGCTACAGCAGAGGTGATGAAAAACTTAGAGAGTTGAGTTAAAAGGAGATAACTGATACTGGACATCTGGAAGAAGCATGGCATGTGGAACTAGAACAATCTACCCAGGTGGATGAAATAAAAGGTTCAGTTTGAAATTTCAATCACATGAAAAAGGCTGGAGCATACAACGGCTGAAACACCTTGAATATGTCAATGAAGATGAGAACAACATTGTGAACAGTGTAAATAATTTTTTGTTTTACTGATTCATGTACTCTGCAAAATGTATGAGTGACATGAATTGTTTGTATTTAATGTTGTTTTGTAGTTGGTTGTTGCTGGGGTATAATGACTTCACTTGACTCAATTTTTCTGCTTTACTGATGCAAATTATACCAAAAATATCACAGGTGAGGTTATGCCTGTCACCTATATGATCTGGAAGTTTCATATCATGAACTTTTTGAACACTTCTTTTCAGCTTTTCTTTTACAATCTGAAAACTCAAAAGCAAACTTTCTATTATGAACCTTCTTCTGTTGGGTGGTACAATCATTTGCATGGAATGCTCAGTCATGTGTACTGATGTTTGCAAGATTTAGAGATACATTCAGGCCATCTTTATAATGTTTCTTTGGCTTATGATCTGTTTGCTTTTTGTTAGCAAGATCTCCATACAAAAGATGCTTAGTTGCTCATGCAAGAAACATGACTGCTTCAACACAAACCTATATTTGAGAAGTGTTGTTTCAATGCTGTTGCACTGACTTCACTCAAGCACTTCTATGTTGCTGACACACATTCTCCATTTGATTCCAAGTATTTGACACAAGCATCATTGAAAGCATTCATGTGATCACAGTAGACAACTTACATTTTATCTGCATACAGTAATAAGATACAAGCATAGGACACCTTGATCTTGGTCACTTTCAAAATAGTTGATGTTACAACTTACTCAAGATCTCCCTTAAAGCAATGTGTTGACTGTATCAAATGTCTTTATCAAATCAATAAAGATACATCAATAAAGATTTGATAGAGGTTCATTCTCTGTTCCACACACTTTTCCTGTAAATGTCTTGCAGAAAAGATCATAACTGTACTTTAGTACCTTGGCATATATACCCTCCAACCCAGATGACTGTACACTATTCATCTTTTTTTATGGCTGCTTCTCTCATCAAGCAATTGAAAAGTAGGTCTGTTATGAATGCTATTCAGAAATACCTCATCCACTGCAGAAGGATTTAACAGTTCATTAAAATGTTTATGCTATCTTTTCAAGATGTCATTGAAGTTATCAATAAGGCTATTCCCACCTTTTGTGCAATGTGGGTTCACTTGATAGGATAGTGGACCATAGGCATCATACAAAAGGCTGTAGGAGTTTTGTTGTCTGCATGTATTCAGCTTTATCATCCAACCATTTTTCCTCCATGTGATAAAGTCTCGGTTTAACATTTTTCTTCACCTCCTTGATATCATCATTCACCTTTTATCATGTAACAGTTTTTTTTTTGCAGTGACAGACACATTAATTTGGAAATTCTTGCAAAAAGAAAATAATTGTCAGATTTTAATGAAATTTTCATGACTTATTCACAAATGAATAAAATTATTTTTGAAATTTTTTTATTAGAAAATCTTGGTGAAAATAATTTTTTTCACCCCCTCCCCCTTACTTAATTTATGAAAACTTCAGAAATTCAAAGTGATCATTTTTAGTGACTATATTAGTTAAAAGCAGAATTCTTTGAAGAATTTAAATCACAGAATTTTTTTGCAGAATTGAACCCAAAATCTGCTCTGAATCGAAAAATAAAAAATGCAATAAAACTAAGACATTATTTAATTAGAGAAGTTTTTAATTGCTTTTATGAATAACATATATTAAAAACAATATTGTCTGAAGAAAAAATTTTTGATGAAAAATTAATTTTTACAAGATTTGTTTTCATTTTTTACAATTTTAAATTGAATAATTTATAAAGTTTTTAAATTTTTTAAAATTCATTTTCAATGATATAATTCTTAAAAAATATTGTTATTAAGTAAAAGTATATTTACTAATTATATATTGTAAACCTTATTACAATCTGACAACCTTGAATATTCTTAAAAAGAATTTTGATGTTTTTTGTGTTTAAACATCCTAATTTTTTTAAGTATGTGAGTTTGTACATAACATTATAATTAAAAGGTCACATGTTTTAAGAGTTGTCCCCACTTATGGAAAAAAACACCCCTCATATAAATTTTATTGTCTGCTATCAATTTCGCTTTCCCATACTTGTCAACACATTAGGCAGTCAATAAATGCCATGGTTAAGAAATGCTTTATACAACATTTTATGCTATAAGTAAGTAATATTTTTTCAAATCAGATTAATTTAATTTTAATGTTGCTAATTTTTCTCAAATAATGTTTCAGAAATATATATTTTAGTTTTGCAAGAGTTTTGAAACTGAGAATTAACTTTTGTTTACATATGTGTCAAAATGGTCAATTTTACTGAAAAAAAAATTGATTCTGATCTTCTGCACCACACAGTATTTTGCTTACTGGAAATAGTAAATGTTAATCCTTTAGCCTTCAATTAAAGCTAAAATGAAAGCTTTAAGAAAATGTTTTCATTTTTAAAAATTAATTTTAAACCTTATGTTTTCTAAATTAGTGGTGGTACCTAGTTTTAACTATATTGAGCATATCTAATATGTCAATGAACTATGGGAACTTCTGAGGAAAATGTGCAAATTTGCATATTAAAATTAGATTGACAAAACTAACACTAAAAAAGAAAAAAAATATATTTTTAATGATATTTATTTGTCTTAGTAAATATCTGATCATGGAGGAAAATAAGTAAAAAAGAAAAGCAAAAAAGGCAAACCAATAAAATTAAAGATATTTTAATCAGATACCACATTACAAAATTACAGTCTTATAATATTTTCATGACAAACAAACAATGCTACAAACAGGCTATTAAAGCCACTATTTACTGCGAATAGGGGTCTTGTCAGTCTCTCTCTTAGCTGTGAGTTGTTGAAAATCTGGCTAGTAGGTTGTCAAGGCTGTACAAATTAGCTCCATCAGGTATTGCTTTGTAAGGATTGCATGTTGCTTCGTTGTCACATACTTCATTACAGTGATTCACAGCAGTATGTCACACATTAGTTTTCTCCATTTCTGGATATTTTATTTCTGGAAGTTGTTTCCAGAAACCACTTGTAGACTAGGCTTTATGGATCATCTTTAGACCCAAGTCCTCCTTGAATTCCATTAGTTCCATTTCCACAGCAGATGATTCTGTAACCAGAGGCTTGAGAATTGGATATCGATCATTGACCACATTAACCATGAATGGATTTACAAGAAAGATGGAGCGGGGCTTCAGTTTCCACAAGTCATCAAACCTAGCTAAGAATTTATCAAGCACTCCTCATAATTTATCTTTTTAATCTTCCATTTTGTGGTCTTTTATTTCAATATCAGGGAATGTATTTACTCTCCTACTGAGATTGGGAAAGTGACTAAAGTTTCATGACAATATGTCTCCTTGGAAAAATTCTTATTTTGTTCTGAAAGGTGAAAATTATCTGAGTAAGATCAGAAACAAGCTTATACTTCCCCTAAAGTGCCAAATTTAGAGTTTTCAGATGATTCATTATATCAGTAAGGAACATCAGATCTTGTATCCATTCATCATTTTCCAGTTGAGGATAGGATGTTTTCTTTTCTTTAAGAAAAATAATAATAGGCTTCAACAGATCCACAAACCTACTCAAGACATTACTATTTGACAACCACCTCACAATGTATCTTCAAGCTCCAATTCTTCAATAAAAAATTCTGAACTATCAGTGAATCTATCTACTTAAGCGTATGAAATTGACAATTTCAACAGCAGATTAACTTGTTTTTCCTTAATTCTGATTTAGGTGGTGTTGAAACTTGGCTAATGCATGGAATAATAATGCAACACAAAATGTACTTAGAACAAAATGTATTGAAACAAGAAAGTGTACACAATATTTACATATAGTCTTTTGTATATTCCTGGGAAGACCGTTCCTGGAGAATGTGTTGACTTAGTCGCAGTCGGGCAGAGTCTCTGGATTGAATCTCTTGATTCCTCCCCTTTCTTCCCGGTACCAACCATATTTATATGGTCGGTACTCCACTATGCAAATTAGGTGGATCCTACCACAACAGGTGGATAATCATATGAAAAGTTTTTGTGATTTGTTTCATGGTGGTGTTTCAAGTTATTGGCTTTGTAATGACTGAATGAGATATGGCAGATAAGACAGAAAAGTTTACCTTCTTTAACAGTGAATGAAAAATCTTTCTCCCACTCTGGCTTAGAATTTTTTTTCATTTTCATATTTTTGTTTCTTACAATTTGAGGAACTCATCTTACTTCATAACAGTTTCACAGACACTTAAACAAAACTTGTCTTCGAATGTACCAACTAGGTCTGCACAGTTCAACGTCTTGTGTTACACTGCATTAATGTACCTTGATATGAGACAAGTCCCCTTAATCCCCTTACAGATGACCTCAGTCTTATGACATTACTCTGTAAACCTTGCTGATGTAATGGAATAACCTGTCACCCCCATGAGTGACTACACTATAGGCTGGTCAAACTCTCTGCCTCCGAGCAGAGAGAATCCCCAGATGAGGCTATGCTGAAGGGCAGAGTCTTGTCTCAGGAAACAGCCACCTGACCCCATTTTATACGGGGTCTACGGAAATTTTTGGCTGAGTCTATGGGCACGGATGCCCCACATTAAACCCAACCTTGTGCCACATCTGATTACGTGGGGAGGTTAGTAAATATACTAGCTGGGATCTGTTGAGTATGACTCAGACTTACACAAGAACTACCGACCTTCCAATAGTAGCACTCATTACTTATGATGACCTTGTGCATAACTGTTACCTTTATTCTTATTGTATTGGTTCATTACAATAAACGTTTACTTATTCTATCCACCTTGTTTTTCAAGTATATATTCCTATTAGCACGGAATATAACACTTGCTGACTGGAAATTTTTTTAATTCTTCTGCCTCCCACCATTCCTTCCCTCAACAATAAAGAACAATGCCTCACTCAGATCTACCATTAAAATTAGCATTTAAATTCTTAAATATTTTTACTAACCATGAACATTAAACTTATGTTTTAATCCAATGGGGTCTCAATTCATACCCAGTAATAATTATAAAGCTTGAAATTTTTCTTATTTACTTTTTATATTAACTGTGATGAACGAAGGAGTTCAGCCAGCATATTTTCACAAGCTGCATATAAAAATTCAAAGAGTTGCATATGGCTCGCAAACCATGGTTTGGCCACCCCTACTAAAAACTATACAGAAGACATGGTGATTCATAAGTTGTATTGTTTGCCTCTGTATTGGATGGGAGTAATGTGAAAAGTGGAAATAAACAATTTTAGTTTTTTATATAGGGATTACTTTTTTTTACTATGTACCTATCAAATATAATTTCTTACCATACACATTTTTTTATTTATTTTCTTATTTATTTTTATTAATTCATTTACAGGTTCGTATCAGATTTCTAATTGTTATCACTGATGACTGAGTGACAGTATATTTACCCCAGACGTATGAAGGAAAATGAGTGACAACAAGTTGTCTCAAACCTCTAGCAGTTTTTTTTTCTTAGTATCCTCACAAATAGAATGGTAAATAAAGATTCCAAAATCCCTGATTAACATTTTTTTTTCAACAGTGTTTTTTTCAAAGACAGCTTTCTTTGTTTCTGTCTGCCTTATCCAGCATATGGATGCAAAGGAAAGAACAAACAAGAATTAAAATTTTAACAAGTGTGTATTGATCAATTTTCAGGATATATACATAATACTCAATGCCAGCATGCATGGTTGTGTGAAAAGTAATTATCTGGTGTGGATTTACCAGTATGAGTTCACAAAATATATGCCATTGGTAGCAGGAATGAGGTGTTATTGGCAGGATTGTGCTGTTTATCTTCAAGATTGAAATTGAGGCCAGTGAGGTGTATGGATAAGCTGGTGGTCATGAGGGTCAAGTTGATGTGACACCATCAAGGTGTTCAGTCGAATTGTTCCTTGTCAGTGAGGCATACCCTGTAGCTTAATAAGTGCTGGCTATTTTGAATGTGGGTAGAGTTGGTAAGGCCTGGAGTTGGTGTGTTTGGTGGGTTGGTTGACCAAGATCATGGTGGTGATGATAAGTGAGACCTGAAGCGTGATAGTGAAGCTTTATTGAATGTAAATGTCTCTGTTAGATTCCTATCAAATGGGAAATCAAATGAAACAGCAATAACCAGCCTGTGAAGTAGTGTGAAAAGATAACAAAATTGTTGATATGTGGCTCTTTAGTTGCCATTGGTAAGCAAAGCGATTTGCTTGGTAAGGCCTGGAGTTGATGGATTTGTTGATGGATTTGTCACAATGGTAACAATGAGAGAACTTTGGAGTGTGATAGTGAAGCTGCAAATCTGGTTGCCATTACAGTGGATGTGTATGGAAGGTGATTTGAAGAAAGGCAAATCTTAGTAAGGCCTGGAGTTGGTGTGTTTGGCAGGTCAGTTGACTGATGTCACAGTGGTTACAACGAGAGAAGCCTGGAGTGGATGAGTATAGCTGCGAATCTGATTTTGCTAATGCAGAGGGTGTGAGCGTAATGTTTCTGTGGACATTCTGTGGGTGTTTGGAGGAGAATGGGTCTCAAATGGATATGTCTGTTTGGTCAGTTGATCAAAATAACAGTAGTAACATTTAGAGCCGATTGGTGTCAACAGCTGCCCTGTTGGCCACATTTTGTGTTAGTCATTTATGAGGGGGCCTTCTTTTAAACAAATCTGGTGACTCCTAGACTCATTTTTTTTTGGGGGGGGGTAATAATATTCATGATTTCCTTCTTTTATATCATATTTTAGGTTTTTATACAGATTTATTTTATGGGTCGGATGTGATGCTCGAAGTCCAAAAACAGAAACAACATTTTTTATTTTGGGCTTTGCTTTCTTAGTGCTCACACCTGACTGGTATGTAGAGTCAATCCAAAGTAGATCTAACTTGCAGTGGAGTATAATATGTCTGAATTTTTTAAATCATTGTTATTCACTGATTTATTCAAACCACAAAGACAAAAACAGAATTAAATAGTAAGAGTCAGTTCTCATGAGATGGACAATAATCAAACTCTATAAATTGAATAAAGTGTTTAGTATAAAATTCTGATAACATTACTAAATACAGCAGGTACCTGGAGAAGACTGCAGGATGCAATGGCTGACATGTTTGGGCTATAATAATCAAGATGAGGATAACAGTTCTGTTTAAAATTTCTCATCCATTTTCAAATTTTTTATTTTGAGTTATAATTTCTAAGTAGTCAATTGTAGACACAAACTGTTCACTTTTTTCACATACGTTCCATATAACTTTGAGAATTTAAAACTTGCATTAAAGTTTGGTCTTTGACTTTTTATTCATTTACTCTCAAATTAAATGAAAAACTGTGTTCAAAATTTCCTGTGATTATATTTTTGTTTCTAAAATCCAAATTGTCAGTCATAAATTTAAATTGTGGGTTACTTACATTATGATTTGCATCTTTTACTTCATATAAATCATCATCAGTGAACACAGATTTATTTTTTTAGTTATCAACATTAGCATTGTTTTTCATTGTCAGTTTTTCTTCACAATTGATTTTTCACTTGCAGTGTATTGCACCATAACTTAATTGTAATAATGCTATAAAAAGATTCAATGAGTTTATTTTCCTTGAATCTGAATCTTTTTTTCAGTGTGTAATTCTAGTTTTCAATTAAAGTACTGCATTACAGCAAGAAAAAAAGGAAGTAAAAATAACAAAAACAAGAGCTGAGCCAATAATCTGTAAGCAGCTCAAACAAGAGGTATACTGGTTTGCAAAATATGCAAAAATATAGAAAAAACAAACAAAAGAAAAAAATGGTATCAGAAATCTTCAGTGAATTATGTTTTGCTCTCATAGAATTATGTACAGGTGTGTAGAATCTGAGTGGATAAAAAAACAGAATCAAGTAAAGGTGTGGGTTGAAGTACGCATGGAATTTTTTAAAAGAGAGAGAAAAAATCAAAATCAACCAACTTCCTGTTCTAAGGAAAAGTTATCAATGTTTCTCCCCTTCCTCTTTTTATTTTATTTTAACACCTTTTTTTTTATTATTATTTTTCAATCTCTTTGCCTGGTCTCTTTTCTCTTCTCTTTTTCTCACCTTTGTTCTTCATTTTTTCTATTTCTTCTTTTCTCTTACTTTTTTTAATTGATTTTTCACTCTTTTTCTATAGTCACCTTCTTGTTCACTTTTAATTTCTTCTTTTAGCTTTTTTTCTTTTTTCATCTCTCCTCTGCCCTACACTGCGTACATTATATTTCTTCTACTGGGTCATTGCAAAAGTCTGTATCTGATTTTCATTGTTTTTAATTTTCTAATCAAGCAAAACCTTTTGCAATGATATAATACTATAAATTACCTTCTTCAGAATTACCACTTCTTTCATTTATTTTCTGTTCCTTCTTTTTCCTTATTTCTCTTCACCTTTTCCTTCATTTCTTCTCTCTTTTCTTTTATATGTTTGTATCTCTTCCAGACTCTTGTTGTTCATCTTTCTCTTTCCTATTCTGCTTTACTCTTCTGAGTTCTCTCCCTTATCTCCTCCACTTCAATAAACAGGCTCTTCTCATTTCTGTTCTCATTCATTCCTTAAATCTGCATCATTCTGACAAACTGTTTCATTAGTCATGATATCCTCAGGGCAGATGGTTTGCTGGCAGCATAAATCAAGTGCCTGGAAAATTCTTGGAGAATTTAGAATCCAATTGCTTTTCACAAACAGGAGTTTATTTAAAATTAACAGCAAGTGCATGTCAATATAAGGTCGGCCATTTTATAGTTAATCACTTGTAGAAGATTGAGGGGGTAAAAATTTGGCCTTGTAAAAATATTCAATTTGTCCACAAAAGGAAAGTAAAGGAAAATAAGAAAGCAGATAAAGTGTAAATTCAGAATTTTATAATCCAGAAATAGTTTAAGTGATTTTAAGAGACCGAATAAAAGAGAGGTTGACATCAAAATTACAACTGTTGTGGTTCTTTGATTTGGTATTGTAGTGTTTGTAAAGAAAAACTTTAAAAATCTATATAAATTAAGATTTAGTGAAATGAACAAGTTAGACATATTGAAATTATAGCAGATATGTTATTAGAACAAATTCTATTAATCAGTTTCAAGTAAAATAAAAACCTCTTTTACTTGCAAAATTATTAATAAGATACAAAATCCTTACTGAATGGATCTGAACTTACTTAGAACCACAAGCTTATTGAATATAACAATCAGCAACCTTTTTTTAAAACATTATTAAAAGAATATCCCAATTTAATCACACCTTTTAAAGACAAAACAAAAACATACCATAATATTCATCACTGTTTATTTTCAAAAGGTGATGGTAGTTATTGGTTCTGGGGAGACTACAAAGCATTATAAAAATTGGTACATTTTGCTCAACATAAGTGCATTTATTGAAAGGTTAGCTCATAAAAAATATTTTTTCAAAAATTGGCAACCAAAGTGTATCACCAAATCAAAGTGCACCTTGATAATATACTGAAAGCAGCAGTAACTATTACTACTCAGGTTGTATGAATACAAATATATGCCTTTCAGTCTGAAGGACATAGCATCAACATTCCAACGTTTATATGAATAAATTTTATATGGGAGTTAATTCTATTTCCATGAATGTAGATGATATTCTAGCTTTTAGTGATGGTGAAGAAAACCATAGAAAAAGATTTAGATGTGGTTTTCCATGTTTTTTTTTGTTGTTTTTTTTCTAAGTATTTCACCCCAAGCAAGGCGGAATGCCAATAGTACACAAGGGGTTACAGAGAGTGGGAGCAAGAGTAAAGAGGCATGAGGGAGGAAAAGATGAAGAGAAGGACAGGGAATAGGTCAGAGCATCTGAAGATGTCAATTGACATTACATTTGAATATTTGGAGATTATAGTTATCAGGGAAGCAAGTAAGAGGAAGGGAGACAATGCTGACAGATATAAGCCAGTCCTCAGGTTGTTGCTGCAGGGATCCAGAATTTGTTGGTGTTCCAATCTGACCACCATGTTCTTTTTTTTTTTAAACTTTTCCCTCCAAGCAAGGCAGGAGTGCCAATAGTACACAAGGGGTTAAAGAGAATGGGAGCAAGAGTAAAGAGGCATGATAGAGGAAAGGATGAAGCGAAAGACAAGGGATAGGTCAGTGCATCTGGTGATGTCGATTGACATTACATTTGAATAGCTGGAGATTATAGCTTTCATGTAAACAAGTAATAGGAAGGGAATTCCACAGATGGGAGGTGTGAGACACGTAGCTATTGGGGTAGAAGAAACGGCCACATTTAACCATTTTGACAGTGAAAGTTTGGGAGGCTGTGATGCGAACCTAGTAGCACAGAAGAAAATTAAAATAGCATTAGAAAAGTACAATTTTCGAGTCCAGTACTTGAATTTCCTTAGTTTCGATATCAGCATTGATGATATCAAGTGGATAAAATCAACCAGATTACTTCTTTTCCATATTCAAATGATTTTAAAAGTTTTTTTTTGGTGGGGGGGTATCATATTTCATCACAGGTTGATATCTAATAATGATAACCAATTGAACCAGCATTACATCAAATAATGGTGAACTGATTTCTATCAGATTTTTTAAAAGGATTTTTGACTATGTATTACTACTATATAAATGTATTAATGCAAGACAAGCAGTAATACATTTTTGCTACTTAACAGAGGGTGGACATATCTTATTGCTGACTGATCACATGCTTTTATGTGGTACTTTTCACAGTATAAACACAGCTAAATTGAAATGATAACGATGTCAATTGGCTACACTAACTGAATATAATATGGACATTAAGCACAAGGTCACTAAAACATAGTCACAGCTTGTATATCTTGAACAGCTATGACAATATAAATTGACCTATGGATGACAAGATACATTTTTCAAAAATCTCCAAACATTTACACTTTAAAACAAATGACACTCAATTTTATGCGATATATCAACACCCTATCCAAGACCATTTATCCCAAGTAAGTTTTGTTATTTCATATTTCGAACTGTTCACTCTATTTCACACCATGGAATTGGTGGTACATGCTAGATGATTAAATCCAGATTCTTTTGACTGGACATGGACAAAAATTGGTTTCTCCAACCTATCAACAAGTCAAAATACATAAATACACTAAAGCAGCAATTCAACAATTCCAATTACCTTCTGCTAGATTTCAAACTGTAAACATAGATTTGGTTGATTCCTTACCACCTGCTAAGAACTGAAACAACCGATACTCATGTCCTTACAAATATATCCTTACATGTATAGACAAAACCTCAAGAATACTGTGTATATTTAATTATATTAATCTTCTAATTTGTGACATGGCCAACTAGTATTATATGGTTCCACATTTCACATAACAATCTGAAATCCGACAGGCCAATGTAATGTAAACAAAAAATGTGAATGGCTGCTTAGAAAATTACTAATCTAAAAGGGAGGTAACTTTAAAAATTGAATTCTGAGAATGTAAATTAACAATATACAGTTATGAAGAATTTATCAGATATACCCTAGACATGTTTTCAACACTAAAATGTATATTTACACCTTTTTTTTTTTTTTACTAATCCTCGAATTATAAATGGCTTTGAGTTACCTTTGCTTTTATGTTTTTCAATTGCATATACAGTTAGGTAAATTTTCTACCTCATAGTCCATTACTTTTAACGACTAAATTATAAAATTTGTTATGATATTTTGTTTAACCAAACTGGTTGCATTTGGCTGTTCTAGTGGATATGTTGCTAACAATGAAAAAGTATCGACATTTTCTTTTCCTCTTGGAAAATCTAACCTCATAGAAAAACGGATAAAATTCATTAATCGTATTGATTGGTTTCCTATAAAAAATTCAGTTCTCTGTATGAAACATTTTTAGGAGAATGAAACAAACTGAATTGGGATTTACATCCAATACATTCAGAAAAAATAAGAAAACCATTTCTTTTGCCAAATACAAGGGAATTCAGAAAGCCCTCAAAACAACGACTGGTTGAAACTGATAAATTACATGATTTTATTTCAGCTGATATGATAAAAGATTTTACTCATTTGGAAGAAGCAAAGTGTTGTCCCAACAGTTTTGAATTTAAAATAAATGAAGATTATATTCTAATTTATAGAAAATCTTTGATCCTGAGACACATTTTCTATCTAAAAAAATATATTTGCATTGACCAAAACATTCATGTCCAGCCCCAGTGTGATGGAAACGCTATACCCTTATCACAGTGGTTTATACATGGACATAATGCTAAACTCACAAGATTTCCCAAACTACATACAAAATGTGGTTAAAGAACAACCATACTCAATTCTAAAATACTTGCAAAAAGACAGCATTACCAACAAAGAGGTTGTCCTTCATTTTATGCAGAACTAATACATTATGCCTCACTACTGTGTCATACGTCTCAACAAGCCTACAAATTACTTCTGGAGAAATTTCCATTATCATCTTTTTCTTTATCAGAGAAAATTCAAAAAAAACTAATTAAACATTTTCAATGTGAAATGTGTTCCCTGATCATGGTAGGCAATGATAGTAATGATGCTACAGAGAAGCAGTACTTTAACTTACTTTTTTGTGGCAGTCATATGGTTCTATCTAGCCAAATGGCAGAGATTGTTTGTGCTTGTCTTGCTATATTTGACTTTGTAGATAAATTTATTGTAAAACCCAATGAATCCACTACAAGAGAGTCTTCTGAAAGAATTTTGGAAACTTATTCTCCAAAATGTGTTTTTACTTGTGAACAACACACTGAAAAAGGAATTCACTTTGTGGCAAAAATTGTTGTGAATATATTTTACAACAAACAAATTTTTTCATTGGATGAAGTTCAAAAAAATATTGTATAATGTTTTAAAAAAAGGCAAAGGTCAAAAGATAATTGATTTATAGAGAAACTGTTGGTAAGTTTTTTACCTGTATTTATTTTGTATTACTGCTTAATTCTTTAATACCTTTTTTTGTTTGTTTACAATCATATATTGTTATTTTCTGTTTAAAAAGAGAAAAAAACAATCTGTTTATGTATTTTTTGAAGGTTTTAACATGTTTTAGATAAAACAGACATAAATTGACTATAAACCAAATAGGCCTATTTAGAAATTAGCCTGAAATCTGACATGTGGGGGCCATATGTATTAGTGGGCCATGTTTGTGACTATTTTGATTCACTGATACCATATTTGCAAAAATATGGTGTCTAAGAAATGTCTTGAGAGGAAGTAAATGCCAGTTAAAATGTTTAATCAAAACAACTCAGCAAGTGGCATTTTAGATTTATTTTTAATGATTATCACAATGACCTTTTTTTAGTCCTAAAAAACTTCATATAACCCCAAAACAAGAAATTATTCAACTTCAATATTATTTAAGTATATGGCTACCACCATATTTTTCTCATTGATAATTATAATAACTAACAATTATTATTTCAGTCTGTTATTTAGTAGCAGGCAGGCCAATGTATGATTCCAAATTTAAAGTTTAAAATTTAGCTCTTGACCTATAAATCCTACATAAGATCATTATTTACTTGGCACTTGAAGAAAGAAACAAGCTAGGAAACCAGTTTAAAATGGAACATTAATGGCCAGTAATGGCCTTGGACTAAAAAATCTTTTGAAGGCCATCTTTGTTAACTTAATATTTTAAAAAATATCCAAAATATAAATCTATTTCCAAAACTTGAATGTAATTTTAGTTCATGATACTTTAAAAGAGTGGAATGTTGAAGGACAAATATGTCAAATTTTGATGTCAAGTTGGTAGTGTAAAAATTATGATATAAATATGTCAAAGAAAAATCACACAAAAATAATTTTCCACTCATAATCTTTACTCTAGAAATAAAGCAAAAATGTAGAATAAAATTCCATGAAATATATATCTATTATTTTATTACTTGGTTTTAATCACAAAAATAAGCAAAATGTAATGGATTTTGCTTAAGATCAATTAAGTAAGAATATTCTTACAAAATGCAAATAAATATTTATTTAAAGCTATTTTCAGTTTTTTTCCAAATATGCTTATACAAATACAAGAAATATTTTCACTTTTAAATTTCTATAATGAAACCTTTCCCTACAAATAATGAAATGCCTTCAGTATCTGTCTATATTTCTGAGATGAGGTATTATCTACACTATTCACATTATTCAGACCACCAGAGGAAGGCTGGAGTGTACAACAGCCGAAACGTTGTAATAAGTATGGCGACAAAGATGAGGACAATAGCTCGAATAATGTAAATAATGAAATGCCTGCTTACTACATTATGGAATGTTTTTTCTGTCACATACAAATTTTAAAATTCAGTTGCCAGAAAACTTTATACTAAATCTTACTCATATATGCGCAATCAGCATTAATTAACATTCTCTCACTGTAACTGATCAACTGATTCAACTGCATGTTCAACTCAATACTGATCACTGTTTCTGTGAATTTCTGGAAATTCAAGTGCCAAAAAGGCTTAATTTGCTAATGGAACTAGTTTTCAGAATTAATTAAAGAAGCGTAATCATCTCTTTGAAGGTTTAAATAAAAAAAAAATCTACTTTCACTCATTGACAAATAGATGACAACCATTTCCATTATAAAATTTGCCACTATCAAAAGATTTCTAGCCACAGAACATTGACAATATCCGCTTCTACCACACACAGAATAAATGATTTTATTTTTTTATATCTTTCTAATTTATGAAAGAAATAAAAGAAACTGATCTTCATAATACTGTAAAAAGAATTTTATCTAAAGATAAACAATATCAACAAAGTTTAAAATATTTCTCTCATGACGCAGCAATGTTTTATTGAAGATAATTTCTATTAGGTAGTAGCTGTTCAGAGGTGATATTTTGATGAACAATATATATTGCTTGCTTATATATAACTTTTTGTGCAGAACAAAGCCACATATTTAGAAGTCTAAATCAGATTTTTTTCTTTTAACTACAACTATTTTTTATATAAAGTAAGAATTATTTCTATAACCCAAATTACAACAAGGAATATGCTATAATAAAAGTAATTTTCATTTTGATATTATTATTGTTGTTGTTATTGTCATAGTAGAAGAAACAGTTAAAAATTCCTGTAAATCATCTTTGATTTATTTGAAGAACAAGATCTTCATAATGACCAAATACTGTCTCATTACACATCATTTCTTATATAATCACCATATAATTTCAAGAAATTTTTTAAATAGCTTCTAAGATTTTATTTTTTATTCCAACTTTCTCGTATCACAGAGTGAGGCTGATAGGTAACCTGGAGTTGCCCAAGGCAAATGTGTCCAACTATTTTGTATAACTATATATTTGCTTGTCTCTTACAAATTCAATAGATATTATTGATTTGTATTACATGAGTACCAAAGCAATGGATTTAAAAATAAAATAACTATTAATCTGCATTTGAAAATTGCTATAAAACATTTTGTTGTCATTTTAAAACTCTTAATATTTTAGACAGCTTCACAGTGAATTAGTTTCAATTATTTCATAATGAAAATTCACCAATGAAAGAGAAGTATTTGTATTCTTTGAGATTATAAAATTAGCTAAAACAATAAATGTACCCAGTTTTATAAATTTACTTATAAAATATAACATGAATTGATTTTTAATACACAGATAAACCTAACTTTTATCATTGCAATATATAAGCAATGCCTTTCTCCTTACTTTGTACTTGATTGTATTTTAATGATTTATTCATTCACAGAGCCTCTGAAAATTCTGCCACTTAAAGAAATCATCCACTTGAAAGAATTTTGCAGCTCATTTGCTCTTTTGAAGTCAAAACTTTTACATCAGCATAAGTTGAGATTGGTTGATTCAATTCTTTGACTGTCTGTCGATTCCATTAACATGTGCAACATCTCTCTTATTGATTAGCACCAACCACCATTCTATGACTTGTGCTACTATCATATGTTCATTCTTGGCATTTTTTTCCCTTTTTTTAGCTTGATTTTTATCAGGAGTGGTTATCAGTTCAGTGTGGTCTTCCAGTCACATTTTTTAATATAGTAATCACTTTTGCATTAAACTTTTCCCTCTACACCCTTATCATTGGTGAAATGCCTTGTGTATATATGCATATATATGCACATATATATCAAGTTTGAGCGATTTAGATAATGACTTCTAGATACACACTGTGAATGTCTACATATTCACATATATTTTTCATGTCCATGATACGAGGTGTCTTAAAAAGAATGGATATATGTTTTAATGAAATTTTGAATAAAAATGATAGGCATTAACATAAATTGTTTGGCATGTTAAAAAAATACACTTTTAGGAGTCAATTTTCACTCCCATTTGTAATTGTAATAATATTTAATAAATATTCAAATAAAAGAATTTATCTTTATTTTTAGAGTTTATCACAAGAATGCAATTTTAAAGTCATATAAAAATACAATTGTTGGAAAGAGTATGATGATGAAATGTTTTCAAAAGTCACTTTTCCATGTTTTCGTGTTCTGAACTTCCTTTACTGATTTTGATTCTATTATTTGTTGACTTATCCATAAGATGGGTAATTATGAAATTTACTTGATATACACAGACTTAGTCATTCTTAAAACTAAGGAAATGATGTATAATTTTGTATCTTTTATTTGCAACTTTATTCATTTCTTTATTTCCTTGATGCTCTATTTATATGCACATGCACACACACACACACACATACACACAAGTATAAGCATCTTTATAACTTACAATGTTCAAGGTTTGTTTATAAAAACAATTCAAGTAGTATATTTATTTATGCACACGCACACACGTGCAAAATTATGTAAATTTATAAATGAAAAATTGAGAAAAGGAGGAGAAGAGATGATCATGATTCATAAATAAACCTTTACGAAAACATCTAGATAGGAATTAATTACTACAGAAAAACTTTTCAGCTTTTCTTTGACATTTTTACTGCTTTTCAGTGTTGTATTTTAATGATAAAACATTTTATTTAGGCTAATACCTTCCTGCAAATATATCAATTTATTTTCAAGTATCTATACAATTTCTGTTTGTCTATATAATTTGTATGAAAAATGTTTCTCTCTGGCTTTGTATCTATGGGCCATTGTATTTAGGCAAAATTAACTTTGTTTACATTTGACTTAATATTTATTAATTAATCATTGACATTGAGCTTATATACCTATGTGTTTAACATTTAATTTCTTTTAATATAAACTAGCGGTAGAGCCCGGCATTGCCCGGGGATGTAACAGTAAGAGATAGATCAAGTATCGACCATCATAAAGACTGAAAAAAAATTGACAAAGGTCAATTTAAGGTTGACGGACACGCATGTCTTAATTAGTTTTTTTTTTTTTTACGAATTGGTCAAACCCAAACTCAAACAAAAACATTGTTTTCAATCATTATGAGTCTACCGATTGAATAGAATTTTTTTTTATAAACAATTGTCTTGTAAATAGAATATATATTTAAAGCATTCTGAATTTAAAAATAAAGAAAAAAGTGTGCAAGACAATAAGAAACACTACCTGCTAAAAAAAAAAGTGAAGTTTTGTTGAAATTGGTTGAAAAATATAGGAAATCTAATCCCATATATACATGAACACACAGACACAAAAACAACCTGGCTTTTATAAGTATAAATCGATATGAGTTGTCCCCCTTTCATTCTTGCGATTAATCGTGTTTTCAAATTTATTTTGCACAAAAACAATTGTGTTTTTCCAATTTTTGGTGCTGTTAGAACCACCGCAAGGTAATTTTGCGTAGTCCTGTGAAGTTTTGTTGAAATCAGTTGAAAAATGTAGGAAATCCGATCCAATATATAAACGTACAGACACACACACACACACACACAATCTGCGTTTTATAATAAGTAAGATTAAGTTCTATTACTAAAAGCCTAAGCCAACTTTGCATAAAATACAATTGAATTAAATGTATTTGTGTGTATGATGACAAGAATTGAACCTGTATTGTCTTTCTGATTAGGGCAACCACTCCTTTAGCCAAAGTGTGCTATTAACAATTTGGTCATAAGAGACTCTTCATAAAGCAAAGTTCAATTATAAAAACAAAAATAAAATGCAGAACAAAATACAAAATTAAAAAAAATAATAAAACCAGCAAAAAAAACAAGTCCAATGTAAAAAGAAAAAAAAAAGCAAAGAAAAACAAGCAAAAAATGCAAACAAAAATCAAAGCAAATTTGGCCGCAGCTGAAAGAAAGTAGCAAAACTGAAAACGAAAAATATAATCAACAAAAAAGGAAACAAACTTTGTCAAAAACAGAAATGAAAGAAAAATAACAGAAAATGTTTAACAAATGTTCCTTGTAAGGTCAAACGCTTGTCTGGCAAGAGAAAAAATACAGAAACTTGTGTCAGCAGTCCTCCATAATTGGTGACTCCTCTCCCTCAGTAAGAGAGAGAGCTGTTTAAATAGTCTTAGACTAGTCCAGTTTTGTGGGGAGGGGGTGTTCAGCTACTCCACAACAGTTATGTATCACTAATGGCTATATAAGATTTATGAAATAATCTGATCCAATAGCTATGAATTAATAGTATTATGAATTAATCTAATCAACTGACAATATAAGAATAATGAATTAGGACTTCATCTTCACTATTCCCAGATTCCTACATGGAATTGTCTAAAAATAGTTTTTTGCAATGATAAGGGAATTACTCTATCCACGTATAAAAGTACTTCATCATAAATAGAAAATACTGCATTACTGTTACCAGGTTTAATTTTAATTTTAGTTCATTTCAACTTAACATCATTCACATTTTTTGAATAAACAATCCTTTTTATGAATTTTGATATTGTCTGTCATGACTAGTAATTCTTTAAGAGTGTTATACACTAAATTTTTAATTTTGTTTTTGTGTTGCAGCGAATTAATTACAGTATCTTCAAAATCTTTACATTTCAATATTGATCTGAACAAGCCATCTACATGTACCAAATTTCTTTTTTGGACTATAGAAATTCCATCTTGCAATCATAGTTCAATAAAATTGTAACCCAATGCAGTCTGGATGAGAATCCATTTCTTAGAACTGAATATCCTTAATAATGGATGATGATCAGTTTGCAGTATGAATTTTCTTCCTAATATCATCCTGTGGAATTTCTTTACAGCAAAAATTATAGCAAGTGCTTCTTTTTTAATTTTGATGTAGCATTTTTCTGTATTTGTCAAACTTCTTGGCTTTTTCCTTTTTCATCGATTATCTGACCTAAACATTTAATCTTATCCATAAAGAAATGACATTTCCATTTAATGAGTTTGAAACTCTAATCATGCAGTTGCTGAAATACTTGCTGAATGAGTTTTACGTGCTGTTTTTTCGTAGTGCTCTTAATAAGTATATCATTTATGTCAGCAACGGCAATGTCTAGTCCAGCCAACATCGTATCCATTATTTGATCTTCTAAAATTAATGTGTATTAATAGTCAAATACCTCTGGCATTCCTCATCCACTTCAATTTGAAGATTTGAAAACAGGTCAGTTTTTTTAAAATATTTACCACCATTTAATTTGGGAAATATATCCTCTGGAGTTGGTAGGGGATATGTGGTAGAAGGCAGTTATTCCACCCAATTGAAAAATCTGTACATAAATGAATCTTATTTTTCTTTCTAATATAAACTGCTGAGGTGGCCCATTCTGAATAATCTATTTTTTCAATAACTCCACAGTGTTCTAACCTATCAAGTTCAGTGTTAATAGACTCCAACACAGCAAAGGGTATCTTACTTTTAGGCTTAAATGCTGGTATCACATTTTCTTTTCATTTGAAAAATACCTTTGACTTTTCCTCTGAGAAAATATTCATGAATTTACATTTTAGTTTACTCAGTGTTTCTTTAGCTGTAATCTTTTTCTCTGACAAACAATTCATTTTTCCACAGAATGAATTAATTGGCCAATTCCATAGTTCAAATAATTCTAGCCAATTGATACCTAGTAAATTCAAGTTGGAATTTTTTAATACATAAACATTTACTTTTTTAGTTTTACCCACAAGAATGATGTTACATGTAATTTTCCCCCAAAAAATTAGTTTCTTGCCCAATATTTCTCTTGCAACGTCATTGTTTTTTTTTTTTTCAAGTTAGTCTTGCCAATTCTGTTCCAAGTTTGTTCATCAATAATTGTAATATCACTACCAGTGTCCAACTGGAATCTCACCATAGCATTATTCATTTTTACTGTCAAAAATTTTCTATTATTTGAAGTTTCCAGTTTTTTAGCTGGTAGCACTACTTTCAGCAAGTTAATTTGTTTATTTCTTTTGCTTTTTGATATGAAAAAGTTATTGCGGAGGTATTGAAAAAATAGATTATTCAGAATGGGCCACCTCAGCAGTTTATATCAGAAAGAAAAATAAGATTCATTTATGTACAGATTTTTCAATTGGGTGGAATAACTGCCTTCTACCACATATCCCCTACCAACTCCAGAGGATATATTTGCTCATTTGTGACCTGTTTTTTCACAATTAAAACATTTTTTGGTTTTAAATTGACAGTCTTTTCTGAAATGAAGCATACCACAGCCAGTATGGGTTAAGTTTTGCAGTATTTTTATTTTGGACTTTTTCTTTTGGTACTACTGTCTTTTTTCGAACTACTTGTACTTCTGATATGCCATTTTGTTCGATTTTTGGTGTATTGTGCATTAAATTGACAATTTTTTGGTAATCTTCAGCAACAGTCTGTATCATTTACTCTAACTTACTTTGTAAGGATTTGAGAGCATATTTCCACATTGCTATTAGGCCTTTAATGAAGATTAGACATTTAAATCTGTCTGGGAATAGTTCGTCCAGTTTAAATTTCTCACACTCATTGTCCTTAGTAAGGTTCATGCACTACTAACATGTATAAAAAAGTGAATGCTTTTCACCAAATGTTTTTCATAATATCGACACTTTCATTAAATGACACTTTTTTGGAGTATTCGATAAAA
Source organism: Acanthosepion pharaonis (assembly GCA_903632075.3). NCBI lineage: Eukaryota > Metazoa > Mollusca > Cephalopoda > Sepiida > Sepiidae > Acanthosepion > Acanthosepion pharaonis. The sequence continues at coordinate 1,142,147 of CAHIKZ030004799.1, read as the reverse complement.
TAAAATTAAAATATTTTTGATGTTCAGCGAAGCACAATTTTTGTAACAGAAGACATACTTTCTTTTCATCTGACCATCTTATACATTCTTCTCTGAAAATGGCCTCATACCTTCTGAAGCACAATAAGAATGTAATATTTTCTTCTAGGATGTAATTAAATTCATTTAGTGACTGAGTCCGACGAAAATGAAATTGACACTTTTCCTGTTCCTTGCTTTTCCAGGATTGCCTTTAACTTTTCTAATATTTAAATTTAAATATTCAATTCACTCCTGCTGCATTTGTTGTCATAGTTGCTGAATAATTATCTTCAATTCTTCTATAGTGTTTATTTTTATAGAAGTTGACCTTAACATGGAAGGGAAAGTTTGCTTTTTTTTCTTAATACCAGTATGTCATACACCCTTGTATTTTATTGACTTCCCTGTCATCCTATGCATATACACAAAGTTTACAAAATTCTTTTCCATGAATTTTGAATTTTCTTCACCAGCTATTTATACAAAGTGAGAGGAAAAACATTTTTTTTTCTTTTAGATGTGAATTCAAATCCTCGTCACTACTGTTATATCTTCATAACACTGAATGAAGATAACACAATCATGACATATAATGTCACATGGAGTCGATGTAGTCTTACTGAATTTTGTTGTAGGGTTTGCACCTTGCTAGCTCTGTGCTGACAAATCTTGGTGTCAGTATATATACTATTTGGATGAGTCCAAGTCATATTCTGGAGAGGTGTGTTCATCTCCACAACAAAGAATAATGAATTAATCTGATCAAATGGCTATATAAGAATTATGGATTCAAATGATCAAATGGCTATATAAGAACTATGCATTAATCTGATCAAATTGTTATATAAGAATTATAAATTAATCTTATCAAATATCTATATAAGAATTATGAATTAATTTGATCAAATGGCTACATAAGAATTATGAATTAATCTGATCAAATGACTATATATCAATTATGAATTAATCTGATCAACTGGCTATATAAAAATAATGAATTAATTTGAATAGATGGCTATATAATTATTATGTATTAATCTGATTCTGTTTGTGATTGTCTTTCCATGTTAAATACACTAAACATAAAAATAATTTGATTTGACTATTTCTAATTTATTTCATTTTAATGTGATTTTAAAAGTATTTTAAAATATGATCAAGTATGCTTTATGGGACATAATTTCTTCAGACATTCTTTCACTTAATGTCTAATTAGATACCATTTTCAGTTAATTGTTTTGACACATAACATTACTTCTTTATATTCAAACTTTTGAATGTGTTAAGGTGTTAATATCTAGATAATTATGCAATCATATTAACAATCACTCTTTATAAAATTTGTTGTTTGCATAGGTACACTAAATTCTCTAGTTCAGTATTGTTACAACCGAATGATAACCCAGTCCAGAATACTTATTAGATTCCCGTAAGTATAGAATAGATGAAGACTTACTGGCTGTTCGTCATTCAGTAATATTTATCCTGTGTTGAATCTGGATCACCTAGGAAATAAAGTTATTGCTATTTTTACTGTGTCATGTAGTATGTTGTTCAAGTATGGTTTCTTTGGGGTTCATGACAAATAGGTTACAATATTTGTGACTGGATGAGTGATTGCCAGAATAATTGAATCAGTTATAACTTTTTCTTATTTTTCTGTTTATTCTTATCAAGATTCATATTGTAAAATAGATTTATTAAAGCTTTTTGTGGGCATTCACATGCTTTTCAAGGTCACTGAAAATAAACATGAAAATATTTTTAAAATCTTAAAGCAAAAAAAAGACATTTGAAAATAATTGAGAAATTATAATTCAATCTTAGAATAAACTTTATATATGATCAACCATATTTTGGTTTTCTTTTAATTTCTTTTATTATAGTGAAGCTGTTATCATATAATTGCGTCTGATAGCTTTCATTAATATTTCTATGATTTGTGTTATTCCTTTTCAGCAGTCTTAAAAATATTACTTTAAAAAAATTAAAATTAAAAATATGGCAAAGGAATACTTTTATTCATTCACCAAGTTCTTCTGGGAAACAGGGAACTCACTCTCCATTGAATTTACAAGACAGTCACTTAACTCTCATCTTTTCAGCATGTTTTTTAAGCTTAGCTATTACATCTTTGTATCTGTGAAACAGACAATTTTTGTTGTAGATATTGTTTTAAAAATACAAGAAATTCTTTCTTTTATTTTGATATTTAAATGTTTTAAAATAAGGTTTCATAGTTTTCTTCATATTTAACTACATGAAATATTTGAAATTAAAATTATCTCCTCTAGATAATTGAATGAAAAAATAATTTCTTTTTCCTTCATTTTTATTTTATATAAGGATTAGATAAAACAATAAAAGCAAGGAACATGAATGAACGATTCTAAAGATTTAGGCTTCCTTATTAATGATTTTAATCATAGACAAACCCTAAGGCATACAACATATTGATATGCACTCACCTTGATGGATAATCGTATTTTTTAAATTTGACAAAGTAACATTTGTATACACTGATTTACTCAGACTAATGTCCATATCTTGGTTGTTATTGTCACCTTGAAAGGTTATCAACTCTTATAGACACCTGAAGAAGGATAGAGAGTAAAACATTTGAAATGTTGTGACAATAACAACTAAGAAAAAGATCTGTCTATATTTCTGAGATGAGGTATTATGTATATATTTACATTATTCAAATTATTGTCCTCATCTTTGTCACCATATTTATTACAATGTTTTGGCCATTGTACACTCCGGCCTTCTTCAGGCAGTTGGAATGTCAAACTAAACCCTTTATTTCACTCACTGGGTTAGACTGCTCTAGTTCCATGTGCCATGTCTAATGGATGCCAGTTGTCAATTATCTCTTGTTAATTCCCCTCTCCAAGTTCTCCACCGCCTTAACCAGGTATTGAACTCACACTCTTTGGGTCCTGTCACTGGACCTAACCAACACCTTTATCCACTCTGCCATGTGTCATGGCACAGTGGATAAAGAATAATAGTGGATAAAGGCGTTAGTTAGATCTAGTGACAGGACCAAAAGAGTGTGAGTTCAATACCCAGTTAAGGCGGTGGAGAACTTGGAGAGGGGAATTAACAGGAGATAATTGACAACTGGCATCCATTAGACATGGCACATGGAACTAGAACAGTTTAACCCAGTGAGCGAAATAAAAGGTTCAGTACGACATTCCAACCACCTGAAGAAGGCCGGAGCATAAAACAACCGAAACGTTGTAATAAATATGACGACAAAGATGAGGACAATAGTCTGAATAATGTAAACAGTGTAAGAAAAAGATACTTGTTCAAGTAAGTGTATAATAAGTGTTTAATAAGTATACAATAATGTTAACATCTAAAAAAAATCAAAGTGATATTTCGTATAAACATGAATAAATAAGTTTTTGTAGAGACTTGGCTATGAAAAATGAAACCGGATTTCAAGGTAAAATTTGAAAAACGTTTTTAAGCATATTTGATTAAAACACAAAAGAAGTTGATATATTTTGTCTAGTTTGTATTTTATTGATAAACTGCGTCACTATTTTTAATCAAATATTGATTAACTACAGTAATGTTTTTCAGAATTACTTTCATCCTCTCTTTATATATGTATAGGCGAAATGGTTTTACACACTTTTTTTCTTTTACACAAGTAAAACAACAAATATACAACAAATAGTTTCATTGTATAGTTTAAAGTTCCTTTACTAGGTTTGCCATTAAGCAAAAAACTTTAATCTCTTCCTTTTTTAATTTATCTATATGTGTGTGTGTATGTGTATGTATTTGTAAGGTTATGAGTTTCTAATTCATAATGACTTTCAGGATCAGTTTCATTTGCTGGGGAAAGTTGAAAATTAATATTAGCTTAAATCCCAAGGGCTGTCCGCCAGGCATTATCTCTCCTTTGGGAGAGGGCTGGCATTAATACCCGGTGCTTGAGGTTTCCCCAAAAGGGGAATTGCCAAGGGAGTTTGAAATATTTTTCCACAGTATTGCCAGTAAACTTATTTTAAACCTTGACCTTGTGTCATATGTGATAATTATGTTGGTGCACAGAAAAATCCCTTTTTGTTGCATGAGTCAAGCTGGAAATAATTTATAAAAAATGAGTATAGATTATAGGATCACACACATTAACTGTGACTTTCTTTTAATTAGTAAAAAAATAAAATCATTAAAATAGATATAAAACCTTTTACTTTTGTATTTGCAACCTAGAACACTGAACTATCTTTTTTTTTTCTTTTTTTTTTTAAGATGTAATATTTATTTTTGTGAGTTCAAGGAAAAATGTTTCTCTTATAATCTTAAAACCTTAAATAGAATATAAAACATAACATATATACATGTGTTCAAAAAATTTCTCGATTAGTTTAAGAGTTTTACTTTTCTATTGTTTTCCATTTTGGAGTTATGATGCCAAATGATAGATAAACCAACTTGTGCATATTACCTTTTATTTGCATAGATTTACTTTGTTATTTTAGAAAAAAGGATGATATCTATACATATTACAAATTTCCCGAGACTGAACATGAGATTCTAATTTACTGTTAATCAGCTTATTCTATTAAAGGTTTACTTAATCTGGGAAAATTTCTCAAAAGAAAAGGTATTTTCTGAAAAGGTATTTATAAATATCTTAAATAGTTTCTTTATTAACCCCAGACTCATCTAAATTTTCTCAAAATTCTTTTAATGTGATAAAAGAAAAAATAATGTACATCATGTAATTTATTCAGCAATGTGGTGTAACAATATATGGTCATGGCTGGTGAGATCAAAGAACACATCTCCTGTATTTTGTAACATGTTATTATTGAAGGAAGATGTTACATTTCACAGATCACATGACCAACAACTAAGTGTGCATCATCAGCTGTTGATGTAGATTTGGTTTAGTACCTGTTTATATTTCTGAGATGAGGTATTATGTACACTATTTACATTGTTTGGACTATTGTCCTCATCTTTGTCACCATATTTATTACAACATTTTAGCCGTTGTACGTTGTAAGTTCTCCACCGACTTAAACAATACCTGGTTAAGGTGGTGGAGAACTTGGAGAGGGGAATTAAGCAGGAGATAACTGATAACTGACATCCGTTAGACATGGCACGTGGAACTAGAACAGTCTACCCCAGTGAGCGAAATAAAAGGTTCAGTTCGACATTCCAACCACCTGAAGAAGGCTGGAGCATACAACAGCCAAAACGTTGTAATAAATATGGCGACAAAGATGACGACAATAGTCCGAATAATGTAAATAGATTTGGTTCAGGAATGCAAGTATAAATGCCATCAGTTGTACATTCATGTAGGTTTTTTTCTTGATTTTCTTTTTTTTAATGGTCAGTACTAGGAAGATGCTGTCATCCACACCTTTGGGAATAGTTAGATGACTTGAAATAACAAAACCTTGTCATTTGTTCAACCTTCTTTTCCTTCAGACATTTCTTCAGTTTAACAACTCGACTGAAGGATACAGTTAGCAATCAAAAACAGTATAACTAACTTTTATTACTTGTAGTGCACCTATAAATTTTATATTTGTACTCATTAACCTTTTGAGCCCTGACCACCGTTTTACCAGTGGTAGAGAAAAATTACATAATGCCCAGTCTCTCGTTGAACAGTGGTAAAGAAAAATGACTTAATGCCCAGTCCCCAGCTGAACAGTAAGTACTTGTAACTATTTTTATATCTACTGTGAAACACTGCATACCAATTATTTGCGAATTTTGACTCAGGAGCTCTGGGAGTAGGGTTAAAATTGTTCAAGAAGGCAAGGGTTAATCATTATTTTTTTAACAATTGAAATTTATTAAACATAGTATAGATCATCCTATAATAAAACCTAAAAAAATGACAAAAATACCCCTTTTTAAGAAATAGGGTACAATTAATGAAACTACTCACCAAATAACATTAAGTAAGAATTACATTCACACACTGCATCTGAGGGAAATCTTATGATAAAGCACAACAACATTTTTAATTCCTTTCCAAAATTTGGTTCTTGTAATTCTTTGAAAGTGAATGAATCCCTGTTCTCTTTTCTCCTTTCAAATTCTTCCATTTTTTTTTCTCAGAACTTGCTCACATTCTTTCTTCATTCACAATTTTATGTTCCCTTATTTGATATTTTGCTATAATGACAATTTACAAAATGTTTCTCACTTTTACTATTTATCTGATTGTATTTTTCCTCTTCTCTGTAAAATGTATTGGATCCTTATAATGTATTGGATCCTTATAATGTATTGGATCCTTATAATGTATTGGATCCTTATAATATGACTAAAAAAAACAAAACAAATTCTCTTTTACCCTGCATCACTCATGTATCTGTTTTACTTACTCACTTCTCATAAGATTTTATCCATCTATGCTTTCTCTTAAGAAATATTTCTATTTCTTTTCCCTATATATATAATTATTATTTCTTCAACAATAAAATTTTAATTTTGTAAGGATCTTAAAAACCTTATATGTCACTTATCATTTTCTCTTCTCTTAAAAACTTGTATTTTTTTACTCCTTTTACTGTACTTACAACCAATTTCATTTCTACTTGTCACATAGAATTAAAGAAATAAAATTGTATAGTAATGGTTATAAATTTAAAGTAAAGGCCAAAGTAAAAAAAAAGAAGTTTTTAACAAATTTGCAATTATGAGAGGAGTTTGTAATTGCCATTGGTGCAAGAGTTAATTGTATTATTTGCTTTATTAATTCATTAGTAAGTGAATAGGTAATTGATTATCCAAATACATTTGTTGGTGATCAATAATCTTCATTAATGATTGTCATACTGAACAGTGAACATTACTGCCTTCCCAAATGTTTATTTTCTTTTTGGTTGTCAAATTGAATGGTGCTGTAAAGTCTATGAAATCATTATGCAAGATATGGCTGAATAAGTTAGGAATAATAAAATCAAAAGTATAAATATTAAAAATGCTGCAGCTGTTTAAGAAAAAATAAATAAAGAAAATCCTGATACCATTGGTTAGAAAGAAAATAAAACAAACTTCCTTGTTATCTACGAATGTCCATCTACAGTACATGTAGCCGTCATTCTAAATTTGTTGCAACAATAACGATGGCGTTTTTTTTTTAACAATGCTGAAGTCAGGTGATAATTACTTTTGCAACTTTTCTAAATTTTTGCTTAAGATTTTAGAAAAATCAGATTTTTCATATTTATTCATTCATTATATTTGTAAAAACCTCAAAATATATTGTTAAAATTTTTATAATCTTAAAAATTAAAAGAGTGTATTGTTAATTAAAAAATCAGAAATTATATCATTCTCTAAAAATCAAACATTTATGCACTTATATTCATCAAAGTAGTAATGATAGAAGGAACAGTTTTTCTTCCATGTAGGCTCCTTATGAGTTTAAAAACTATTTTAATATACTTCACCACTACCTATAGCTCACTGGTTTAAATAAAACCTATCTTTATTTTTTTAAAATCTTTATTCTTTATTTTTTTTAAATCAGAAATCTTAAAATCTTAATAATGGTTTTAAATATCTGTTTAGAATATGAATTTGAAATATTTTAGCTCATTTCTATGTTAACATATACATCTATTCAAACATCTAGAAAAAACAACCTTATCTCTTAGTCCTAAATTGGTTAAATTGATGCACATTAGAAAGGGAAAAATGATTTTTTTAGGTTTCTTGACACTTGTTAATTATATAGCAAGCTTTTCATGAATCCAAATGCAATATTATCACAGGGTAACTATCTTGGATAATCTATTCTCTGTGATTTTGTTTTTTGTTTTTCTTTCTAGATGTAATAAACCACATGTCAATTCTTATTGATATAATTTGTACAAGGGGATGCTGAAAAGTTTGCATTTTGGTGATGTTTCTGATTGTAGAACAAAAAATTCAGTTAATATTTCTCTTATGCTTTATTCGAAGAGAATGCAAATTATTAAGTATCTTCAAACAAAGTTATTTTGGGATTTGCTGATTTAATTGAATATATGAGACTGAACCAGAATATCTGCTATGAAGTCAGGTAACAATTTTTCTTTTTGTCTGACCAAGATTTAGTTTGTATTTTAAATGAATTCAAAGGATTAACTTTATTAGTGATCTGCTTTTCAAACATAATCTCCATAACGAGAAATTCGTCAAAATTACTGATTATCATTATTTTTGAAGTCAAATATTTGTAGTAGTTGCCTAAATAAAACAGTATCAGATATTAAAGTGTTATAGACAAGCGTATGGTTGCAAGAAAGAAATACGACAACAGCAGAAATAGATATACGTGATTTATTTCAACAGGAATATGTGGGTTTGGGACAGCTACCTTGTGGTAAAGTTCATAAGCCGGCTTCAAATCTGGATTGATCTCTCATAGTAGTTCACACTGGTTGGCGCTCCCCCCTGCTGACCGCTCAGCCTGACCATGACAGGTCTATTCCCTAGCCTCCTGTTGACTGCCGTTGTACTTCCGTGTGACCCCTTTTATGGCATTTTTTTATGGCTTAACAGGCTCGAGGGAAGCATTTTTATTGGTCGAAAAATAGAAACACTTTAAAATATTATTTTATTTTTCGACTGGAACTCGTGCGTCGGGAACATGCGTAAACGAAGATAATGGTCATTTTGTGATGGGGCCTTGTCCCGTTCACATCCGTCTCTCACTCTTAAGTATGTTAGTTTATTTGCCTGTAAATCAGCCGAGATATGTCTTATTTTATTTTATAACAAAAGCATCACCATTGTTGCTGTAAAATATTCATCTGGGTGATTAAATAACTACAAACTTTTGAGGCCTTTTTAAATTTTATTGCTCTAAGATATTATACCTTAGTTCCTGTGGACAGTAGTTGATTTCCTTCTTGTAAAGAGGTGAAATATCAAAAGGGGAAGCAATAAATCTCAAAAGCAAATCAATATTTTTATTAGTATTATTAATTGTATACTTAATTTCCTTTTTATTTCAGTGTGATGTTCTACAACTATGCTGGAGGAGTGATAGCGCTCAACCGAGAGAATGTAAAGAAAATAAATGGTTACTCTAATCTATACTGGGGATGGGGTAATGAAGATGATGATTTATCAGCCAGGTAAGAGATTTTATTTTATCTTTGATATGAATAAAATGAAGCATAACATTAAATATAACAAATATTGAATAGTAGGTCTGTATCAAGTTTGTTAAATTGATGCAGCCAATGAATCAAAGAATTAAATACCTGACAATATCTATAAACATTATTAGTGATTTATGCACAGATTGTAAAAAAGATTTAACATTTTTTCCCACAAAATTTTAATTTTTCATATATTAACATTCTATATAGTCTCAGGTAAAATATGTTTTCTTCTTTTCCATTTCTCTATTTACAAAAGATGTATGCTTTTTATGTAATAATTCATGTTTAACATAAGAATCAAAATCAGTCCTTTCAGTTCACAATAAAATTAAGAATTTATAGAGGTTACAAGGTTATCACTTACAAGGCTATTAGGTTATTTTTTGATAATTTCAGTTACCTCTATATATAAGGTATAATTGATTTGGGTGTATATAGGCCTTGAATATGATTAAAAGAAAATGCACAAAGTGTTGATAAACACTAAATAAGTCTTTATATACACAATATAACAATACAGAAGGACGCAGTGAAGTTGAAGTTTCAAGAGTTCAGCTGTAAAAGTTCTAGCACATACTAGAGATAGAGAAAAAGTCCAATAGGAAGGAAATGTATGTATGCGATGTAATGGAATAACCTGTCACCCCCATGACAGATACTTTTAAGAAGTAACTCCCTATAAGTATCTGTAAGTCAACGGACTACAGAGACTAGCTGGGATCTGTTCCAGCTAAACAGCTGAACTCTCTACCTTTGGGCAGAGAGGAACCCGGACGAGGCTCCGCCAAAGAGCAGAGTCTTGTTCAAGGAGGTAGACTGCTGCTGAACTCGTTTATACAGATTCAAAAGGGAATATTTTTGGCTGAGCTTACAGGCTTGGTGAACCTATGTTAAACCAGCCTTGTGGCACAGGCAACCCTCATTGGGGGGTAGCTAAATATACTAGCTGGGATCTGTTCCAGCTAGACTGTTGAACTCTCTGCCTCTGAGCAGAGAGGAACCCTTCAGCAGAGCCTCGTTCAGGGAGGTAAACTGAGCCTGATCCTGTTTATACGGATTCAAAAGGGAATATTTTTGGCCGAGCCTATGGGCTCAGAAGACCCACATTAAACCCGACCTTGTGCCACATCTACCCTCATGGGGGGGGGGGGGCTAGTAAATACCAATTAGCTGGGATCTGTTCCAGCTGTGCTGTTGAGCTCTCTACCTTCGGGCAGAGTGGAACCCGGACAAGGCTGTGCCAAAGGGCAGAGTCTCATCTGGGGAGGTAGACTGACCCAAACCCATTTATGCAGGTTCTACAGGGAAATTTTGGCTGAGCCTACAGGCTTGGATGAGCCACATTAAACTCAGCTTTGTGCCACATCTATCCTCATGGTAGGGGATGGCTAGTAAATATTGACTAACTGGGATATGTTGAGTACGACTCAGACTTACGTGAGAACTACTGACCTTCCAATAGTAACCCTCACTACTAGATTGACTTGCATAACTGTTACCTTTATTCTTATTGCACTGGTTTTTTTACAATAAACATTTACTTATTTTATCCACCTTGTTTTTCAAGTATATATTCCTATTAGTACAGAATATAACAGTATGTATCCAAATGTATTAGCCACCACTTGACCAAACATTGAAGGAAGGTATGTTTGTTTTCAATGTAACAAAGGATGGTATAGTCATGTAAAGTTGCCAGCTAGTTGTACAAATGTTGTATTTCATCTCTGGGTATAATTCTTTATATATTCTTACAATGACTGCATGATGATACAGAATGGACAAAATTAATTTATCAACCCTGGTTCTGGTTGATTTTCTATCTGTTTATATACACATCTATAGATTCACTTTGAAAAGTCTGCTCACTTCTCATTAACTCACTGCATTATATCTTAGTTGTGAAATCTTTTTTTATTGTTTGGTTGAAGTATTTATTTTTAGAAATGGGGAAATTTTGGTCTCCTTCTTATTATTTCTTTTCTTATATCCTGGTTTTGAAAGCTTTCTGGTTGGTTGAACTATTGCTTTATTTACCTTCAGTTAATCAGTGAAATGAAAATTAATGATGAATTAATTGGTGTTGTAACTTTATTGTTAGATATTCATTTAGTATTTTTTTTTTTATAGACAAACAGATATATTCATTGCAGTTAATTCTATTTTGCAATAAATGACATTCTCTTTCCACAAATGAAAACGACTTATTGAAACAAGATGGCTGCTCTTAAGAAAATGCCTTATGTTATAGAATTAACTTTTGCTCCTTATTGAAGTACAAAATAAACTGCTTTCTATTGGTAGTTTCCCTATTGAAGAATCATCCAATCAAATTACTAACTTATCAGTTAACATATTTACTATTGTCTGGTATACTCTTTGGATTCTGACTGGACTATCTTGCTTCTAAATGTCTCAGTAGACATTCAAGAAGATTGAAAAAACTGAACAAGAATATTGTATAAAATTTTTGCCTGCTACTAGAATGTATACCTGTTCATGGTAATATACTTTTTATTACTAATAAACATATTATCAAAAATTGATATGTACACATTTGTTAACACAAAAACAAGACTTGATCAAAGTAAAAGGATTTTATGACTGTTAATACATGAATCATGTAGATATTGATAATGTAAATTATTTACATTCCTGTGTTTACCAAAAATCCCTATGGCTAAAAAATATTACTTTTTTTTAATCATTTCACCTTAAGCAGTAACCAGAAAATTGCCAAACTGGTATCCTCAGCCACTGATCAGTTAAATCACTAAAAAGTTAAATCATTATAATCATTATAAGGACCAGTAAGCCATATCCTAAACAGGAAACTAGGGATAAACCTCTACTCCTGTTCAATAAACATGGAAGGAGTACTGACTTGGTGATAGCTGAACCTATCTACTCCTATTAACCTGTTTACAGCACAGGATGCTGGGTGCTTTTATCATAACATTATCTCTAGGAAGCTTACTGAATAAGGCTCTAGATACCTTCTAAATTACTAAGGTTATCCTAAGATTTGAAATCAAAGTAATATTAACATAAAATTACATCACTTAATCTAGTTAGAATTAATAAAAATTTAAAGCTTAAATATACATGCACACACACACACACACACACACACACACACACACACACACACACACACACACACGTGTATATTTTACATTGGAACCTGGGATAAAGACTTTGTTGTCAAATGGACCACTTATTTTTACTATTATCATAATTTCTGTTTTAATGATGAATAATAGAATTACAAATTAAAAATGGTTACAAAGATTGTCTGTTAATGTCATGGATTTTAATCATTCAATATGATTCCTATTTCTGGAAGTAATACACTGTGAAGCAGACTATCGAAAATATGTGAAGGGTCACTACCTGAATTTAGCATTTATTGTATTTGGTGATTATAAAAAAAAATGTTGACTTCACTTTAGATCCTTATGTTCTACTTCAGCTGTACAAAAATGTAACTAAATTCAAGAAATTTTTTTTTTTTCATTTTTCTTACGTCTTAGTAAGATTTCAGGACAGATAAAATGGTGGTTAATGGTAAGCTTGCCTCCTATTGAATTTTGGACAAGATATATTAAATATTTAAAGGCACAAAGTAAACATATTTTTACTTGACCTTATATTTTTATTAATAAAATTATTAAAAACTACTTCTAACACTGCTAATAATTTATAACATTAGAAAAAATACATTATCTTAAATCATCAAGAGATTCATCAGTGATTTTTAATCTTTCCATTACAGTTTCATTTTATATTGAAAGTTTAAACATTTATCTTCTGAATTTACAAACCAAACAATATCTCAATAGGTTTTTTTTATCTTAGTTAATAGCCTAAACAATTATGGTATATAGAAATGAAGTAATGACCAAATTTACTGTCTATAGTATCATTTATTGTTGACTCCATTTGGTTACAGTGTTTAAAATGGTTGACTATCATCATAGTTCTTTTCCTTTGATTTGAGAGTCCATACAGGGTTGCTGTGTTCCTTCTGGTTGATGGAAATTAATTCGTTGCATTCATCCTTTCTTCTTTCTCTTCTGAAGTTGTACGTCAGGTCAAACTCACAGCTGATGAATCACCAACCCTTGCGTCTTGAACTGCTACCTTGAATCAAGTTCCTCTCCATGGTGGCATCTCTAGTCTCATACATGGTTTTCTTCTTTTTATTGGGACTGACACATCTGTGTTTCCCGTTTGATTTTTGGTGGGATGTGTTGTCATTGGTTGATTTTTCTATGATGTTCACTGACCCACATAAACTAAGTCCAGGTTCATGTCTGTTACTGAGGATAGGAACAATAGAAGAAAGGAAAGGAAAGGAAATATATAAAAGAGAGGGAGAGAGAGTTTTGTTTGTCACTCACTTAGTAAAGAAGAAAGTGTATATTTTCATATGGTGTTATTACTACCTAATCCTACTACACAAACATAGTATCAAATATTTCCTACCTTTTCATTTGCTATTTTTAGGAGACTTTTACAATTAATTTTTTCGATTTTCCTTTCTTCCTTTTCAAATAGAAAGAAAGAATATATAATAGAAAATACTTATTTGAAAAGTGTTTAACATTTATTTTTAGAGTAGCTTCAAGTCTAAACCAACTAATACTAAGTATTGTTGCCAAAAATATGCTCAAGTTAGACTATTTCTGGTCTTTAAAAGAAATTCCTTGTTACCATGTCAACATCATGTAACTGAGAGATTAAAATCTTCATTGTCTTAGCTCCTCTTTGACTGTATTTTCTCATGAGTTTAATTCTATTTTAAAAATTATCAAAAAACTTTTCATAGGAACTCTGGGTGCAAAAAACAGTCTATATTATATGTCTACAATATTTAAAATATTATTTAATATTTTAAATATTATTTGATATTTTAAATATTATTTAATATTTTAAATATTGTATAGATATAATTTTTTTATTTCATCTAACTGCATAAACACACACATTTTTTATGGTTACAAACTTGTTGAAGAAACATTTTCATTTATTTTAATTCTCTTTAACTTTTTAAATACCGTACTTAAATGTATTTATTTTTTTTTTAATCATTTTACCCCAAGCAAGGTGTTAATGCAACTTCTTTGGATTTTCTTGAGGACCTCAAGATATATAGGATGGGTATCAAACCAAATATGGCAGCAATATTCAATGAATGGATGAATGGTAGATTTATAAATGAGCAAGAAGGAGTCTGGCAAGAAGAATTTTCTGGTATCACACAATGAACCAACTTTCCTAGTAACTGATTCAATATAATTATTCCACTTTATGTTAGTTGAAAACATGAGCACAAGAAGGCACAAAGGGTTGCTCCCGGAGGTTAGCATTAGTCATACTGAAGGAAGGCAAAAATAGTTCTCTATGATGACTAAAAAAAAGCCGTTTTATTTCAGATATGTTAAAATTTACAAGCCATTTCTTGCCCCAATTAACAACTGATTGCAGGTTATTTTTTAAATCAGCTGTCAGTTTTACTTTCTTGGACATATTGGACAGGAGTAAATAGTTGTGTCATCAGTATAAATACCAAGTTGGGAACTCTGATGATATATCATTGATGAAAATAAGAAACAATGTACATCCCAGGTAGGTGGACTGCTGTATAAATGTGAATGTATTTAGAAGACCGACCATTCAACTTCACTTTCATTATGTGATCTGTTAAGTAAAGATTAGATCAAGTCAAACATTTGGCCAGAAACCCCATAACTTTTCACCTTGTGTGGAATGCCAGACATGCCAAACCCTGTCAAATGCTTTTGAAATATTTAAATCCACAGCCTGTTTTTATCTAAACAAAATCAGAAATAACAATTAACACATTTAGCAGAAGTGAAAGCCATATTGTTTATCTGAAAGACCATGCAAAGTGAGTTCTTATCTCTCTCTTACTCTTTCTCTCTAAATACATCACTCTGTTGCATACAGAAAATTGTATTTCAGTGTGAATGCCTATTCAAGTGTATCATGAATAAAAAATCAGTGTGTTTTGGCTTATGCTTATGTCTATCACTGTATATTGGTCAAGAATCTTCCCAAATATAAAAGAAAAGATTTCTATTCATTTTCTTGTTATTTGCTATACAATAAAATGACTGCAAGTGAACTGAAAAATATATCTGTAAATGTAAATAGTCTGAAAAATGTATATCTTTACATATTATACTTTTGAACTGGTGCATATGGAAACCCCTTATCTTGAATACATATTGTGGGAATACATATACATTTTTTAAGACATTTTTTTTTTATGTTTATACTTTCTTTTTATAGATAAATATAAAAAAAAATGTCTTAAAATAACTGTCAGACTTTGTCCATTTCTTAATATGTGACATCATTTGTTTACATTTGGATACGCACCGAGCAGATATGAATGTACGAGAGAAAATCATGGAGAATTATAGTTTAAAAACAGTAAAATTGACCTTGTTAACTGAAATGCTCCTCTGTGGCTAAATTGGTAAAAGCATAGGATGCAGGTTTGATTCCTGTCAGAGGACACACATTTTCTATGAAAATTTCTCGGACATTCAGGCCAGTAAATGTCGTTAATATGGTTTATTATAAACAGAGCATTTATTTAAATATTTGTATCTATAAAAAGAATGCATAAACATAAAAAAAATGTCTTAAAATAATTGTTGGACTTTGTCCATTTCATATACATTTTTATAAAAGCAATATACAAAATCCAAGGTATATGCAAATAAATGTTTCTTTTTACTTTCTTTTTTACTGCTTATATATATATATATATATATATATATATATATATATATATATATATGTTTGTGTGAGTGTGTTTACTATACCATGTTGTCCATCTTAATTGCTCTTTGCCATTTTCAAATACATTAATATACACTTATTATTGTCTTGTTGATCACTTGTGTCAAGTGACTGAATATCATTGACTGGTCAGTCCAGCACTGTAGCACAGCCAGACTATCTATTTGATGGCCATACTGTCAATAACTATTACTTTGTGTGTCTACAAGTCCAGCCATATGCAAAACTGAACCTGATTTCTGATTCATCTATTCTTCACTGCATGGCCTAAAGTAGAATTCAGTTTTGTTGATATGTCTTAAAAGATAAAATTTATGATAAAAGATTCTTGTCACTGATCAAAATTGCTTGCTATACCAAGAGTTTCAAAATAGAGCCTAATATTGTGTTGTCTATTGGTCAATGCTGGATTCATAGACTTGCTATAATACCTGGTCTGGAGATGAAAACTTTCCTTTAACGAATAGCTATCAAATCAGAATGATATTATTCAAGTTATATTCACCTTTTGGCACTGAGTTCCATTCAGATTTAAGTAATACATAAAAAGAATCACCATATCATATATAAAAAAGATATACAGTCACATGTTTTTGCACACTGTCTTTGTATTTTTTTACTTTTTATTTTTACAGTAAGGTTCACCCCATACAAGGCCTGGGGGTCACTTGAGGTAGAGGATTACAGTAAGGGGTAGTTTATATGGTAATGTAATGGAATAAACTGTCACCCCCATGAGTGACTACACTATAGGTAGTAACTAACTATAAATAGCTGTAAGTCAACAGACTACAGAGAATAGCTGGAATCTTTTCCAACCGTGCTGGTCAAACTCTCTGCCTCCTGGTTGAGAGGATCCCCAGACAAGGCTATGTCAAAGGGCAGAGTCTTGTCTGGGGAAAACAGTTACCCGATCCCATTTTATATGGGGTCAACAGCGAATTTTTGGCTGAGCCTATGGGCTTGGATTACTCTACATTAAACTCAGCCTTGTGCCAAATCTTACCTTGTGGGGAGGCTGGTAAATATCAACTAACTGGGATCTGTTGAGTATGACTCAGACTTACACGAGAACAACCGACCTTCCAATAGTAGCACTCACTACTGGATTGACTTGCAACAACCTTGTGCATAACTGTTACCTTTATTGTACTGTTTTTTTACAATAAACCATTACTTATATTATGCACCTTGCTTTTCAAGTATATATTCCTATTAGTACGGAATATAACATATGGATAGGAGAGGAAGATAACGGTTGATTCTAGACTTGAACAGGTTAAGATTGTAATGATCAGGGAAACATCCTCTTGGGAGTCTGTTCTATACTGCAGTAGTTTGCAGGAAGAAGCAGTTTGAATGGAACTTATATTTCACCGATGGAATATGGAGAGAATGAGGGTTGTTTGTTACTATGTAAGAGGCAAGGCGGGTCCTAGTTGTGATGGTCAGATCTGGTGAAACCAGGAGATACAGTTTATCCGAGCACTTTCCATGGTAGTAGCGATAGAACAGTAAGAGACTCGCCACATCCTGTCTGTGTGAGAGAAGTTGGAATGTGGAAAATAATTCTTCTCTAACAAAGACTTGGAGACACTTTTGAACTCTATCAAGACTGGAAAGTGAGGTGTGGGAAGCTCTTGTTCAAATATGATAACAGTACTCCATTTTCTGGTTCTTATAAAGGATATTGTGAAGAATCAGGTACTTACTGGAGTGGTAGTGGAAAATGATTATTTTACCTGCATCTTTAGCAATGGATCATATATAGGAATTCGACTTGAGGTCAGGTGTGAGTTTGAGGCCCAATATCCTCTCAAGGCATTGTGAATGGCAGTAGTTCGGGGTCTGATAGGCAATGATGGAATGTAACCTGTTTGGTTTTAAAGGCATTGAATGGAACCGGCCAGTTTTTTCCCCATTGGAAAGTTAGTGTTTGGAAGAGAGGTCAGCTGCCAATCTTTGATCATCGAAACTTTTAGAGGTATATTGTAGTATTATTGGCATAGACATTTACAATTCATCAGAGCATATTCTTAGGTAGATCAATTATGTAAATCAGAAAGAGGGTTGGTCTGAGAAGTGATCCCTTGGGGACACCTTTGTTGACCACCAGTGTCTCAGAGGACTGGCCATTAACAACTACCTTCAGGGGTCTACCTGTTAGGAAGGACTTTATAATAGAGAAAAGCCTTCCAGTGATTCCATATTTGGAGAGCTTGTGTAGCAAACCTTTGTGCTACACCTTGTCAAAGGCCTTTGAGATATCTAATACTATGGTCCTTGGGATATGTATGTCATCAATGGCCCCACTAATTCTGTGTGTAATGGTAGTTAGGACATCAGTAGTGGATTAGGTTGATTGAATCTCATACTGCTCATTGCACAAGAGGTTGTTTTTGTCCAGGTTCTTGATGACTTTCTTGTTAATTAAGGCCTCAGAAAGCTTACTGATGATACTGGGATGGGAAGGATTGGTTGCTCATGTTCTTGAAGACTGAGCATACACTTGACACTTGACACTTTCCATATACTTGGGAAAAATTTATCCTTCAAGCAGCAGTTAAATAAATTTGCTAGAATCGTGGATAATTCTGGGTTGATATTCTTAAGGACAACCACTGGAATTTTGTCTAGGTCAATGACTTTTTGGGGGTCAAGGCTTTTGATTTTCTTGCTAAAATGATTATATTACTGAGATTGTGCTCAGTGATGCATGGGGGATGTTGGGGAGGGGATGGCCTTTGTCATCTAACATTGAATCTGAGGCAAAGATCAAGACAAAGAGCTTCACCTTGTCTTTCAAGGATAATATGACCTTGGGGACATTTATAATATTGGACACAGCCACTTTGCCTCTGTTCATAATTTGGTTGGTGATCTTCCATAATTTATGAGATCCAATTTGTTTATTTTCAACTTTAACCTGAACAGATCACACATAGCTGCACTTTGTGTTTTCCAGGACTCTCCTACAGCAATTGCGGGTCATTTTGAAAGAAATAAGGGCCAAACTACACCACACGGGTGATAGATTTTGAAGTCGTAGTTCCTGTGAGCTATGGCTGCAGCGCATTCAAGGGTGAACCAGGGCTACCTGTTTGGTTTTTGCTGGGATTTTCATGGGGGTATAAAACACTTTATTCCATGTAGATGTTTGATGGAATAATTTATTTTTCAACTAGTTAGTCATAAAAACAAATTATCTACATGCTATATATAATACTAAATTATTATTACTTATATTTTTGACTAGTATTTCTTTTATCTTATTTTTGTTGAAATGTAGATATATGGCTAATTTGAATGATACCACCAAGTTGAGCTAATCTGTAAGGTACTATCATGGTAGAACAAGCTTTAGAGAATGAATATTTGAGTTCAAATCTTACTAAAAACTTATTCTTTATAAAGAATGACAATGTTTCAGCTAAGAAAGGCAAAGAATAATGCTATATAATTCAATAATGCTATATAATTCAATAATGCTATATAATTCAATAATGCTATATAATTCAATAATGCTATATAATTCAAAAAAATATGATCTTGAAATATTAGCATTATACTCCACTGCAATTAGATCTCTTTCTGATTCATGTCAGCCGGATGTGAATGCTAGAAAGCAAAACACAAATCACATCCAGGCCACAAAAGAATCCCCATAATAAAATACAATAGCCAATCATGAACGTTTTCACTTGAAAAAAATAATGAGATATGCTTAAAAGAAAGCCCCACATAACAACTGGCACAGTTGAAGGCTGCAAGGCCACTTGAGGGCATACAGACATACTGTCACCATCATTTCTTATCACAAGTGTGACCTTACTGAAGCTTCACCAATCTCACCCACTCATTTCTAAGACTTTAACCTTCACTATCCACTTCAGATCTCCCATATTGCTACCACTGTGATCCTGTCTCATTGATACCACATTCAACCAGAACCCAACAGAGATATTCCACAACCAACCTTCCAATGTGCCTTAGCACAAATTAACTAACCACTGTAACCCTATTTCATTGATACCACATTTGACCAGAATCCAACAGAGAGACTCTGCTTGATCAAACATCATTATCCACTTCAGACCTCCCTCATCACCACCATGCCCCTGTTTCCTTGATACCACGTTCAGCCAGAACCCAACAGAGATATTATACAACCTACCTGCCCATGTGCCTTACCACAAATCAACCCACCACCATCAATCAATCAACCTGCCAACCCAACTTACCGGGCAGTTCTTCTTCAACATCCCAGCATCACATGACTGCCAGCCCATCAAACACCTCACAAATGTTGATTTCAATCATGAAGAAGGCTGTACATCAAATCCTACCAATAACACTTGGCTTCACTAATCCACTCTATCCACCTATCCACCTATCTCTTGTCCCCAACTGTGATCTTGGCCAATCTACCAACAACAGTCTTACAATTAATCACTTTCTTTACAACAGCAACTGAAGAACCACATATAAACAATTTTGCCACCTTTCAAACAACTATGTATATATTCCAAAATTTGACAAATACATGCCATTGCAATTTTAATTCTTGTTTGTTCATTTCCTTTGCAACCAAACACTTGTTATAACACTAGTAATATGTTGATATAAAAATAACATATAATCATTTTAATGTAGACATATAATTAGAATTATATTATTTTCCCAATTAAGATATAAATGATAAACAAAGATTAAAAAACAGAAATGTAAAAACCAAATTCAAATTTGGGATCACAGTTGTTGATAGATTTTTACTGTTAATAGCCTTGAAAACAACTTAAACCCAATCATTTCTGTTGTCTGTTTCACTGCCAGTCATTTTGACCATAAAATTGTGAAGAGAAAATATAGTGATACTATTTAACATACATCTTCAGTATTTTTTTTTACCGTTTAGCCAATATACAGCCAAAGGGCCACTCAATGTAGAGCTTACAAAGAAGAGAGAAGGAAGAAGTAAGATGTGCTTAGTATGAGGACATGTAGGATAGATATTGGTTGATCCTGGATTTGAAGAAATCAAGATTTCAGTGGCCAGGGAAGCATCCTCTCAGGAGTTTGTTCCACAAAGTAACAGTTCTGGGGAAGAGGCTATCAGAGTGAAACATACACCTTATCAAAGTGTCGAACAATCACATGGTCAAGATAAACACTCAGTTGTGGAGCAAGCTGAGTGAATACCCATTCAACATTGAGAAAGAGAGCTATTTATGGTGCAATGGAGCATCTAATTATACTAAAGTGGGATAGTCCATTGCTTGGGCTGTGATTGGCTGCTGGTACCTGAGTGGAAGTATTTCTATATAAATACTAGCATGATTTCTCAGTTAGTTTGCAGGGTTTGTATTAAGTTACAACCTGCTTTATTTTTGTCTGCCAGCTGGATGCTAGCTGGGATTCTTACGCCGGTAAGTGCTGTTTATTATTGTTATTCTACACAAAGGAATATGAAAGGAATGGGGATGATGAACATGACATGGCATGTCCTAGTTGTGAAGGTCTGAACTGGTGCAATTAAGGAATGTAACTCATCTGAACATCTATGAAAGTATTAGCAGTGAAAGGCAAGCAACATTTCATTTCTGGAATAAGGGTTCAGGGTGAAGAATAATTTATCACCCACAAGGCCATATAATTACTTTTAAACTCTGTCAAGGATAGACAGTGAGGACACAAATATATGCATTCCATTTGAAGTTGGGAGTGAGCTTTACACTCAGTAGGTGTTCAAATTGAGATGCTATGGAATTTAAGGTTGTGTGTTGATGCATTGTAAGTGAGTGTGTATTCACATATAAACAAATGAAGAAAGGAAACATGAAGGGAATGGGGTTGATGAACATGACATGGCATGTCCTGGCAGTGAAAATTTGAATTGGTGCAATTAAGGAGTGTAACTCACCTGAGATCTGCCATATTAATAGCAATATAGTAGTGAGAGGCTAGTAACATTTTCATCTATAGGACGCAGGGCAAAGAATAATTTAATCACCAACAAGCTGTGTAATCACTTTTGAACTATGTTGAGTTTGGACAGTGAGGAATGAATAACCCCAATATAGTAGCAATACTTCATTCTTGGTCTTATCTGACACTTGTAAAGATAGAGCATGGCAACAGGAGTTAGGTATTTTCTAGAGTGATATAAACAAGCAACTATTTTTCCAGCATCTTTTGCCTTCTATTCGTGATCAGGAGTAAGCTTTAGATGCAGTCGGTATTTGAGACCAAAGGTCACTCATCAGGATTGATGCAGGATTAATGTTTTGTTGGTGGTGAGAAAATATTACTAGTTTTGTTTTGGAGTCATTGAATGATACCAGCCATCATCTCAATCCCCACCCACCCATTGAACTGTGAGAATTAGGTCAGAAGAGATATCAGCTGCCAGTCACTAGTCATCCAGATATTTGAAGATGCATCAGTTATGGTATCTTGTCAGGTAGAATTATGAAAATTGTCGTTAATGGACAGTTCTCTGAGGCACACAAAATCAATGCTGGCAACCCCCAAGGCTCTCTACTCTGTCCTACCCTCTTTCTGCTTTATATTAACAACCTGCTTAAGAACATTCTCAGAAGATCCTTAATAAATATATATGCAGATGATACCACAGTGGCATCATCTGCATACAACCTTCATAGTCCTACCTGACAAGATTCCATAATGAGTGAGTTTATGTAGAAATCTCCTGTGCTTCACATTGTCAACATCCTTCATGATATTTAGGGCAATATGATTTTATTATCGCCTCAGTGATTCTATATATATTTAATAGTTAAGATCTGAGCAGTGGACCAAGAAGAGCAAAAACCATAACATTTATCACTCAGGAGTTTGTTTTGTTGAAGTGTTCAGCAACTTTCTTGTTGATGATAGCTTCAAAAAGATTGCTAATAATACTAAGGAAGCTGATGGGGAGATATTGTGACATGAATAATGTTTTGTATACCGGGTATATACTAAACACCTTTCATGGGCTTAGGAAACAACTTCACTAAATTGGAGTGCTCTGGGTCAAGTTTCTTGAGAACTACAGGGATTATAATCTAATTTATGAGCGGGTGCTAACCAAGAACAGATTCCAGAACAAATTCTGATGCTTGGTTAGATTTTTAGAAGTTGGTCAGGCCATGAACTTTTCACCTGTCTAACCTTGTAAGTATAAAGTTTTATCATTAAAAATGAAGGTAAACAGTTTATTAAAATACGTAGTGCTCACTTTTTTACTGGTAAAGAAGAAAAAAAAATTATAATTTTTGAAAAGTCAAGGAATAGTTTGAGTGAAAGAAGGAAAGCGGGAGGTAAGGGAAAGAGAAAGAATTTAAAAGTACAATGATTGCAGACTTGTTAGTGATCATCCAAGTTTAAATTAACCAGTTATTTCCTGATATTAGGTTTTTGTGCAGCTAGTAAGGAAGAAATGGGAACACAACAAAAAGAAAGAGAAAAAGTAAATGAAAGAAGAAAGAGGTGGAGGAAAAAAAAAAGGAATGAATATGAAACCAGAATGAATTTGTAAAGAAGGAAATAAGAAAATGAATAGATAAAAGGAAGAGTGAAAAAGTGAAGAAGTAAGAGAATTAGGAAAAAAACGAAGAAATTTGAGATGAAAAAAAAAAAGAATAACAAGGAGAGAATAAAGGGAATGAGTAAACAAGAAAAAAAAAACAAAGAAAAATTGATGAAATATAAAATCAATTTCTAGCAACATCAACTTGTTAACCATACCATATCTTTATTTTACTCTTTGTTGTTATTATTTTTCTTCAATTTATTCTTTTCAGTTTTATTTTTCATTATCCATTCTCTGGGTTAATTTTTTCATTTTTCTGTATTTTATTTTTGAGAAATATGATAAAGAATATGGTCCTTCCTTTGTCTTGTATGCCTATTCATTAGAAGAATCAGAAAAAATAGTTTACTTAAATACATTTAAAAAATTTTGAATCCCTAAGACTAGCATGGAGCACAGGGCAAAATAAAACAAGCAAGAAGGCAAAAATACATTTGAAAACCAACTGTAAAATCAGAAGATCAGGCATAGTATAAATTATGAAAATTAATGACTTCTAAAATGTGCATCTGTAGTTTTTGTTTTTTTTATTAGTTCATATATTTTTTTATTTATGTAATTTTATCAGTAAATATTTTATTTGTGTATTTTTACTTATTCAAGACAAAATGCAGCTAAAACAATTTGCTATGTTGAGTAATCTAATTTTGATAATGTACAAATATTTTTTTAACAAATTTTATTCTTATGGACATTTTTATTTAATATACCTCAATACTGATATACAATTTTATTATTATGTCTGAAATTATGCATGAAGCATGAAGATTTCTCAAGCAGGTTAATATTTAGATATCTCAGATTTTACAACATGCACAATGGCCAGTTGCATACATGATTTTAAACTAATATCAGTACTTTTCTTTTCCAAAATCAGTTTGTGGCAAGTAATTGAAACAATTCAATACTTGGCAATATACGTACCTTAATCTGCTTGAACCAAAATGAACACAACTGAATAATCATTTTGTTATGCTGGTTTAGCATTAGGCTGTTCTCCTTGTTGAAGGAATTTGTAAAGATTATTTTCCTACAGATCCCTAGTTAAGAAGGAAATATTTGTACTAATCCTATATCATGTCCATGTTTTTTTATTGGGTTCATTATAAGTTAAAATCTATAGCTGTCTTCAGTAAGTGAAGAGCATCTGTCTGGAGGCATATATCCCCAAGCAATCCCTGGTTTAAACACTTGAATAAGAAACATTTATTTACATAGGGATAGTTTACGTTACCATAAGTGTCATTATGAGAATTGTCCACACAAAGTAATTGTATACACATATACACTGTGATGTAATGAATATGCATACACCTGGGTTCCTTCTCAGTAATATGATTGGCTGGTGTCAGCCATAAATACAGACTGATGTGGTGGTTCAAGGGGACACCTATTGATGATGCTTGTTGGCTTCGCCTATTTCCTACGCCTATTGCCTATCACTACGACGAGGACCAGTCCATTACGGTTACCTGCTAGATTGTCCTACTCGGTTACATTAGTCCAAAACCTCTTTGCTACTTCAAACAAATATATCCCTTTCCAAGACATATCACACTTGAACACAAAAGCATTCCTTGAAAGAAAGTTCTTACTTTTAAGATGAGTATTAGAGTGACTAGTCCCTGAAAAGGAAGCAAAGAGATGCAACAGTCATGTCTGTATGAATTGTATTGTCTTTATGATGTGTAGTCTGGTAAATAAAACATGGTACATCCATGTATTGACTACCAGCAAGCAAAGAAAAAGAATTTCTCTTTTCACTACCAAGCGGGCAAGGGGGGTTCTATTGATATTGTTACATTGTGATAAGCAGATTTATATTCTACTCATTTTCACAAAAAAGAATAAACACCCAAACCATCTGCTCTTAAATCAAAACCCATGACTGAACATAATTATGAATTGTGAATACATGTTGGTTGATGGTAAAGTTATAAAACCAAATGAAATGACACACTAATTTAAGATGAAAGATATATTAAGCATAATAATGATAATGATTAGATAGAACAGGAATTCGTAATAATGATGATGAAAATCTATTTTTCAATAATTATAATGGAATTCATATTTTGTGTGTATGTACTAAAAACGTGGAAAAATTGAGAGGGTTTGTCTCTCTCAATGTTTTCACATTTTTAGTACATACAAAATATGAAAAAAAAATGAAAAATATGTCATTACCTTTCACTCAGCTTTGCAATTAATGTTAGTACTAAAGGTAAACTAATGTCTAAAAAGTTTGCACACGGCTAACTTTTGTTGTCAGCATTGGAATATACAAGCCTCAATCCTCAGTTAACTGCCACCATTTACAGGCTTTAAGCTTATTTTTTCTGGATCTCTTGTTTTATAAGTTAAATAAACTTAATACTAGAAGAACTATGCAAATTCTGGGGTTTAATGTTTTGAAAAAAATCTGTGATAAACTAAAATGCACTAACATGGTTCGATGTTTGTTGAAGAATAGGAAACTCAGAATAAATTGGAAAATATTACAATATTCTTTTATTATATAGATTTTTCTGTTGTATTTTATATCAATTTTGTATTATCTGTTAAGTATTTGGCTTATTAGTGGGACTGATATTTTTTATCAGATTAGTTTCAATGATTTATAATAATAAAAATAATCATGAATGTCACATTCTATCATGTTAATATAAACAGCTTCTTTAGAAATGATAAGCATAGTGTTTTGATAATATGATAAACATAGTGTTTTGATAATATGATAAGCATAGTGTTTTGATAATATGATAAGCATAGTGTTTTGATAATATGGATCATTCTGTGACATGAACTTTGCTGATTTATTGCATTCAAAGCAGATCTGCATTATGAGACTAAATTTTACATCAAATATTACTTAACTTTATTCAGTGATAATATTCAATGATGTTAACCTTCAATAGACACTGATATATTCATTTGCAGTGACTTTTGACAGAGATAAACAGACTGGTGGAAGGCTTACAGTCACATCACAATGCAACACCAGATCACAAAAGTTAAGCAACATTGAGCCTAGTCAGTAGCTAGATGGGTGCCTGCTTAAGGATACCAGATGCTGTAAGATGGGATGTGTAGGTTGTGTTATGGATAATGACTTGGAATTGCTAATGGGATAGCCAAATTCCAATTCCTGTTGGGTTTGTTATATTCACTTACGTACAAATACCCTTGGAAAAAGTATCAATCTCTAGTGAACAAAACAAGATCTAGATTTAAAATTCAAATGCTAAGCACTGACTCATTGATTTTGTTAGAAATTAAAAAGACTCAAATTTACAAACTTTGCTTAACACACAAGCAAAAATATCCCAAACAAAACTCATGAAATTTCACACCTTGATGCAAAATGTTTTTTGGCCAATAGAAAACTAGGAAACATTTGAAAACAAAATTCAAATAATTTTCAGTTTTTAGAAACAAATTCTTTTATGGACCTTTTTGTGAGCCGATGCAAAGTTTCTTCATCATCCAATGGAAAAGCCTAAATCATATCAGGGAGTAAATTCCCAAATGACCTTTTCAAGCCCCACAAACAAAATAAAAGACGGGCAAGTTTGCCTGTCACCAGAGAGAAGGAGATGAGCATATAAACATGTCCCTTGCTCCCCTTTGTGTCACTAAATCATTATTATCTTAAAAGAAAATTCTTACGATCTAAAAATTTTCTGACTTCAAATAACCTACAAAGGGTTGATAGGCTACAGAAAAGAAATCAAACCAACCAATACATGTTGAGTTCTTTTTTTATGACTATAATATTAATCAACTGGTTACAATGGTAAATTAATGATAAAGATTAATGTTCATGAATGTCATTTGATTATGATCACAGGAGAGGTCAGCTGTGTAATTAACAATAAGTGATAGATATGCATAAATAAAGAAACTCACTTAATCATGGTGAGACTATTGATAAAGTCATAAGCAATGTCTGAATAAACCAACCAGTAGAAATGATGCTTTTGAATATTTACAGAGAAAAACAATGTGTCTGACATTTGATTATAATTGAAGAGGTTGCCGCTCAAAGCATTGTGGGAAAATATCAAAGACAAGAGAAAGCATCTCTAAAAGTCACAGATATATCAATTCCTCAAAGTATAATATTTTCCCTTGTTAAATTGAAATTGTGATCAATAATGATTAGTTTTACACATCTTCTCTTTACTAGAGTATATCATTTTCTTATAAATGACAATTATAAATAAAGAATGAAACAGATTTATTTGTTGCTTTCATAATGAATGTGTTAATGAATTTTAGGCAAAGCTCATAAGCAGGGTGCAATGGTGTCATGCAGCCCCCTCAACCTATGAACTGGGGTGGGGACACTCTACTACACTTCAATTTTCATAAGCTAGTATTCATATAAAATACAAATTTTATTGTAACCTAATTATTTACAATAATACATCATATGCAATATAAGTGAAGAAACTACAAAAATTTAAAATACATACAATGTATCTAAATACATATTAGAGACCTGTCATAATAGATTATTCCATCTTCTTAAATAAATCAACAATGTTTTATGGCAATTTTTAACATCAACTTGAGATTTTTCTTGTTAAAAAACTGAATAATTTAACACATTCAAAATTATAGATAAAATAGTGAATTTTATATCGTGTTTTTTTCAAGACTTACCATGAGCATAATAAATTTGTGGCTTTGAATGAAAAAAGATCCCAGAATGATGTCAAATTTCATAAAAATGTGTCATCCTTTAATAGTTAGTTGTGCTTAGTTTAATTTGTAATGTATATAAATGTAGGTAGAAAAAAAAATGTTGATAAGATAGTGAGGGTCACAAAGTACTACCCAGGGCCCCCAATCAGGCTCTCTCAGTTGGTAGTATGCACCGACCCTACTCATAAGGAATAATGGTGTCATCATTGCCTGTTTGGCCAATATGCTCAGAACTATGATGACAGAATGAGTGTGATGAAATTTTTGGTTTGTTTGAATAGCAATAACTAACATCTATCTAAAAAAAAAAAGAAAAATGAATGACTAATTCTTTTTATGTTGGTCATTTTCAGTCCTGTATTCAAACATTTAACAGAAATCAAAGAACCAATTTTATTTCTTTATGTTTATAAAATATAATTTGTAATAAATGTCTAATATTGATTCTAACATTGTACAAAAAACATTGTGTTGAAATTAAATTTAAGTATAGTTGTTTCCCCTTATTCCTGTTGCAGTTACTTGTTTACAACAAAAGATGTAAAAATTCATTAAGTCTAATTTAATAATGGTCCCAAAGTACAAGTGTCATGACGCTGGTAATTTAGATATGCAAAAGAGAAACTATAAAACACTTCCTTTAACCAAAAATATACATTTTTTGACTGAATGAGGAAAGAAAAAATTATATGTTCAGGTAGTTAAGATTAATAGTAATATAAATCTTCTGTATATAATTTTTCGATTTTATTACTAGTTATTTTGTTAATAATTTATGCCTTATTTAATAACTAAATTTTATTATAGGTATGTATGGATAGGAAAAATAGCATATTCATTTTGATACTATCTGTTGTTTTAGGTATTGACTGGAGATTTTTAAACATCCTCACAAATAAGGGAGGACAACTGTAATTGGTTAAAAAACCTATTTGTGTGGGGGTGGGGGGATTGTAATAATGCTTTATCATAATTTATTTCAATTCAAATAGAAATCATTTAAAATATAAGCCAAGTCTAACATTTTTTATCTACTTTTTAGGAAATAAAATTTTTATAAAGGTAAATGGTTATTTCTGCTTTTCATATCAATTTTAAAGATGCATTTTATTTTTTGTTAGCAAAATCAATGATTAAATTGAGAAAAAGGTATTTTTTAAGTCAATATAAATTGTTTCTTCCTCTTAGAACAAGAGATGCTGGATTGTTATTAACTCGACCTCCTGAATATATTGGAAGATACAAAATGGTTCGGCACATCAAAGATAGTCGAGCAGAACATGGGTGAGTAGCAATGATCTATCTTTGTTCTTCTGCAATATTTATT